>VZRI01003778.1:147186-176969 GCA_013397515.1 Upupa epops
CACCGAGCAGCCCCTTGTGATGAGCAGGACAGGTGGGAGACAGAGGACGGAGCGGCTGGCTCCAGCGCGGCAGGAGCTGTGGGGTGAGCTGTAGAGAGGCAGCAAACCAGGCAGCGTTGCTTCCTGTGGCCTGACTCCTTTCCCAGGGCTTCCCTTCCCAGAGGGCTCCCTGCTGCCCCGGGCATCTGCCTGCTGCCTGCTGGAATGGCACCGAGCAGGAACCCGAGCGGGGGGCAGCAGGACCGGGGCGCCGAGATGGAACAGGGCCACGGGAGAGCTGCATCCACTGCTCCTCTCCGTGGTCTTGCTGGAAGGTCTTCTCCAGCCCTGATGATCCCGCGGCTCAGTGGTGCCCCTTTAGAGGGGGCTGGGGTGGCAGAGGGTGGGTGAAGGCAGTGGGACCTGGGTGACCCCCCGGCTCTGCAGGCAGCCTGCCAAGGGATCCAGGGTGACGGCAGACAACCCCCCCCTGCATGGGTCTCCTGCCTGGGTCACTTACTGCAAGGACTGGGTTCCTCTCCTGATCCATTGTGTTTTATCATTTTAAGAAGCTTTTCTTTCCTACTGCAGTTGGGTTGGGGGTCTGACAAAGCCTCCCCTCACCATGGAACCACCCGGCATCTCCAGGCCTTCCCACCAGCAGCTCTTCCATCAGGACTGTGATGCTAACTCCTGCTCTTCCCCCTCCTCGGGTGATGTCCTGCTTGCTGGCTGCTGCAGCAGGAGCTGCTCAGCAGAACGTGTTCTCTGCACCGTGAGGAGTCTGTAGGAAGCATAACGTGAGTGATCGCCCTCTGCGCTCACAGACAGCTCAGGGCTGGAGGAAGAGCTGCCGTTCCTGGCCGGGAGCTCTGCTCTGCAGGGAGGGGGGACTCACCAGCCAAGAAACGAGGCAGCTTCTGGTGCTATTTCAGTGCTCCTTGGGCGCCGTCAGAACCCGCGGCAGGCTGGGGACTCGCCTGTTCCCTGTCTCATCCCAACCTGGACTCTCCCAGAGAGTGGGCTGTGCAATGAGGGGCTGTTGGAGAGAGTCCAGAGGCCATGGAAACACTCAGAGGGCTGGAGCCTCTCTGCTCTGGGACAGGCTGGGAGAGCTGGGGTTGTTCAACCTGAAGAGGAGAAGGCTCTTGGGGGGACCTGGTAGTGACCTTCCCATCCCTGAAAGGGGCTGGCAGAAGGCTGGGGAAGACTGTTCCCAAGGGATGAGGGGTCCTGGTTTGAAGCTGGAATGGGGCAGAGAGAGGCTGGACAGGAGGAGAAAGGTCTGGGATCTGAGAGTGAGGGATCCCTGGAGCAGGCTGCCCAGAGAAGGGCAGGATGCCCCGTCCCTGGAGCCGTTCAAGCTCAGGCTGGCTGNAGAGGCTGGACAGGAGGAGAAAGGTCTGGGATCTGAGAGTGAGGGATCCCTGGAGCAGGCTGCCCAGAGAAGGGCAGGAGGCCCCATCCCTGGAGCCGTTCAAGCTCAGGCTGGCTGGAGCTCTGGGCAACCTGGGCTGGCCCTGCTTGGTGTAGGGGCTTGGGGTAGATGACCTGTGGAGGTCCCTTCCAACCCGACACAGCCTATGATTCTCACTCAGAGCTTCATTCTGCTCAGTGCCCAGTAGCCACAGCAGCTGCAGGGGCTGTGGGCAGCTCTGCTGGCTACACAAACAGCCCAGCAGGAGAAGGGGAAGGGGCTCCCTTTCTGCCCTGGCTGAGTGACTTGGGTTTGCCATGGCCCTGCAGAGGACCTCTGGCTCCTGGATGTCAGCTGTGGCCCCCAGGAGGGCTGAGGGCAGAGCAGGCACCGTGACCAGCAAGGGTTACAGGCAGCAGCGAGAGCCAAGGCGGCGGGACGTCGGCCCCCAGCGCTGCCAGCCCGTGCGGACAGCTTTATGTGCCGTTGCCCTGCCTCCTGCTCCAGAGCCGGGAGAAACGGCCCGCGAGAGGAGCCAAGAACACATTTTATATGAACATCGTGTTCTGCAGGAAACGTGTCTCTGCCATCGCCCAGCCCTGCTCCCTTTTACGAGGAAGGAGCCACTCGAGAGCGTCCCAGCCTCTGCTGCCTGCGCCCCCTAATTGTGTCAAGATCCCCCTGAGGAGCTGCTGAACGGATTAGAGCAGCGCGGCGCTGCAGCCCGTACTGGGGGGGCAGATGGCTTCAGAGGCGTGGGAGCTGATGGCATCCCCGAGGAGCTGGGGGCACCTTCCCCATGTGCCCAGCCCGTGGCGCCTGTTCCCAGTGGGTAGACTTGGCCTCCGCTGCAGCCTGGCTCTGTCCTCCCTGGGCCGTGGGGTCACCCCCAGCCTCCTGGGGGTGCAGGTTCTGGGGGCCATAGGTGCCCCTAGCTGGTCTTTACCATTGGTTTCCCCAGTTGTTGGTGCCACCTCTTGCTCCGGGGCTTTTCCCCTGCGGGAACAACCTCCTGGTTTGCAGGCCAGGGGCTGCCACACCGAGGGCCAGTCCCCATCTGGTGGGCTAACGCCAGGGGAGATGGGCATTCTGCCACTCAGACACCGTTTCTGTTCAGGAGGGTGGGGTTTACTGGTTTGTACTGGGGTGCTGGAGGCACTGAAGGAGCTGGTTAGTCTGAGGAGACACCCGAGAGATGCTAGAGCTTGGATCAGCTTTTCCCCCTTTGCCTGGAGAGAAATCAGCTCCAGACTCAGTTAACTGAGCGAGTGCCCCGGTCCCTCTGCCCGGCCGAGCAGAGCTATTGGATCGCACGGGGCAGGCAGCCGCAGGCGCGGGGCGGGCAGGGACCCTCCCGGGGTGCTGGGGGTGAACAGTTCACAGAGATTAGGAACCCGAGGATAAATAAACAGCCCCCCATCCCAAGCTTGGAGGACGATGAAGGTTCAGCCATGAGCAGAGGAGGGAGGGCAGGGCTGGGGGTCCTGGGCAGGGCTGGAAACAGAGGGGAAGCAAGGAGCCACGAGGGCTACCAAATTGAGGATTGAATAGCCAAAGCAACCCAATCCAAGGGCTTCTGCCATCGCTCGATGGGTCCTGTGGGGCCGATGTCACATCCCCTACTCCCTGGTGCCACCAGATGAGGAGAAAGCAGCGGAGACTGGCAGGGCCTCCAGGCCCCCTTGGTGCCTCCAGTTACTTTACCCTGATGCAGGAGTCTGCCACCGCTTGGCCCCCCTTGGTGCCTGAGAGGAGGCACCTCCTTCTCCCACGGTGGAGGCTACAGAGCCATGGGCACCCCCAGCAGTGCGACAGACCTGCGATCACTAATCCTCAGGCCGAGGAGTGAGGAGGGTGCTTACTGGCCAGCATGGAGATGTCCTTGCCTGACCAAACTGGAAGTGCCCTTTGTTAACTGGACCAGAGCCACCAGGCGTCGGTGGCCCTGGCGATGTCGTCAGAGCTTGGAACAGGGGTCACTGGAAGAATCTAAGCAGAGAGAGAGCCTGGGCAGGGGCTGGGAGAGGGGAGGAGGACAAGACCAGGGCGTGAGGGGATGGGTGCAGAGGAGAGGATGGAGGGGACACCATGAGGAGAGGATGGAGGGGACACCACAAGGAGAGGATGGAGGGGACACCACGAGGAGAGGATGGAGGGGACACCACAAGCGTGCTCGTCTGCAGAGGAACGCACGCCGGGTCCTGGGTGATACCAGTCCCTCCAGTGCCCCCACTCGCCCCAGGTGAGCGCCCATGGTCCTCCCTCAGCCAGAGGCCAAGCAGAGCCCGGGATTCTGGCCTCTCCACGCCTGCTCTAGCGTGACTCTGCTCCTTCCTTTCTTTCTTGTCTTCTACTTGAGGCGGATAGAAAGAGAAGAAGCGAGCAAGCAAAACAAAATCCCCTCTGCCTTAATGAAATTAGGCAGCCGCCCTCTGGGGTTGAACTGGGGATCCAGGAGGCTTTTGTGTAATATCTGGAGGAATTCTCCCGCAGCCCCCCGCCTCCCCCTGCCCCGTCCCTGGGACAGGCGGGAGGATTTCAAAGGGGAAGGGAAAGGAAGGGGGAGGGAGGGTAAGCTAATAGGGATGGGAATTATTCTGCGATGGCTGGAGGGATAAGAGAAAAAAGGGAAGGAAAGTGGCTGCTGAAATTGGAAGCCAGTTGGGCCGCTGGCTCCAGGCGGTGCTCTGACCTGGGGTAGCTGCCCTCTCGCCAGAGACACGGGCAAAGTTCAGGGCACGGGGAGAGCTGCAAAAATACCAAGAGTTGATGGGGGCACAGTGTGACGGGACGGCACCCCAGGGCACCCCGGGGCACCCCAGAGCTCAGCCCCACGGCCCTGGGCTGAACGTGGATGATGCTCAGAGCTGGGCGGCAGCTCCGTGGCCTCTGCAGCCGGTGGCCGTGGCCAGGCAGGGGTAAAGTGGGCTTTGGTCAGGCTGGGCACAGACTCGGCTGCCGGGCTGTCCCTCAGGCCTGCACAGAGCGCCCTGGGGAGACGCTGTGGCAAACGGGCCGGGGATTCTGGCTGTGCTGGCAGCAGAACCGCTTCCACCCTGCTGCCACCAGTGGGCTTTGTTGAGAGCCACGCTCTTCCTCCGCAGAACCTCCCATCTTCCCACCCTCTGAGCAGAGGGGGAAGAGTTTGGCCCCTCTGTTTTGCCTTGGGTCAGGAGAATCCCCTGTCTGCTCTCTGAATGGGGCAGCCGAGACGGCTGGGGGTGTGCTGGGAGCTCCCCATCTCCCCACACCCCCCCCTCAGGCCTGGCATCGGGCTGGATGGTGCCGTGTGGGGTTGGGGTGGGGGATCCATCAAGGAGCGATGCAAACAGAAGGAGCAGAGACCGCAGAGCAGCTCCCTCGTACTCGCTGCTGGGAAGGAATATTTCTGGGAACAAAGAACATCTGGGCTGGAGGCTGAACTGGGCTTTATATGATGAAGCCTGTAATGCTGTCCCATCTGGAGAGCAGCTCCAGCGAGCTCTGTGGGGAGATAAGAGACAGAGTCGGCCATAAATCCACCCCTTTAAGCATGACAAGTGTGCGCCTCATATTCCGAGGAGAGGAGGGGGAAGAGTAAGTGGAAACATTTTTCTCTGTGCTGAACACACGCAGCGCTGGAAACAACCCCTCCCGGCCCACCGTAGTGTGCTGGGAGGCTGGCGAGCAGAAAGCACCCCCAGGGTGCCAGCGGGAACAGCCGGGGGCTCCTCCTGCAGTGACAGCTTCATCCCCTGTGACAGCCAGCCTGGGGGATGCTGCCACACTGGGGGATGCTGCCCTCCCAGGCTGGGGGATGCTGCCACACTGGGGGGATGCAGTCGCCCAGGCTGTGTGGAACCCTGCCAACCTGGGGCTGGGGGCAAGGGGATGGAGCAGGACCCAAACCTTCGAGGCTTCCACCTCGGGATGGGGCTCAGGCTTCTCCCAGCTCCTCTGCTGTTCGTTAGCCCCTGGGATTTATGGCATTAATATGTGCAAGGGCCAGGTGAGGACTCGGGCTCTGGGAGTGAGGAAACAGGAAAAAAAAGGGGGGGGGAGGTGAATTATTTCCCCAAATGAGCGACGGAGGCTCCGTTTGCACCCGCGGGCTGGCAGCACCTTGCAGACCCCTCCCTGCAGACGAGGTGTGCGGCACGCCGTCCCGAGGATGCTCTGCCACGGGGCCACCCAGGTAACCCGTGTCTGGCGAGCACCTGGGCCAGCAGCTCGCAGGAAAGGGTTATCTAGGATTTCCCACCTAGGGCTTCCAAATCACCACCCACTGGAGCCAGCCAAGCAGGCAGCAGCCTTCTGCCCCCAGACTTCTCCTCCCATCCACCCCTCCTCTCTCGCTCCCGGGGGTTTTGGCAGGCTGCATCCATTGATTACGGTGGTCGGATGGGGGGATCTTGGAGGTCTCTTGGCCCCTAATGATTCTGTGAGTCGATGTTTGAAGGGGTGAGGCTCTCTGCGAGCTCCTTTTGCTCTGTTTAATGAGGTGGATGGTTTTAATCCCACACAGATCTCTTATAAAAAGCACTAACAGGCTGCAGGGCTGCAAACCAGCACATGGCACGGCACGCTGCCCGGCACAGGGCTCCCCGCTCCTCCCAGCTTCCCATCAGGAAACACCAGACTGGGCTGGCTGGGCTGCTGGTGGCTGAAACAAGGGGAGAAGTGGAGGAGGAGGGGGAATGCACGGGGTAGGGACTGCTGTGCTGCTCCTCCTGAGAAGGGACGGCCCCCTCTCACGCAGGGGCTGGCTGGGGGGCACGGGGAGCCCCGTGGAAATGCCAGTACCCCAAGGAAGGGGGCCTGTGGGAGGGTTGTCCTCCAGCAGTCGCTCAGAGGTGGGAGCTGGGCTGAGGAGCAAGGCTGTCCCAGGGGACCGAACGGGGACGCAGCCTGCGTGCCTCCGTGCCGTTTGTTAGAGGGAAGGCACCCCGGGACCCGACGGGAGGGGGAACCTCCCAGCTCGCACGTCTGCCTGCGCTGAAACCCCTCATTTATTCCTGCCCCGCTGGGAGCTGCCTGGATCCTACAGCCCGAGCTGACAGTAACTCAGGCACCACTTATCACGGCTCTGAGCTGCTGAGCTGCGAGCGGGGAGCAGCACAGGATGAGGCTGGCGCTGGCAGGGGGGGGGGGGGGGGGGNGGGGGTGGTTGCCACCCCACAGCCCCCGAACTCGGGATTCCTATGGAAAAAGAAAGGCAGGGAAGGGAGAAATGAGGAGGGGTGCCTCTCCCCCCCCGAGTGCTGCCCTGGTCTGATCCACCCCCCCCCTCAGCCCTTCGCCTGCCGTCTCTCCCGAGGCAGAACCATCGGGATGCTTGCTGGAGCTGCCACGTGTGTGTTCGGGAAGGGGGAGAGGAGGCAGCTCGGGAGAGGGGTTATTTATTGGGGGTTTAATGCTGCTCCACGCAGAAACCCACTGGAAGTGCCTTCAGAGCTCCATTAAAATTTACTGCTGCTTGCTGGTTGAAACCCACAGAACCGTTTCAGGCAGCACTGATTAGGGTCTTGCGAGGAATTTAAACAAAGAACCACCCCGAGAACCCTGTGGAGTCGGGCATCAGCACCTAACAGCCTCTCTACGTAATAGCTGCTTCCTTAGAATCACTAGGGATGGGAAGGGACCTGGAGACAGCATCCAGTCCAATCCCCTGCCACAGCAGGGTCACCCAGACCAGGACCCAGACCGGGAGCAGGGGTGCCCGATGTTCCATGTAGTCATTTTCCCCTTCCCCTCGGGGTTCTTCGCCCCCTGACCAAGCCCTCCTCAGCGTGTCCATAACAGCAGCTTCTTCTTCCAGAGGTGGCCAGACCAGCAGCAGGGGCTGCAGAAGGAGTCCCGAGTGCCTGCAGCCTCGAGGGCTGGGGCACCAGGAAGGGTTCCCCTGCAGGATGGTGGCTGGTCTGCCCCAGCATCTCACCGCATCGCTGTGGGGGTTCTAGGGGGTGGTAGCAAACTGCCCTTCCTCTCACGGGCTCCTCCATGAACACTTTGCAGAACTGACAGGCAGTTCCCAACAGCCAGATGTCTTCTTAAAACACAGAGTCGATGCATTGCTGCGACACCTCTGGCTTTCCTCTCAGCGCCGGGGACGGGATCCAGGGATTTGGGGTAGTTACCTTGGCAGGCAGCTGGGCCTCCAGAGCCAAGAGAACCAGGACAAAGGGGGAGAAGCGTGGATATTAAAAAAAACAACGCTCGACTGACAAAAGCAGTTGGAAGAGAGGTGCTGGGCCAGGGGAGAGGGAGAGCCCTGCTTTACCCTGTAAGGTCTCTTACACAACTGAAACACTGCCCGTGTTGGTTTTGCTTCACCACCCACTGCTTGGCTCGGATGGGGTAGCCTGGGGCAGGTACTGAACTCACTGGAGTCACTGGAGGGCTCTGGGACCAGTGCCCATGGCAGCAGTCCCCACCATCACCCAAGCAGCCACAGGCACCGGTGCCATGAGAGGACTGTTGTGCCTCATAAACAGAAGGAGGGCAACAACAGCTCTCTCCAGAGGCTCCCCTGCTCTGAAGACCGGAGCTCTGGGCAGCAACAACAGCCCAGTTTTCCTCTCTCGTGACCTCTGTCTGTCACAGACTCGTGGAATCCTCAAGGTTCTCGTGAGTGATCTCGAGGGGACCACTAGAGAGTTCCCAGACCCCAGCCCAGCGCAGCTCTATGGGATCTGGCAGCCCCCCAACGGTGCAGAAGGACCCCCGGACTGTTGGGGGCTGCAGCCCTTGGCGCAGCGGAGCGGGGATTAGCAGCCAGCCTGACACCAGGCTTGGCTGGGTAACCCAGACCTCATTTCAACCCACACTTCTTGCATCTCCGAACGACAGCTCGCCAGATTTACATCTGTTTCCTCTGCGGGGAATGCGGAGTCCTTTTCTAGCCCTTTGAGCTCGGTTTTCCTTCTCCTCTTGGCTTTGCTGCCAGATGATAAAGATTTAATTCATTTATTGCCATTACAACCCATCTGGTTTTGAGCACAGGAGCTAGCGGAGTTTGCAGAGCAGCTTCTGTTCCCAGGAGAAAATTAGTGTCCTCACCTATCCTCCTCTTCTTCTCCCTTGGGCACAGAGTGACCTTAAGCAGTGGGGGCGATCCTTGCCCCCACCCCATAGTCCCCATCTCAGCAGCTCTGCAGCATGGACTCGGGAATGCAGGACAAAGCCACCACAGCCTGGAACCGGCTGCTCTCCGCTGATGGCTGAACCCCCCCAGAGCCTCTCCCGTGCCCTCTGCTCCCCAGAGCTCTGTGGTCTCCCGACGAAAGCTCCTGGGTGCAAGTCCATCCATTGCTCCTGTCAGACCAAACTCTGCAGTCACCCCAAAGCCCCCTCAGCAGCTGTGGCACCTGGCTGTGGGGTCATCAACCTCTCCTCTCCTTCCAGCAGAGCTCCATGGGCAGAACCTCTGCAGGGTGGGAGCTGGGGACGTTTGGAGGGCTCGCTGTGGGCTTTCTCTGATCTTTGTGAGGTAGCCCAGGGCAGGGCTAGCGGAGACTGCAGCCACTCTGCTCCACACTGAGCAGGCACCTCAGGTTTTAATCCGGAGGATCAGACAGTAGTAGCATCGAGCGGAGCGGGTGGGACAGAGCCGGGTTCAGACGGTCTGGGTGAGGCATCGGTACCGAGAGGGTTGGGTTCACACTGCCCCTCTGCCCGCTGCAGCCACGGCCCTTGAACTCTCCCCAAGCTCAGTCCATACGGGGAGGGGGTTAGAGGTCATGACTAACAACCCCGGCCCTTCTCTGGCCAGGCTGCTAAAGCAATAAATAGAGTCAAACCACAGAGAAAAAAGCCTTTCAGCTTCATACCTTACCTGCTCGGGGGTCTGCTGGGCCTGCACCGAGGGGATGAAAGAGAGCGGGAGAGACCCGGGGCTGGGGCCGAGAGCTGCAAAAAGAAACAACAGTGGAGGGGTCAGCGTTCAGCTGATGGTATCACATCCTCCTTTCATCCCGCAGTTCACACGGAGGCCGGGATCCTGGCTTGGCTTTCCTTTGGGGAAAACTGGGCTTTATTTGTTCACGTCGGAGCGCTCGGAGCGCGGTGTCTCGGCGCTGTGTTTTAATAACATCGCCTTCCCTGGACCAGATACATATGAAGGCAGTTAGAGGATCCTATAAACAACGGACCCGAGTCACGCAACGCAACCCTCCCGATGGAGAGATAACCTTCCCGAGGGCCGCGTTCCCGAGGTGAGGGCTTGGATTCCTCAGCCGGGCACCGAGGGCACCCGCCAGCCTTGCGAGCCGCCCCGGAGGGACCAGGCTCGGCTCCTCTTGCTCCCCGGTTTGTTTTTCCACTGCCCGGTCGGCACGCCGGGTCCTGGCCGCCCCGAGCAGGGCTCTGCTGAGAGGTCACTCAAGGAGAGCTGTGCACAACGGGTTCCTCTGAAATCCGTTGGGAAGAGGAGCGGAGCTGAAGCCTTAGGGAGCTCCCTCGCCCTTCATTGTTGCTTTGGAGTTTAAGAGAGGTGTGGGAGGGGGTTTCCAAACCAAGAGGTGGGGAGGTTCCGTGGGGATGGAGTGAAAAGGTCAGCGAGGAAGGGAAAGGGGTGGAACCGGCCAGATGGAGGTTTGGGAACGAGCGCCCTGCACCTCTAACATCCAGTTGTTTGTGGGGCCGAGTGGAGCCTCCAGGCTCTGTTTGGAGGGGATCGGATACTCTAGCATCCGACACGAAGCTGTTGGCGACCTCTGAACGATTCTTCCTCCTCTCTCTGGTACCAAACACCGGGGGAAGCCCCACTCCATCCCTCCGCAGCTTTACCTGCACTCGGCTGACGGACACAGCTCCTGCCTGTGCAGGGCTCTGCCTTCCCGGGAGCAAACAGCAGCAGCCGGGCACCTACAGGTCCTGTAGTTGTGGGTCTCAGCGTGAGACCCCTGAGGGGACCCTTGCTTTCTCATTAATTGTAGCCCGTCAGTAATTGATCTCTAACACAACGAGCTCCCCTGTAGCTCTCATTCCTTGTGACCAGTCACGGCCAGGTTCTGCTCAGGGAGAGCAGCTAAAGGAGTGGGGCATCAAGCAGAGACCTGAGAGCAAATTCAAGCTCTTAGTCTCTCCCACCTCCCCCTCCCACAGACCCTCCCTTCCACAGCAAGGGGATCCTGCGGGGACTTCCCCATTCAAGAGATGCTCTGAGCAGGGTCACAGCCAGGCCGTTTCTAGACGCTGTCTACCCACAGCTTCACGTTGAGCTGACAGATCCAGCCCCAGAGCAACCAGCTGGCTGTGCCCGGCGTGGGGACAATTGCGGCATTCCTTCGCCGACCAGACGGGAAGGCTGTGCCTGCTGCACGAGGCAGATGCTTGCAAGCGGTTTGGTTGCCTTCCCCCTTCTATCAGCTTCTGCTTCGTGGCCACTCGGTGTTTCTGAGTGACCGGGCTCTCGCCGAGCTGCCCCAGCTGCCCCACGCACAGGGGCTCAGAGCTGGAAGCGGTTCAGACGGGGCTGCTGGACTGCAGATCGGTGGCTGAGCTGCTGGACTGAACCAGCAGCCCGTCCCTCCGTGCCTCCGTCTGTCTGTGCAGGGACAGAGCTGACATCACACATCTGCTTCAGAAAGACTTGTTTAATTAAGCAAAAATTAATTGTCATAATGAGAGTTCACTTGGAGTTTCCAGCGGCTTAACACATTGGCTTATAAAGCCGGGGTTTGGAAAAGGCTCTGGCTGGGTGTCCCGGGGATCTGGATTCAATTCTCAGCTCTGCCATCGGCTTCCCATCCCGTTTAACCCTCGGCTAATCGTGCCAGCCCAGCTCCCCAAGGTGTCTGACTCCTCACTGCTTCTGTCGTCAGGACCACGGTGCCTTCCTGCCTCCCGTAGCCACCAGCAGTTAGCAGAGTGCCCCTTCTCCACCCTGGCTGGAGCACTTCAAGCAGAGGCTCCTCCTGCCTCTGCCTCTGCGAGACCCTGGGGCTTGTGCCCACTTGACTCTGTGTGCACTGTGAATGGAAGACCCCAGGGGCAGCGAGGTGCCCCTGAGGCTGAAGCTCACGCACGCTCTGTTTATTGGGTCTTGGGGAACCTTGTGGGAGGGTTATCTCCTCCTTGGACCTCTGGCACTGCGTCCCCCCCAGCTACGACGCCGTCTCCAAGCACAACGGGGAGATCCAGGACCTTTTGTGCTGACCCGGCTGGAACGGAACCCATCACTTTGTTTGAACAAGAGGAACAGGGGCTGAGCCCTGGGGAGGAGCCCCTGTCTCTCTGTTGAACTCTCCCTCCTTCCATCTCTCCCTGTTCTCTCCTCCCAGCTTTGCCCTGAGCCAAGCAGCCTCCTCCACGCGGCGCTGGTTTAGTGTTCCAGACCCCAGCATTCCCAGGAGGCATCGGCGACGGCCTCAGCTGTGGCACCCGCTGTCTTCCCGGGGTGAAATGAAAGCCACGGTCAGCAAGAACCCGCGGGCAGCCCTCTCAGCAAGGAGCTGTAGTCTAGGGGTAGGGTCTGGGAGAGACGCTTCTCTCCACAAGTCATGGCACTGGCCAACAGCGAGAGGGGCTCTGCTCTGCTAAAGACAACACATTCTGTAGCCCTTCCAACTCTATTCAACCGCAGAGATGTTTTGCCACCCAGGAACTGCCCTCACTTTCCTCTCCAAACCCGAAGGGAATGGCTTCTCAGGCCCCTGGGTTTGGCTCTCTCCTGGCCCCGGCCAGCCATGAGGAACCGGGAAAGCTCCGTGTGAAACGCCCTGCCCACGTGCAGCTTGGGTCACCCTTCGTTGTCACCTGCCCCCCACGTCCCTGCCACGGTGCGGGGTGATGCTCTTGCCTCCACACGGGGTTCCCCCGGTGCTGGGAAACACCCCCGTGTCCTGTCCCACCAACACCTCTGTGTCCTGTCCCACCAACACCTCCGTGCCCTGTCCCACCAACACCTCCGTGTCCTGTCCCACCAACACCTCCGTGTCCTGTTCCACCTGGAGGTTCTGCAGCCCCTGACTGAGCTGAGGTCCCCACCACCTCCCTGACCCCCCCAGGCCCCAGGGCAGAAGCAGAAACGCAGGTGCCACAGCAGGTTGACCTTTGCCTCCCCCCATCTCCTGTCCCCACGGGGGGTTTAGAGCGGTGGCCGAGCTGTCCCACAGCAGGAACCTGGGCTGCCCCGGGCGCTGCTGGGCTCCGAGCCCCTTGCTGCCAGGCTGCCCCGGTGCTGGTTCCAGCTCATGTCATCACATGCCGTATGGACACAATGCCCTCATTCCTGCAGGCTCCAGGACCCGGCAGAAGAAAGCGCAGGCAGAAGATCAAACATGGAAGGAACAGAAGACGGAGGAGCTGCTGTTGCTGCTGCGTCTGGGACTGAAAAATGAGCACAAGGGAAGAGACGGGGCAGGGGGATAATTGCTTTCATCCCAATTTTATTCCCACAATTCCCAAGCACTTTTGAAGCCAATTTTCCTTTAATAAAATATACTATTAATGACTCGAGTGGAAGCCTTTTGTGCAAGACAATACCCAGCTCCCCAGCTGGGACCGCTTTGTGTCCCGCGCGGCGTGCGCGTCCCTCCGGTTACCAACGCTCCCCGGGCGGAGAGCGCGGCCCCCGCTACCTTAGCGCCGCGAGTCGAGCGCCTTTGCCTCCAGAGCTGCTTGACAGACTTCCATTTCTTTGAAACCAATTCCTCCGTAGCTCTGCCTACCCCCCGAAGAGAAACACAAGCCGAACAGCGACGAGAGCTGTTTCCCATGGCTTCTGGAAGCCATTCATTTGCTATTTCTGTTCCTCGGAGCTTCAGAGCGAAGGGGTTTGGAGAGCTACTGATGCCTTTTGCTACTTGGCATGTACACCCAATATTGTCTTTCAGGCGGCTCAGACACATCCTCCTGCTCTTTCTTCTTTAACAGCCTGTCAGAGGAACGGCCCTCATTAGCTCTTTGTGGGTTTGTGTGTGAAGAGGGGGCTGAGGCAGCGCCAAGGCAAAAAGTCAAACACAAACTGATTAATTTTCACAGTGCACCCCTCCGAGCTGGGGAAGTTCTGACAAATCCACTGGGTGTTCACAGTTATCCCGTGCTCGGCCTGGGAGCCATATGGAGAGCAGAGGGCTGGCACCGCGCTCCCCCGTTTCCCCCCTCTCCGGGATGGGATTCACCGAGTCGTGAGGCTCCGCGTTGCTGTGCCACCGCCCCGGCCAGGATGGGCTCCTCGGGCACCGCAGCTCCTGGGTGCCACCCGCCCTGCACCGCTCAGCTGCTGCCTTCCTGGCACCGCTGGCACTGTCTTCTCCACACGGGGACCCTCAGCTCCTCACGAGCTGGTTGGTGGCTGGGGTTTTCTCTAGGGCTCCATGGTGGGGCTCTCCCTATGGAATCCTGGAGCTGAGACCGAGCCCAGCCCCTGCAGCTGTTGAGCCTTGAGCTCAGTGACACTTCTCGTTCGTGGGCCACAGAGGCTCCCGTTTGTCACCACACAGGACTAGGCTGGCACTGAGGGGTTTGCTCAGCCACCCACAGTGCTGCACCGGGGCCCCTTCTCATGTGCCAGAGGAGGGGGAAGGTTTGACACCCAAAGGGTTTGGTGGAACAGCCCTGCGCTGCCTCTCACATCAGCTCTATCCCTGACCCTAACGGAGACACTGCCCCCAACCACCCCCTTCCAGCCTATTTCGTTCTAGACCCCCTGAGTGGCCATCACGGCTCCCCTGCCACCAGCTGCACCTCTTCACGCTGCCAGCACTGCCCCTGGCTCCTCTCGATGACAGACAGACAGACAGACACAGCTGCAGGAAGCCAGAAGGTTTGTCCTGAGGGGAGTTACCCCTCCTGCCACACAAGGCTATGTGAAGCCACAGGGATGGGCACAGCAGCCTTCAGGGACGCTGGGGGTTCCTCACTCAGGGCTGTTTCTGGGCTACCAGCCCCAGGAATCTGTGCAGGACACGAGATCAGACCTCACCCCACCTCAAACCCAGTTCCTCCGGGCTTCAGCAAAGGTCCTCACCCCTCTAACCATTTTCTCCAGCACGTCTTCACCCGTCCTGTGCTTCCAGCAGCATCAGACCTGGCACTGCAGCAGCTTTAAGGAGTCATCACCCCCTCTTCCACCCACAGCCCTGAGCCAGCCCCCCTCTTTCCTCTCTCCACACCACGAAGCAGGAGCTCAGAGGAGCAACCATTTCTGCATTGGAGGAGCTGGCAGCCACAGCCTCGAGGTGACCGACCTGAGGCTTCTCTGGCAGTGACCGCAGCACCGTTCCAGTCCCTGCGCTGAGCTTTGACCCCTGGGATGAAGGGGGTCGGAGGAGCAGAGCTGGTTGCCGTGGCGGGGCAGCGTGCCGTGGCCACCAGCCTCCCGTGGGTTTGAGCAGCCTTCCTGCGCCCCAGGGGTTTATCTGAAACACCAGAAATACTCACTCTGAGAAAACCCTGCTCAGGCAGGGGGCCAAGAGCAGGATGAGCTCTATCCTACCCACACCCCACACCCCACACCCCCTCCTGGTTGGGAGGACCCCTATCAGATCCATGTGGCCAGCTCGCGGTCCCCGGGGGGCTGGGGGCTCACACCAAGCAGCTCAGTGGGGACTGGCCGTGCAGCCTGCAGCAAGAAAGCACCGACCCCACGAGTTGCACATGTGCGGGGTGAAATGGGTTGCACCTGGGCGGGAGGCAGGCGGGAGAGGGCTATAAAGGCTGGACCGGTTCCGCGGGGATGGGACCCGCCGGACACGCGTCACGCACATTCCCGGGGCTGGTGCTCGCTCTCCCGGGGAGCTCTCTCTTTGGAGCTGTCTGCAGGACGATGGCTGTGTCCCCAGCAAGATCGGTTCACGGCAGCCCCTCCCTCCATGCCCACCCGTGGCTTCGTGGGGGAAAGAGGAGGAATTTTAACAAAGAGCCCAAACCTTCCCCTCGGTCCAGACAGTGGCCCTAAAGATCAGGAGGTGCTGAGCCAGAGGGGAGCTCCTGCTAGAGCTGTCTCTGAGTGCAGTGCTGGGGCCAGTCCCGCTCCTCTGCACCCCAGCAGCGTCAGCGGCCCCCCAGTCCCTCAGCAGTCCCAGCCGTCCCTGGAGGAGAAGGACAGGCAGCAGCAGCCACCTTAATCCAAAGTCATCCGAGTATGTAATTAGGGCTCTACATCTGGGATCACTTCTTCTCTCCTCCGAACGTTAAAAAGCTTTATGAACTGGAGGCAGGAAGGAGGGTCTGATCCAGCTTTGGGTGTTGAAAAATTCCGCTCAGCTCAGCTCAGCCCTACAAGGCTCCAGAGGTTTGCACTCACCAGCTGATGGCCCTGGGAGAAGCCCAAGAGCTTGTGCAGCCATCCCAGGGCTGGCTCGTTCCAGCCGGTGCCCTGCTGCCTGTGCACAGCACCTCTGCTTCTCCCCACTGCTCTCTCCTGGGACAAAACCCTCACCTGAGGCTCCAGGGGTTTGTCTGTCGCAGGCATCACTGTCTGGAGCCAAGGAGAGGTCCCCTCACCGAGTTGTGTGTCCACGCAGGACAAGATTCCAAAGGGAATAGAGAGAGAGCAGAATTCCAGTCCCGCCTCAGGAGAGGGGAGGTTGGGCTCTGCTCCTCACAGCCAGCTTGTGGTCTGGGGGAAACACCTCTCATTTCCACCTCTTTCTTAAGGTTCACCCTGTTCCCTGGCACCAGTGAGGGGGTGGAGGGAAGAGGCTGAGAGGAAGAAGGGGGCAATGCCATGCCGTGGGGATGGGGTGAATCCTCCTGGTAGTATATGTGACCCAGGGCTTTTGCCACCTCCCCCCTAGCCCTTCACACAGGCATCTCCTGCCCTCTCCAGTGGGACAACACCGAGTCAACACGTGGATGGTGGCGTGACCACTGGCCCATGGCTGTTGGCTCATCACCAGTGGCTCCAGATAAGCTGGACTGATTCTAAGAGCAGAAGACCCCCAAACCTTTCCGACCCCTCCCCAGGCTTTGCTTCAGCAGCCTCTGTGGAGCAGACACTCCTCTTCTTTAGCTGCAGCGCAGGAGCCAGGCCCTCAGCTGGGGATTTCAGTGGAGCTCTGCTCATTCACAGGGGCCTTGAGTCTGACCCTCTGCTGGGGAGCAGCCCAGTGCAAAGAGAATGAGCATCACAGGCAGGGACCTCAGCCTCCCCTTTAATCACAGGGGGGCAGAGCTGGCAGTGGGAGCTGGGCAGAGAGAGCTCCGTCGGGGCAGAGCCGACTGCTGTCCTCATGTGGGGAAGGAACCTGGGGGAAGAGAAGGAATCTGAACAATGCCAGTAAAACAACACGAGAGAGCTGGACGTCTTGGAGCAGAGACAATCCCAGCTTCCTCATTGGAAATGAAGTGCTGCAGAGATTTCATAGAATCCTAGAATCATCAGGGATCGGGAGGGAGCTGGAAAGATCCTCCAGTCCAACCCCCCTGCCACAGCAGGGTCACCCAGACCCAGTGGCACAGGAACACAGCCAGGCGGGGCTGGAACGTCTGCAGAGAAGGAGACTCCACAGCCCCCCTGGGCAGCCCCTTCCAGTGCTCCGGGACCCTCCCTGGGGAGAAGTTATGGATTTCATCTCTCTCTGCAGTCTGTTCTAGCAAACAGCTTCAACAACAAGAACCCCGACGCAGTAGCGTTCGATCAATCCCCAGAGCTCAACCTGGGGAGGGTTGGTTGGAGCAGAACCAAACCCCCAGTGCTGGGCTCATGGGTGAGAAGAGAACTTTGCCCCTCCTGCTGAGCTATCAGGGGTTTCTTGCAGGAAAGATGCCACCGCCTCCTGCCACGTGCCCGCTGCTTCCCCCGGGCATGGCTGCTCGGGGCCTGAGCCTCGACAACCTCAGTCCCAGCGAAGCTGCAAGGGAACTTGTCTGAGCAGCTGGCACGAACCCTCTCACCAAACAAACAAAGCTCAGAGCACCGAGCAGGGGATTACAAAATCAGATGAGGAGATAGACCCTGCAGAGCCTTACCTGCAGATGGGCTGGAAGTGTGGGTGATGGTACTGACTCACCATGGCGAGCTGCTTTGAGGTCTGGGGATTAAAGGGGTTGCGCTAGCACCAGGTATTATTACCTCTACTCTTAATTTCTCCAGCTAGAAAAGGAATAACAAGCAGGGGGGGTGGGAATCCTGCAGTGAAATGAAGGACTTCACCTGATGGAAGACCCTGAACATCAGCCAGTGTGTCTGCATCCCTCCTCACCTCGCTGCCTGCTCCTAAACCCCAGGCTCAGGAATCCATGGGGGTTCCACAGCCCGTTTGCCCTGCTCTTGGTGCTGTCACGTATGAGCTTGTCGGGCTGTCAGAGAGCCCCCCACACCCCTCGCCCACTCCTTCCTCAGCAGGTAGCATGTACAGACGCAGCGGGGAGGGAGGCAGGGGCTATCTGGGAGATGAGCATCTGCTTCACATCGCTCCTCCCGTCCCCATTTTTATTCAGAGAAGTCCCCTGGGTGCCAAAGCCCTGAACCCAGGTACTGACACTGGCTGACAGCCCTCGGTACTCCCCTCTGGAGCATCAAGGTGGGAGCTGGCACGGCGGGGCGGCCCCATCGGGGCGATGCTGCCCGGTGCGGAGCCGCTGGGCTCGCAGCGGAGCGGTGTAATTAGCTGTGCTGTTTTTGGCTTGCATGTGTGTGGTAAGAACGTCTAGTAACAGTTGGCAAGGCTTCTGCAGGGAATGAGGTTCCCATGGTTAGATCTAAAGCCCGAATACTTGGAACAAATTAACACCAGCCAAGAAAGTGAGGTTAATTACTGGAACGCTTGGGAGAGGAGGTCCCCCCCAGCCTGGAAAAATGCAGCACACTCGCCGCATGCATGCTCTGCGGCCAGGCAGGAGCTCTTCCCCCCTTCCCTTTTGATTCCTGGCCACCAGAGCGGCCAGGATCTTCCTCCGACCTGTCCTTCCATCAGGCCGGTGCCGCCGGTGGCCCTGGGAGCCGCGCGGAGCGGAGGAAGGCGGCCGTCGGGGGCCGGCTCTCCCTCTGTCTATGTTTTCTCATTAGTGGTTTTGCGTTGTTGAAAGGCGTCTTCATTGGAGGCCCGGGTGCTCCAGCAACATGCTGCTTTAATCTGGGGTGGGCACCGAGGCTCTCAGACACAGAGCGCACGGCCCGACAGGAGAGCAGCCGTCTTCCCTCATGCGCTCTTTGGAGAGCTAAGCTGTGAACGCTGTAGGGCCCCCAACAGCTGCCTTTGGGAAGGTTTTAGTGGGGGAAATCGGCCCGGTAACTGGGCTGTTGCCCACCCTGGATGCGTGAGGAATGCACGAGGGGACCCTCCGGGGCCGGGGGGCTGCGCGGGCACCAGGACCCGGGAACCTCGGGGTGTGTTCAGTTTGTTTCTGGACCCGGTGCTACTCAAAGCCTGCTCCGCACACCGGGCGCCCTGGTCTCTCGCGGGGTCTCTACAGCCTCTTACAGACTAACTCAGCCATTTCTGCTGCAGCCCCGGGGGCAGAGCTGGTACCCTCTTGGCTCTGCAGGCTCGGAGCCCCCACCTAGGCAGTCCTGGAAGCAGCTAAACCCATGGTGTCCTCTGCAGCCCCACAGCTGCTCCGAGCTGGCCAAGCTGGCCATGGGGCTACCACTGGCTGAGGCACGTGCAGTGCCTGACCTGCTGGCAGTCTGAATCTGGGCTTGAAGCAGCCACGGGGCCTGTGGCCATGGAGATGTCTCCACAAGGCCAACAGCGGGTGTACAGCGTGTAGGGAGGAGGGCGCTAATCTTGAATCCCATGGCTGAGAGGGATGCCTAGGTCTCGGTTTCCTCCCTTGGTTGGCATTAGCCAGCACTGCTCATGTCCAGCTGCTGTGGCTCCTGCCAACCCCAGCTGAGAGCCACGGGTTCCTAGGGGGTTCCCCCAAGCACAGCAGGAGACCTGTGGGAAAGAAGGTTCCAGTGTTTAATGTGAGTCCTGCACAGCCGAGTGGAATTCACACTGCACAGGATGACCCAGCCAGGGTTTTCCTGGCTTGGGACTGCTCAGCCTGAGATCCCCAGTGATGCCCCTGTGCCACAGGAACCGCCTGAGCCCTGTGCTTCAAGGTAAGCATGGCAGCAGCAGTGTGATTCCAGTGTGGTCATAGATTCCTGGAATCCTTAGGGAAGGGAAGGAACCTGGAAAGATCACCCAGTCCAATCCCCCTGCCACAGCAGGTTCCCCCAGACCCAGTGGCACAGGAACACAGCCAGGCGGGGCTGGAACGTCTGCAGAGAAGGAGACTCCACAGCCCCCCTGGGCAGCCCCTTCCAGGGCTCCGGGACCCTCCCTGGGAAGAAGGTCCTGCTGAGATGGAGAGGGAACCTCCTCTGTTCCAGCTGGCACCCAGTGCCCCTTGTCCTGTCCCCAGATGCCCTTGAGCAGAGCCTGGCTCCATCCTCCTGACACCCACCCCTCACAGACTGAGAGACAGGAATGAGGTCCCCCTCAGCCTCCTCTCCCCCCAGCTCCAGAGCCCCAGCTCCCTCAGCCTCTCCTCATCAGGGAGCTGCTCTCCTCCCTTCATCCTCTTCGTTGCTCTATGCTGGACACCCTCCAGCAGCTCTGTGACCTTCTGGAACTGAGGGGCCCAGCACTGGACACAGCCCTCCAGCTGCAGTCTCACCAGTGCAGAGCAGAGGGGGAGAAGACCCTCTCTCGATCTGCTAACCACCCCCCTCTGATCCCCCCATCCCCAGGACGCTGTTGGCCCTGTTGCCCACAGGAGCTCGTTGCATACCCCGGCCATCCATCGGGTTGCCAGCCAGACGGCCCGGCAGTGCCAGCAGTTGCTCCCAGAGCAGCCGCAGCTCCCTGTGCGTGGTTGGTCTCCGCCGTCTCGCCCAGCCAAGTGCGGGCAGCTCTTCGCAGGGACAGACACAGCCGTCCCCAACACAAAGGCCACCTCTCGTGCCAAGTGTCCACTTGCCCTTCCAAAGCACAGGGGTGCCAGGGCTTTGCAAAGAAAAGGTTGTAAAACAGAAAACCCCCTCAAAAAAACAAGAGAGCAGGAGGCACGGGCACAAACAAAGGCTTTTTCCAGGCTGCTTCTCAGAAACACGCCGACACGTTGGCTGCAAGTGCCCTCAGTAACTGGGTCTGAGGAAACACCCCCCACCTACGAGCTGAGCCCCAGCCCTCGAGGTTGTAAACAAGGGCACCGGGGCCCTACAGCGGGAGAAGGTCCCTGCTGAGCTTTCCGCAGGCTCTCTGTGCCTCTGCTCCTGCTCCGTGAGGGCTGATGCATCAGGCTGACTCTGAAAGCCCTGTCCTGGGAGACAGAGCCACACTGGCTGCTCCCTGTGCCGCCGCTTAGAAGAGAGTGTTGGAGAAGGGACAGGGAGCGGAGACAAAATAGGCTCCGGGGGCCACAAATCACTCAGTGTCCTCTGCGTAGCCTGGAGGGACCCTGCTCCTGCCAGCCCGGGCTCTGGGGCTCTGCAGCTCCTCAGAATGAGGGGTCAGGCAGAAGGTGGAGACGCAGAGCTGAAAGCAAGGACCTCGCCCAGTCCAACCAACCCATTCCCAGCCGGTCACCCTCTTCTGGTCCTTACAGCACCTCCAGAAGAGGATCCCCAGTCCCCAGCAGAGCTGAACTGGAAGAGCTGAGATGACTTCAGACAGCTTGTTCACCCCAAACTGAGCGCAGCACTGGCACCCCTGCCCGGCAGACTGATAGCTCTGGTGCCTCAAGGGCATCACCCTCACTTCCCATCACCCCCACTTTCCCCTCTCTTCTGCAGGGCAGACCTGGGGAGCCCCTTCTCCCTTTCCCAGAGGCTGTGTTTACAACAGTCCTTATCGTGGGCTCTCTTCACTACACCTCCCAAGGAGGAAAAACCCACCCCAACTAGAGGGTCTTCCAAGCCCTCGGAAGTCAGAAGCCCCTTCTTGCAGCACAGGGAGCCTCCCAGCTGAAACTGCAGCACTGCTGTTGAGGAACCCCAACGGGAGCCTCATTTCTGGCCACACTCGGAGAGCCCAGCTCTCAGGACAGAGCCGAGGAAGGTGAGACCTGCTGTCTCCCAGCCTTGCAAAGACCTCCCCAGCGCTCTGGCGGCAGAGGCAGAGCCCGGCAGAGCCCAGCAGGGTAATTACCTTGCAGAAACCGCTCCGCTTGCTGCATTGCAAAATCGGCTCGGTGGGTTGTCGGGGCTTTTAGCTGCTGTTGTGCAACGGCTCGGCGTTATTGACTCACCATCCCGGGGCTTCTTAACCCCCTGTGGGCTGCCTTCGGCCTGGCCATTGCTCCCTGTTCATGGGAGAGGGCATGGGAAGGCTTTCTTGGAGGCACTGTGTAGCAGAGACGGGGGGTTCTCTGTGCCCACCAGAGCAGTCGCTGCATTGATGAGCTAATCCCACCTTGGGTTTCCTCACCTGAAGCCCTCTGTTCAAAACCAGGACCCAGTCTGAGTTCCTGGTTACCGGGGATACCTCCCTCCACAGGGGGGTCTGGGTACCTGACCTCGTCTGGGAAGGAGACGAAAGCAAACAGCTCACCCAGCACACCCTGTGCAGCAAACAGCCAGGGGCCACGCGGGGGGCTGAGCAAGGGGCCGGTCCCACAGCAGAATCAGCATCTCTGTGTTATCATCCCCCTGGGTTAAGGTCAGGAACCTCTGCAACAGCAATACCCTGTGCCCACACTTGCGGATGCTGCCCATGGAGACAGCAACTCCAAGACCAGGGCACACTCAGGTTGGGGCACATCCCTGCAAGAGGGGGAAGAGTCCTCCTCTGCCGCCTTTGACTGGTCAGTCAGCAGTGGTCAGAGGAGACCTGCGTGGCTGGGGTGTGCTCTCAGCAGGCTGAGAAGGGTGAGAACCCCCCAGCCCAGCCGTGAGCGCGATGCCCCATCACAAAGCGAGGTGCAGGCTGCTGGGCTGAGCTCACGCCGAGGCCCTTCCGTGGGAAGCACCGTGCTGGTGGTACCCACAGCGCTCAGCAGAATGGGGACCTACTGCAGAGGAGCCTTCACTGTCTGCAAAGGTGGGTCTGCTCCTCCCTCCAAGGTGTCGCTGCAAGCAGGCACCGCTTCTCTGCTGACAGCTGGAGGAGTGGAGGCTGTGATTGCAGGGCTGGTTTGAGGCAGCCGGGCTTGGCTCTGATCATCGCTCGCATCTGGAGAGGATTGTGTTGTTAGATTCTCTCTAAGTCCAGCTCTAGCTCCCTGAGCCCCAGCTTGGAGAAGCAGGGACTTCCAGTACTGGTGGTGGATGAGGACTGGGACCTGTGTCCTTACTGGAAGCACCCGAAGGTCTTCACAGCTGCTCCTGGGTTGAGCGTGTGTTCTCCTGCAGGAAAGCAAGGAGACCCTCGTTTGGTTGCTTTCTCTTTGTGCAGGATGGGGAAAGCCTGCTGCCACCCCAGAGACACCCCACTGAGCTATCAGGCTTGGGCCCTGGCTCTGTGTGGGATGGGTAGCCCTGACTCTCCTCCCTTCATAGTATCTGGCAGAACACAATCTCAGCTCAGCCTTTGGCCGGTCTGCGGGCCCCCTGGGCCTTCCTCCACCTCCTGAGAGCCCACAGGCAGCTTTTCCTCCTAACCACGTCACCCCGTGAGGAGCATCGTGCAGTAGCTTTGCAGAGATGTCTTAGCTGAGCCCCCTAATCCCTCAGGCAGGCTGCTGGGTACCCTCCTCCCCCCAGGATGACAGAGCCGGGGTGCAGACAGACGAAGCCACGTGCTCACACCACACCATATATCTGTCACGAAGCTGCAAGTGGGGCCCAAGAAGCCCAGCTCCCAATCTTAAGTGTTAACTGCTAGGCTATGATCTGTACAGTCTCAAACAGAGCAGGAGGGACCAAGAGGCAGCTACATAACATGAGGAATCAATTCCACTGGCAGGGAGTGAGAGAGGCAGAGGAGCAATCGAGTCAGCACGGGGTCTGCGGTGACTGCAGCCTCTCTGCTCAGAGTCAGAGCAGCAGAGAGTGTCTCCCCCTCCTACATATGAATCCCACTGAGCTTCTCTCTTTCCCAGCTTTCCTTGCCTTCCCACAGCCTCCCCAGATGTTGGTCTTCTCACACCTTTAGAAAAGGGGATCTCCTCTTTCCCCAGTTACTTCTCCTAACTCAGAGTTCTGTGGCTCTCCAGCAGCCACGGGCCACCCCGCTCACCTGCAGCCCCCCCAGTCCCCGGGGAGCCCAGCCCTGAACCATCATGGGTTTCAAGCCCAGTACGAGCCCCCACTGAGTCTGCCATGGAGTCCATCCCCAGAAAGCTGTACGGGGTCCTGCACCTTCATCAGCTGCTCAGTCCTGAGCATCACAACTCCCTTTCTCGTTAGATTCCCCCTCCAAAGGCATCCAGCCAGTGCCACCGGTTTTTCCAACCAGCAGGTATCTCAGGAGGCTCTGCAGCAGAGACACTGGGGGAGTTTTGAAGGGAGCAGAGGAAAACCCCAACACAGAGAGCATCTGTTGAGAGCAGAAGCTGGGTCTGACACCCTTTACGATCTGGTCCTTGCCCTTCTGAAAGTCATTTGCTATGAATCACTGCAGCAAACATCACCCCGGCCGCAGATCGGAGGAAGCCAGGGTGGAAAGATCATCATTTCAAGCTCTAATTAGAGGAGCTGAAGGCAACACTTCAGCAGTCAGCGGCATCAGGCGCTGCAGAGCCTCTCAGGAGCAGCAGCTGAGAGGATATTGCTGTGGCAAAGCCCTGAGCCATGCAACGGCACGGGCTGGGGGGAACCACAGCATGCACTTCCCGCAGACAACTGGGGCTTCTCTGGGCTCAGGGACTGCGGGAGGAGGAGGTAAAGGCTCACCCTGGTGTTTGGGGATGCTGTGAGGGATGGGGGCATGGTGCTCGTTACCCCATTACCCCCTCGTTACCCCATTACCCTCTCGTTACCCCACTGGCTGCTCAGCCTGGGCTCCTCAGCCCAGCCTCTCCTCCCCATCTTCAGCTGCACTCTCTTTCCTGATGTTTTTTTGCCAGTAAATTTAATCAGGAGGTGCTCTCATCCCTAACTCGCTTCATGTGAACTCAATTTCCAGCTCAGGGAGTTCTTTTTAAAGAGGGGTGGGTGTTTTTTTTTGCAGTGGGGTTGGGGATGAAGGAAGGAGGAGGAAAATTCAATTACCCCTCTCTTGCTGGTTCTACTGCAGGCAGCAGAGGAGCTGTTTAGATTTGGGCTCTACCTTGCCTCTCAGATCATATAACCAGTCCCTGGGATTCGGGGGCCTTAGCCAGCAGGAAGGATGCCTTGTGCTCTCCACCAGGGACCCCTGACCGCAGAGATGGCTCCGGAGTGTTGCTGCAGCTCTCGCTCGAGGGAAGGAGCTCCGGCCCAGGGTGAGAGGAGGTATTTAAGAAAACACAGAGGCACAGCCTTCAGCCTTGGGGTTTGCAGCCTAAAAATAGAGCTTGGGAAAATAGCTGGGTCTTATGGAAAATGAGCTCTGCCCCCCACTGTCCAGTGCAGAGCTGCAGCCCCCCCTTCAAGGGGCTTGGAGTGGGGGGCTTCTTCACTTTTCTAATATCAGAGGGGGCAGCTACTCTGCAGCTCCCTGAGCGATGATTTTCCTGCCTTCCTCTCTCTCAGGAAGATGCTCAGCTCTCCCCAGCTTCCATCTCTGGAGAGTCCTGCAGCTGTCTGACTGCTGACCAGGGCTTTCCCATGGCTCTTCCCAGCGAGGAGAGCAGGGTCAGCAAAGCAGGACTCTGCCCAGACATTGCTATTTGTCCTATTTCTCTGAGCTACCAGCTCAGGAAAGCTGACAGCCACTCACAGAAGACCCTTTGGTTGACTCCCTCGTGGAGAAGAGACTTAGTTTGTGTGCTCTGCTTCCAGCCCCAAACCTGTGGCTGCTTTTCTCCCCACCCTTTCAGGCTGTGAACGCTCTCGGGACTCACTCTGGAGACCATGCTGTCCCACACTGCTCCCAGTCACTGCTACTGGAAGGTTCCTTGTGGACTCATTGCCATCAAGGGCCTTTCCTTACTCTCACATCTCTCACAAGGGTGTCTTCCCTCTGGGATGCTCCAGCAATGCTCTCCTTAGTTTCACTCCCTATCAGCAACCACCAGCGCCTTCCTGCTCCCATCTCCAGCTAGAGGGTAGCTGGGTCCACCGAAGGGGTCCCCTGTGCTCTCCTGCTGGGGGGTTCTCTGAGCTTCAATAGAGAGCAGCTTCTCCAAGGATTTTCCTTGCAAGAATTACAGCAGCTTCCCAATCGCTGAAGGGGCTACAGGAGAGCTGAGGGAGGGCCTCTGACACAGGGGGCAGTGAGAGGACCAGGGGAAAGGGTTCCAGCCTGGAAGAGGGGAGACTGAGGTTGGCCAACTCTTTGCTGTGAGGGTGCTGAGAGGCTGAAACAGGTTGCCCCAGGCAGTTGTGGCCACCCCAAGTGTTGAAGGGCAGGTTGGCTGGGACCCTGCGTGCCCTGCTCTAGTGAACGTGTCGCTGGCTGCTCAGGGGGTTGGGACTGGATGCTCTTTCAGGTCCCTTCCACCCACCCCTGCCCCTTGTATGGGGCTGTCAGTAATTTCCAGAGTCTTTTCTCCCCCTTGGACAGGGCTGCAGGGCTTTGCTCTTTCCAAACAGCAGTAAACTAACCTTCCGAGCCCGGCCAGACTCATCCCCGCAGTACATGTGGAAAAGTTGAGACATCCAGCAGCAAAATAACTTTGCCGAGAATCCTGTGGTAAATTAGAGGGGGGGGAACCCAGCTGAAACCTTCCCCCTCCATCTCCTCACCCAGCCGTGAGGTATTATCTTCCACTGCTCGGGGAGAACGCGGGCCTTATCCTGACCAGCATCTCTGCCGGGCTCTGAAGTCGAGTTTTACTGTCCTCTCTGCCCCCTAACCCCCCCAGACCAAGAGCCTGAGAGAGCGCGGGGCAGGCGGGGAGCGGAGCAGGGTGGCAGGGAGTTTTATCACCCCCTAAAACCCGTAATGCTTTCCTTTGCGTGCTCTGCTTCTCATTCACACGCTTATAAACCCCGCCGCATCCGGGCGAGAACATCCCCGCAGTCAGGCGGGCGGTGCTTCCCGGCTGCAAGAGGCGCTCCCCCGGCTCCCCGCCGCGGGGGCCAGGCGGCGGTGCTAACGCCCGGCCTCTCCGGGCAGGTTGGGCGGTCGGACGGCACGTAGCCGTCGGAGGAGGAGGTTTGGTACCTCTGAAGAGCCTCAAACTGCCTGGAACGCGGGGGATCCCTCCCAGGCGCCCGCCCCGCGCCGCGTCCCGCAGCGGAGCCTCCCGCCGGGGCCGGCCCGACGGTTGCGGTCTGGCCGACTCCTCGCTCTCAAGCCGAGCGCGGTCCTCGCAGCGCTGGTTCTCAGCCCGGCTGCCTTTACCTCATCCCTGTGAAAATGTTTCTCTTATAAAAGTAAAAATAAGGAAATTATAAGGGGAAAAAAATAAAGGGGGAAGGGAAGGAACGCACAGCCGACCTATAAAGAGAACATAAAAGCTGCTTAATGGGGTGCGTAATGAAGCAGAGAGGAGAGGGGCTGGCATTGATTTTCACTGACATTTCGCCGATTAACTGCTCAGCTTCTCAGGGAAGAGCCTGGCTTTTCATTTATTTCAATTTTTCCCCTTAATTCCAGGCCTTTAATGACTAACAAACCCGCTGGTGTCCCCGCCGGCTGAGGTTGCGTGATAGGAAAGTATCACAGCATCACAGAATCCCTAGGGATCACAAGGCATCCTCCAGTCCAGTCCCCCTGCCACAGCAGGATCCCCCAGACCCAGTGGCACAGGAACACAGCCAGGCGGGGCTGGAACGTCTGCAGAGAAGGAGACTCCACAGCCCCCCTGGGCAGCCTGGTCCAGGGCTCCGGGACCCTCCCTGGGAAGAAGGTCCTGCTGAGATTGAGAGGGAACCTCCTCTGTTCCAGCTGGCACCCAGTGCCCCTTGTCCTGTCCCCAGATGCCCCTGAGCAGAGCCTGGCTCCATCCTCCTGACACCCACCCCTCACAGATTGAGAGACAGGAATGAGGTCCCCCCTCAAAAAGAACTAAGGCTTGAGTGCAAAGCCCCCCATGGGACTGTCCCTCCCTGTCTCAGTCCCCCCTGGGCCGGGCTGGAGTCCCTTCAGAAGGAAACCCAGGTCAGAGACGGCATCCAGAACGAAGGAGAGAGTGAGACCTCTGGCCTGGTAGCAGAGCTTTGCCACCTCTTTCACAGCTTTGGGTAAGATGCTCAGACCCCCAGCCACGCTCCCTTGGCAGCAGCAGTGGTGCTGACCCAGCTCCTGGGAAGAGGAGTGAAGCTCACAGGAGCTTCTGAAGGCAGCAGGCGCTCAGCTGGGAGTGCTCACGCAGTAGCTGAGGAACAGGGCACCAGCTCAGTGTGGCTGCAAATGGGGGCGGAGGGGAGGCTCAGCCAGGGACTAGAGGAAAAAAGCAGCAGGACAGTGAGAAAACAATGTGGGACTCTTCCTCCAGGCACCAGTGACTTCTGTCTGAGCCCTAACTCGGCCTCACGAGACAGTTTGCTGCAGCTCTCGTGCAGGCAGGGTGCTCCTGGCTCAGTGTGGGGACGCAGGCAGGGTGCTCCTGGCTCAGCACGGGGACGCAGGCAGGGTGCTCCTGGCTCAGCGTGGGGATGCTCAGAGGGGCTGGGTAAGGGTGGGAGCTGCGTGTGGGAATGGGGATGGTGACAGTGCTGACCCCACGGGTCCTGCTGGCACAGACAACCCAGAGGAGGGCAAGGGGGTGCTGCTGCTCACAGCCCCCAGCTCTGTGCTAAAACTGAGGCACAGAGACACAAAGACATGCACACAGAGAGAGACACACAGACAGACATGCACACACAGAGAGGCACAGACACAGAGACACACACAGACACACACACAGATACACAAACACACACACAGAGACACACACACAGATACACNCTGCAGCCTCTCCCTCCCACGCGGCCCCCGCTAGCTATAGGGAGGCACCCGCTCCTCTGTAATTACAGACCCAGGCTCCCTGCTCCAACAGAAGCCTCTTCCAAGAGCTCCAGGAACCCACGGGCTGGCTCAGACCCCGGTGAAGATTGCCCGCCTGGGGGGCTCGGGGGGGTGCAGAGCTGCCTTTGAACACCAGACACCCCCAGGATGCTGCAGCAGCAGCCTCGCTCCCTTCGCACAGAGGGCTCTGCGTGGCTGTGGCTCAGCAGGGGGGTTACACCTGAGCCATTCCTCCCCGTGAGGATGGTGCTCAGGTTGCCCAGAGAGGCTGTGGAGACCCCATACCTGGAGGGTGACCAGGCCCAGCAGAGCTTTGAGCCACCTGACTGAGGATGTCCCTGCCCCAGACAGGGAGCTGGGCTTTAGCAGAGGGAATCCAGGCTCCTTCCCACCCCAGGCTGAGTCTAGGCTTCTCTACCTGCCCTCTGGTCCTGCCCACCCCCTCCTCATTTAGGGCTCAGGAGGTGCCCGGTCCTCTCTGCTACCCTCTGTTTTCTAAAGGAAAAGCTGCGTTTTGACCACCACCTGAGGAATAACTGGAGCCCCCAGCCCAGGGCTGCCCAGGGAGTCCAGGCAGAGGTGGAAGCTGCAGAGTCAACCTAGTGCAGGTGCTGCCCCTGGGAGCACTCAGAGCTCTCCATCACAGACTGAGCACGGTGCTGTCCCCACTCGGGGAACAGGGAAGACTCAGCCCACCTCTCCTGGGCAGCAAAGCTCAGGCTCACCCACGCCAGGGGTGAGTCTGGGGTCCTGCCTCCAGCCAGCAAGCCCCAGCAGGTCCTCAGCGCATCTGCTGGAGCCTGGGACTTTCCTGCTCTTCGGCACAGTAGCAGAGCCCTGGGTGGCAGAGTCTGCTCTGACAGACGGTGCCGTGGGGCACGAAATCAGGAGATCTCTCCACCCAGGGATCTTTTTGAGCCCTTGAAAATGAGGGCATCTGCCTGGCACCCTTCCGAGGCCACCGCTGCAGCCTCAGGATCTGCTGCAACCTCGGGATCTGCTGCAACCTCGGGATCTGCTGCAGCCTCAGGATCTGCTGAAACCTTGGGATCTGCTGCAGCCTCAGGCTTGATGGAAATTCACCACCTGATAAAACTCCTGCTGCCTCCCGTGCTGTAGGATTCACATCCAGAGGAAGATCCCAACACGCAGAGGAGTGCTCCCCTCTCTCCATTCCTGCATGGAGGGGGGATGAGCCTCCCACTGGAATAAGCCCTTCCAGTCTCCTCTCCTGCAGGAGCCCAGCCAGGTGAAGGTGCACGGGGGGCAGGTCAAGCCCCAGGTACCAGAGGGAGAGGGAGCAGGAGGAAAATGAGCCGTGGGCCATTTTCGTGAGCCTTCCCACGTGGCCCCCCTGCTCTAGACTTCAAATGGCATTTTAGGGCGTAAGGGGGGGTAAAAAGAGGAATCAAAAATGAGTGGAATGCAGAGGAGGATAAACATCAGAAGGGGGTTAACCTGGAGCAGAGGTCTGGCAGCGCCTTCTCCTTTTCACTAGAGAGAAAATCCCCAAATCAACAGGGCAGAGCAGAGCCTGGCTCCATCCTCCT
>VZRI01003778.1:176988-188310 GCA_013397515.1 Upupa epops
CCCCCTTCTGATCCCCCCCAGGATGCTCCTGGCCCTCTTGGCCACCAGAGCCCATTGCTGGCTCAGAGTCAGCCTGCTGGCCACCAGGACCCCGGGATCATCCAGTTCCAACCCCCCTGCCATGAGCAGGGACCCCCCCACCCTAGAGCAGGCTGGCCAGACCCTCATCCAGCCCAGCCTTCAACACCTGCAGGTTTGGGGCAGAAGTCTTGGGTCGGGACTTATCCAGCAGGATCAGAGGGTTGGAAGTGTTTGGGGCCAACGGGTGCCTTCTCGAGAGCCTTTGACACCCAGCTGAACCCTTAACCACTAACTGGGGTGCGTTGGGCCAGGGCTAAAGGTGAAACTGAGGCACTCGGGACCCGCACGGCTTGGGAAACCATCCCACTGGGACCCTGCGGCGGTGACATCCGAGGCAGCTGCCGCTTCCACAGCTGGAACGAGACCGGCAGGGCTCTCTGTCACGAAGGCTCGGGAGGTCTGACAGGTCAGTGGGTCCCTGAAGGTTGGTCTGTTCTCGTCCCTGTTGTATCCCGTGCCTTCAGGCCCCCTGAGATGCCAGCAGCAACTAAAACAAACGGCCCAGCCCGTTTATTTATCTTCTGGTGCCTGCAGAGCCGCCGGGAGGAAGCCTTTCCAGCCCTGGGCCGGTGCCGGTGCTGCAGGAGGAAGCTCAAACCTAATCAAAACCACTGCTGCATCCCCAGCTCCTCAGGATGCAGCTGCTGGCTGGATGGGCTGCTCCTGGCCTCGCAGGCACGAACCTGGCTGGTGTCAGGGCACTGGCCACCGTCCCCTTTGCACTGGCCCGGAGATGCCTGCGGATAGAGGGAAGGTTAGTGGCCCTGCAGTGGTTTGCAGGGATGAGTTAGTGATGGGTGCCACGGGATGCTCCCGTCTGAGCTCCGTGAGGCCAGACCTCAGCCTTCCCAGCGCTGTTACTGCCCCTCCGTCCATCAGCCTCTGCCGCTCGGTGCGAACGGGCTTTTCAAAGCCTCTCCGGCCGGCACAGACCCAGAGCACCAGGGGGCACGGGGCACAGCTCCACACCGCAGCACCTCCAGCCTCTCCTGGAAGGCAGAGAACCATCTGGTGCTCCCCGTCTCCCCATCCCAAACCCCCTTCCCCGCAGCGCCCAGCCCAGAATTCACGGCCGGGTCCATCAGGAGGGGCGAATGGAAGGCACGGGCTGGGAGCCGACTGGAAGGAGCTGTAACTGGAAAGCCACCCGAGCTGCTCCTTGGGAGCCTGAAGAGCTGGGAGGCCGTGCCCACTTGAGGAGAGAAGGCCCTGTCGGAGAGACCTTGAGCCTAAAGCCTTGGGCAGAAGACGCAGGGCGGTTGGAGGAATCCCGTTCCCTCTCCTTTGGCCCCTTCCCTCTCTGTCCTCCCTTCACCCCCCCTGCTCTGCTGCCTGTGCTGGGCTGGAGGCTGCGGCCGGGCAGGGGTTCCTGCGCGTCGTGCGCAGAAGGACCGCTCTGTTCTCGCTCTGCTTGGGGGTCCCTGGGAGACGCCGCCTGCTCCCCGTGACTAACAGGGCCTGGGAGGAACTGCACACCCAGCCTCTCGTATGACTTTTTCCACAGTGGAAACCGCTGGATCTGTAACCCTGGAGCACGAAAACAGGCGGCTTGGGTATCCTGCTGAGGCCAGAGCCAGCGCTCAGAGAAGCAAGGCTTCATTAGGGGTGCAGATTTCCCTCTGACATCCAGCCAGTCGGGAGAGGAGGCTCCAAGGCTGTGGGTTCTGTGAGCTGCGGAGCATGGCACAGAGACCCCCCCAGCTCACCCCAGTCCTCCCTGGGGCGGTGATGGAGTGCAGCCTCTGGAGAAGCACAGCGGTGTCCCCACAGTGCTGTCTCTGGGCCATCGACGTCCAGCACACATCTGCTCAGAGACAGCTTCTCCCTCTCCACATGTGAACCCCAATGCTTTTCACAGGAGCCATAAAGATGCCAGTGGCCACCAGCTGCGGGATAAACCAGCTCTGGTCCTCTAACCACCCCAGGCCACACCTGGACGTGGATCTTCCCTGGTTGCCTGTGGAAGCCTGGGCCCATCCACGGGGGAAGCCTAGAGGACCCAGTGAAAGCCTTTGCTGGGGAAAGTCTCACTCTGACACGAGTGGGGCTGTCCTGAGCTGAGTGGCCACACTTGTGCTGTGACCTGAGCTGGAATCCTCACTGACCTGCAGGGAGCTGATGCACGATGGTTCCAGCACGGAATGCCAACCCTGCTGGGACAGAAGGGGAACGAAGAGCGGAGAGAACCAGTCTACACCTCCCTCTTCCTCTCCTTCCCCAAAATGTCACCCCCCGCTTCCCATCCTGCAAGCAGCTGAGCTGCAGCAGGGTAGCAGGGTGCAGCGGTGAGCTGAGCCAACCCCTCTCCTCTCCACTTGCTCTCCAGTTTCTGCTGGGCATCCTTCTGACATTTCAAACGGCTGAGAGCCTAATGAGAACCACACAGGCTCTGGAAATTAAGTTAAAACTACTTTGTAAAGAGGCAGGGAGGGGGGCGCAGGAGGGAGGGGAAGAAAGAGAAAGGAAGAGGGAAAGGAAAAGAGAAAGTGAAGGGGAAATCGGCCCCAGGTCGAGCTGCTGCCCGAAGGAACCACAGCGTCTGCCCTGCTCTCTGCGCCAATGCTGCGAGGCAGAAGACCTACAGAGCTCCCCTGCCTGGCCCGTTTCTGTCTCAAGAAACCAGTGAAATCACCCAGGCAGCTGGTTTTGGGGTGTGAAGTCACTCCTGGGGGTCCCCTCAGATCTCTCCGTGTTCTCGTGTCCTCTCATCACACAAAAACCTTCTCCCTTCCAGTGACTGGGTTCCCCATCCGGGTGCAGACAGTGCTTCTCCTGACTTCTGCCCACGCCAACCTCGGGCTCTTCCCACGTGCCTGCTGCACAGAGCCTGGCACGAAGGAACCCCCCCTCTTTCTGTGCCACTGGACACTGGGCGATAGTCAGTGCAAACTGGAGTGAAGCGCTGAGCCCTGAAAGGGAGCTCCAAACTCTAGAGGTGAAGAACAGATCACGGAGCCTTTCTTGAGTCACCTCAGGTGGGCACTGGCAGCAGAACTGGAGGAGCCTCATCACGTTCTTCTCGCCTGACCCGCTGGCAGGCAAGAGGAGATGTTAACGCTGTGCTGACTGGCGATGTCTGGAGGGATGTTGCTTGTTTTCTCATCTTTTCCAGTGCCTGCTGCAGGAAACGACCTCCAATTCCCTGCTGTGATGGGCTCCATCCGTTGTGAACTCGGCCAGAGTCTCAAGAGCAGAGCGTGCAGACAGCTGGAGGTGCAGAGCTCTGTCTCCTGGGCCTGAACCATGATGCTAGCAAAGGTGAAGGCTGCAGTGGCCCCTGACTGCATGGACCCCCTGTGTTCACTTTCCTATCGTCAGGGTTATCCTCTCCCACGCCAGGACAAGCAGGGGGAAGCCACGTCCTAAGAAAGTTTCAGGGGTAAACAAAGCTCCCCAGGAGCAACTGCAGGCGATGGCTCTGACCCAGAACCCAAGACGCAGAGACTGCGGGTAGATGGGCTCTCCAGAGGCTTCTTTGGAGCAGGGAAGTTGAAAGAAAACCTGTCACCTCGAGAAGAGAAACTTCAAAACAGGCATTCTCTCTCTTTCCATCTCTCCCTCCCTCCTTCTGTCTTCACCAGTATCCTCAGGCAGCTGGAAGAACCACCAGGGTGATCTCAGTGGTAAACAACGTCCAACATGTTTTTCCCCGCTCCTGATAATGAGTTGGTTTCATCAAAGCTTGGCCCTTCTGGAGAGGCTCACGGGGAGTTCAGACCCACGAGGCTTCCTCCTTCGCAATGTGCTTTCAAAAGTTTCCAGGACCATGACATCATGAGAAAAATGCCTGTCTCCCGCTGCCCAGACTCGTCTGGGGAGAGGTGCGCCTCTCCCCACTGCTCTGCTTCACTCCAGGTAGGCAAGCTGGGCACAGCAGGCTCCACGTTGCACACAACAACCCTGCAGAGCTGTAGGTACAGCCCTTGGAGACGTAGCCTGTCCTCCAGACACCTCAGGGAGCTCGCGGTGTTCCCCGGTGACACACGGCTTCCTACAGCCCCCGAGGTGGAAGCTGGAGGTCACTGATGATGCTGAGCGCTTCTGTCAACGGGAGCTGGGGCTGCCTGAGCTGCAGCTACTGCAGGCAGGGACCAAGAGCACAGGAGGTGCCTAGGTTTAGGTCCTGTGCTCGCTGATCCTTTAAAGAGCCCCATAGGGTTTGCAGGACTCGCTTTCTCTCCCCAGAAGCCATGTGGCTCATTAGACTGCTCTTATTTTTAGGCAAATTCCTTTCCTTTGACTTCTGACCTCGGGAAATCTGCCTGGAACCTCTCCTCAGGGCTCGGTGCCACGTCCGCCACATTCAGGGACTTAGCTCAGTGCTGAGGACCCCCTCAGGTCAGCACCCCTGGCTGTGGGGTCAATGCCAGCTCCTCCGCATCCTCCTCCTCCTCACTTCTGCCTCCTCTTCTCCTGATGCCCCACAGGAGTGCCTCTGCTTTGTGCAGTGGAAGGGCTGGCTCTGTCACAGCGAAACTCGAGGGTCCTGCTGGGCCACCAGGCAGTCAGGGCTGGGCTCCCTATGACTCCATTCACCCCATCAACACGGGGATGCACAACAGTCCCTCTTCCCATTGTGCTCTCTTCCTCTGCAGCTTCTCCAGCTTCCTTCCCCTCTGTGCAGACACCCCTAGCACCGGGCAGGCTGATCCTGGCCCCGGTAGTGTTAGTTGCCCCCAAGGAGCCCCCAGCCTCTCTGGAGTTGCCCAAGTAGAGGCTCTGTGGGAGGTGTTGATGGGATTCGCTGGTTTCCCTGCTTTGATGATGCTTTCTCTGAGATAGGGGACCACCCCCCACAGGCAGCATCAGATCTGTCTTCCCAGCCCCTGGGTGGTAAATTAGTGCTGTCATTCACAGGTACCCGTGAGTAAGAGCTCTGCAATGCAGACGGCGGAGGGCCCCCCCATCAGCCTGGACCAGAAGCTCCCCAGGGCAGGGATGGCATCTTCACCCCGTATGGAACCTGGCTGTGCTGTTTCCAGGCTTCACCCCTCACGTGGGGAAGGGCTCTGCCTGCACCAAGGCATTCAGAGACTGGGGACAGTCCTCTGACTCCCCGGGCTTCCTCAACCGGGTCAGGAACCTCTCTGGTGCCAGGTTTGTGGAGGTCACCAGGACCCGGAGGCAGCCAGCAGAGCTTCTGGTTTGCAGCTGAAGCTGGGCCGTGAGCTCCATCATGGGAGACACCCTTAAGACACTCGGGGCTCTCCGAGAGCACGGTGGCTCAGTGGTGATTCCCATCCCCATGAGATGCTTCAGGTCAGCACTCTGTGGAGAGCAGATATCCACTCGTGTGGGTCTGCATCCGCCTCCCACCGCGCCGCGCTGCACTGGGCCAGCTCGCTCCAGACCCAGGAGAGTCCCCTCCTGCTCGGAGCCAGCTGGGGTGCCGCGTGGCCAGGTCACTTTCAGGTGACTCCTTCATCTGTCCCTCTGCTCTTTCCCAACGCCTCCTCTTCCCTGGGTGAGCCCCCTCAGCGGAGGCAGAGCTTTGCCCTAACGCAGAGACTCCACAGGGCTAAGCTGTGCGTTGTGCCCTCTCCCCACCTGTCTTCCCCAGCAGGGTTCTGCCCCAGGAGGTGGATGATGAGGAGGAGGGACTGGTGAGGCTGCAGTGGATGCAGGAGGAGAGATGGGAGGAAGGGAGGAGGGAGGCCAGCAATCCCCCGGGGGCTGTGGTGGTGGGTTAGTGGGACGGGATCTGCCTGTGGAATTCTTCATGGAGCCTCAAATTCCCTGGAATAGGAAGGCAAAGTGTGAGACCCATGGAAGGACCCAGTGAGCAGGGCCGTTAAACACCCCCCCCCGGCATGAACTGCTGCCCTGGCAGTCACTGTCTCACCTTCAGGAGGTCCAGGGGGAGAAGCCCAGTGACACCGGTGTCTTCCTATGGCACCGCAGAGGAGCTGTTGCCATTGTAGACCCTGTAGGTGGCAAAGGGAGGGCAGGAGGAGGGCCGGTGCCTGCTGGCAGTGCTGTGGGTCCAGAGCCCAGGACTGACACTCAAAGGTCTGAGATGCCCAAGAGCAGGGAGGAGCAGTGGGGGTCACTGGGCTCCAAGCGCTGGCTGCTGCGGGAAGGCGCCGTGGCCACCACTGCAGGGCAGAAAACACGACGGTGGAACCCGATGCGGGGCTCTGAGCACACAATGTTCCAGTGTGCTCGGCCTGCGACGCCTGTGCCACGGTCTGATCCCGGGGCTCTCTGTGCTCGGCTCAGCCTGTTAAAAGTGCTCTCTGTGTTCTCCCACCCCAGGGTAAAGAGGTGGCTGCTGCAGCGCACAGGGAGGGAATGTGTGAGATGCCAGCGCTAGGAAATGCCCCCCAGCCTGGGATCTGCAGGAGGCTTGGACTTCCAGGACCCTGTAGGTGCACTCCTCACACCTCACCTGCAGTTACTGCGCCTCTACCCTCAGTCCCTGTCAGGTCTGTGCAGATGAGTGCGACTGGGTGGGCGCTCCAGCGGGACCCTTCCCACCTATTCAGTGCCAGGAGTTACCCACCCTCGTCCAAAGGGCTGTGGAATGTTCAGAGTAAGACTGTGCAGACGGCTCCAAGGGGCAGCGTGCCTCCAGACGGGCCAAATTCCCCCCGCCTGAGGTCTAGAGGAAAAACAAACCTCTTTAGAAAGTTAGACCAACAGTTGTCCATGAAATATTTCTCCCTGGCTCCTTGTGAAGCAGTAGGCACTGGCCACCACCCAGCCAGTCTGCCGGATCCAGCACAGGGGTTTCTGCAGCCCGAAGCCAGGCCCACAAGCAGAAGCACCTCCGGGTGCAGAGAGGAGCCAGAGGCTGGCACCCCACTGCCCTCCCATGCTGCTGATGCCTCCAGAAAGCATCGAGCATCAGCTGGAGGACTTTCACTGCAGGAGAAACTCAAGAGCAGAGCACTGGGAGAGGGCAAGGGGGATAATCCGTGCCTCTAGAGATGCTCACGAGGACAAGTTATAGCTGTCTGCCTGGTCCTCTCCTTTCCCCAGCGGGTTACTTACAATCACCACGCAAAGACATCTCCAGCTTTGCAGATGAAGGAATCATCCCAGGTTCCAAAGCTGGAGCCCGAGGCCCCATCCCTCTGCCCCCCATCATTAGGAATTGCCATGGCACCGCATTTCCTCGGTGCCAGGAAAAGCAACCCCGTGTTTGTTGGAACACCAGGTGTTGAAGAGGGTCATCTCTCCCCTGGCTTTGGGGTTTCCCTCCAGCCGGGCAGTTCAGGTGCCTGATCGGGTTCTTCTCAGGCTGCACATCCACCCTCCCTTGGATCCCCACTCCAAGGGGAAGGACTGGTGTGCTGTGGTGAGCTCAGGGATTCCATGGCCTCGCTGGGCGATGCCTATGAGTTTCAGGGGCCTTTGCCAGAGGAGAATGCTCCAGCTTCATGCAGATTCTGGAGTGAAGATCCATTTCACAACTCTAGTTCCTGAGAGGCATGAAAGCCATCAGTCATCAAAAGCAGAGCCCTGCCACTGCCACACTGCAGACACCCCTGGAAATGACACCCAACCCTTCCAGGAGCTGAGCTGCAGCCTCGACAGGTCACAGCACGGCCAGCCAGGGAGGTTCATCTTCCCTTTTAGGAAACGCCAGTGCTTTGCATCATCAGGGCACCCTGGGCTCCCCCCCTGGAACGAGGACCTCCAGCCTTGCCCTGCTGTGGCCAGCGTGCAGAGGAAAGTACTCGGTGCTTGGGGAGGTGCCAGCGGCTGGGCCAGAGGAGGGCTGTGATGTGCTGCATGGGGCCCAGGTCTGCGACAGAAGAGTTCTGCTTGGAGAGGTGGCTCCTAGGTGTGAGGAGGCCTGGGCAGACCTTCAGCTCGGTGCTGGCCCTGCGCACGCGAGGGTGGGCTTGGTGCAGATGCCAGAGTGAAGTCTGTGCTCCGTTAAAATTGATGCCTTGGCACCCAGCTCAAAAAACGTTAAGTTTTGAGGGAACGAGAGCAAAGCTGCCCATCCTTTGTTCTGTTCCAGCTCCAACTCCAGGCAGAGGGGACCTCTTGAATTCATTTTCCCCCCACTTTCATTTTTTAACTCCTGTCTCGTTGTGGAAGCGCATTCCAGCCCTGCGCTTGTGAAATGATTCATGCCCCTGCGAACAAAACCCAGCAAACTAACGAAATAAAGCCCTGTCTTGACATTTCGTGAGGTTTTCCATCCAGCTCTTTCAGCTGAAACAATTTTGGTCCTTCCAGAGCTCCCTTTTCTCTCTAATTTACCAGTTGGAGAGACAGTCCAGATCCACTCCCCCACGAACAATACATGCCATTTCGCCTGAGACAGTCTCTGCCCCTCAGACAGTTTCTGTCTCGCTGCAGACACTTCCAGGGGCTGGTCCAGAGGGGCAGGATGTCCTTCTGGTGTGAAGCTTGGCTGACCTGGTACCTCCCTGGTGCTCAGGAGAGAAGAGAAGAAGGGAAGAGAGAGAAGAAAAGAGAAGAGAAGAGAAAAGAGAAGAGAAGAGAAGAGAAGAGAAGAGAAGAGAAGAGAAGAGAAGAGAAGAGAAGAGAAGAGAAGAGAAGAGAAGAGAAGAGAAGAGAAGAGAAGAGAAAGAGGTGCTAGGACATCAGAGCCAGCACAACCTCCCTCAGCAAGAGTACACAGGGCATGCAAAGAATCCAGCCTGTTATGGAACCACAGAGTCTCTTGGGTTGGAAAAGACATCTAAGATCATCAGGCTCTGCCATGACCCAGTGCTGCCAGGTCACCACTAAGCGATGTCATCATTATCATCATCACAGAATGGCCTGGGTCAGAAGGGACCTCCAAAGGTCACCCAGTCCAAACCCCTGCAGGGAGCAGGGACAACCTCAGCTAGATCAGGTTGCCCAGAGCCTTGTCCAGCCTCCCCTTGAATATCTCCAGGGATGGGGCCTCAGCTGCCTCCCTAGCCAACCTGCTCCTGTGTTCGACTCCCCTCCTGCTAAAGAGCATCTTCCTCACACCCCATGTCAGTCCTCCCTTCTCCAGTGTGAAACCATTGCCCCTGGTCCTACCTCTCCAGGCCTTTGCACACAGACCCTCTGCAGCCTTCTCGTAGCCCCCTTGAGGTACTAGAAGGTCCTATCAGGTCCTCCTTGGAGCCTTCTCTTCTCCAGGCTGAACAACCCCAGCTCCCCCAGCCTGTCCCTCAGCATCACACCTGCAGAATCACAGCACTGCTGAGGCTGGAAAAGACCTCTAGGGTCATCACATGTCCTCCTTCCAGCGCCCCTGGGGCCAGTGCCTCCCTTTAATTCATCACTGCCTGCACAGAGAGGCAGAGGGCAGCTGCAGAGGAGAGGAGCAGCACAAAGACCACGTTCAAACCTCTGCCTAGGTCTGCTGGGAATAACCAGCTGGACGCTTCCTCCGGTGGGCTGTGCTCTGTGCCTGCCCAGCCTTTTCCTGAGCCGGAGCCGGGGGCTTTCCCGTGTCCCCCAGGAGCCCGTTAGCAGGGCAGTGTTTATGTTCAGGGACTCCATTACCGTTAGGAGCCAGGCGGCAGCACCCGGGGACTCTGGCGCAGAGCAGCCCTCGTTCCTTTGCGTCACTGGCCCAAGCAGCCACCAGGCTGAAACCCAACCCTGGCCGCTTGCCTTCGGGGGAAAAATAAGAAGGGTAAAGTAAACAAGGCCCCTGTTCAGCTTTCCTGAGCAGAGATGGGAATGGTTGGCAATTAGACATCAAAACTCAGGGCAGGCTCTGGGCTCCGCTCCTCAGCTGCGACCACGTGGAGAGGACCCCTGGGAGCCTGCGGCTGGTGACCGCTCCTTGGTCCTGGGCCACCGGTCCGGGAAACTCTGCAGCACACACTTAAACCTGCCCTTCCTCAGGACAGCGCTGGGCTGACCCCCGTGGGGCTGACCCCCCTGGGGCTGACCCCCCTGGGGCTGGAAAGAAGCGGGAGGCAGCAGGGCTCCCCGTGCGCTCTCACCCAACCGAGCGCACGCCCCAGCTGCCGGGTGCTTTACCCCAGTGACAGCTGAGGTCTGGGGGGTTTGCTCAGACCCCCTCCTCCCCTCTCCATCGTGGCCAGCTCATCCAGACCGTTCCCCCCGCATGCCCGCCTCTGCCATCCAGATGGGCAAGGAACACATCCAGGGTCACACGCACGATGGTCTGGATGAGCCAAAACATCCCAGGGGCTCTCCTGGCTGGTGCCCGGGTGCTTAGCAGGGTGCTGAGGCTCCTGTGGGTTCCTGCCCTCCCACAGGCCCTGCTCTGAGGACTCTGTCCGTCCCCAGCCCATACTGAGAGCCCCAAAGCCCTTGCTACCCTGGAGCAGCCTGTTTGCTAGCCCGGCCCTCGTTCTGGGCAAAGACAACTGGTTTGCACCTGCCCTGTGAGTTTTGGTAGTGCCCCCCCCTCAACAAATCAGCCAGGGGAAACTTGTGGGTGCCTCCTCGTCCCTGGCAGTGTTGTATAACACACAGACTTGCAGGACTTAGAGCCCCTTGTGCCGGCTAGGTTTCATTTGGTGACAGTTTTGAATCTGAAGAAACCACTGAGGCAAAACAGCTTCATTTCATCGTTGATTTTATCTTTTTTTCTTTTCTTTTCTTTTCTTTTCTTTTCTTTTCTTTTCTTTTCTTTTCTTTTCTTTTCTTTTCTTTTCTTTTCTTTTCTTTTCTTTTCTTTTCTTTTCTTTTCTTTTCTTTTCTTTTCTTTTCTTTTCTTTTCTTTTCTTTTCTTTTCTTTTCTTTTCTTTTCTTTTCTTTTCTTTTCTTTTCTTTTCTTTTCTTTTCTTTTCTTTTCTTTTCTTTTCTTTTCTTTTCTTTTCTTTTCTTTTCTTTTCTTTTCTTTTCTTTTCTTTTCTTTTCTTTTCTTTTCTTTTCTTTTCTTTTCTTTTCTTTTCTTTTCTTTTCTTTTCTTTTCTTTTCTTTTCTTTTCTTTTCTTTTCTTTTCTTTTCTTTTCTTTTCTTTTCTTTTCTTTNCCCCTAAAGATGCGTTCCATTAGCAGTGACCGTGTGGAGCAGCTCCCTGGGAGCCATCTGACAGCCCCAGCTGAGCCCCGGTCGGTTTAGAGCTGGGACCGTGGATACCAAAGCCAGTTAAGGATGATTGATGGGCGCTTGTTGTGACTTGACCCAGTGGATGTGTCCCGGCTGGGAGAGGATGTTTCCAAAGAAGAAAGAGAAAGGCTGAGGGAAGAAAAGTTCCAGTACCTTTGCTTCGTTTTGTTTTATTTCCACAATAAAGAGCTCATTAGCAGGATCTGGAGGGAATGAGAGTGTCGGCTGCGCTGAGCGGGGCTGACACCC
>VZRI01003778.1:205734-221469 GCA_013397515.1 Upupa epops
CCCTGCACTGTCATCATCTCCATATTAATTGGGGGAGAGGTCTCTCTTCTTTCTGTCTTTCTTTTTTTTTAGCGTTTTCCCCCCCGATGTCTGAGGGACAACGCGAGGAGGGGAACCTCTCTCGAGTGTAGATGGTTGGGAGAGGGAGAGGGAGCGAAAAGAGGGAGGGAAAGCAAAAAGCCCCCTTTTAGTGTGGCGAGATCTTAAGGGGGTTTGGAGATCTGGTCAGCTTTCAGGAACATCTGAATCCTCTTAGAGCTCCCTGGCCCAGCTGTGAGCGTGTGTCTATGCGAGAGGGAGCGAGGGAAAGAGGTTCCTGGTGCCCCTCCAAGCGCATTAAGGACACTCGGGCCTTTTAATTTTAGGAATGAATGCTGATCCTTGTGTTTCTTATTGTGATCCGGCTGCCATGGATTCCTACTACAACGCAGCCTCGCAGGGCACAGAAGGCTCCTCGCCTTTTAGGGCATTTCAAGCAAGTGACAAGTTCAGCCCAACTTTCCTGGCCAGCAAAGGACAAGGCTTTGGTGACAGCGGCGGCAGCGGCGGCGGCAGCACCAAGTGCCGGAGCCGCTTCAGCCAGCAGGAATGCCCGTCCCTGGACGGCAGCGGGCAGGCTCCGGCCTCCTTTAACAAGTACCCTCCCCAGCAGCAGCAGCAGCAGCAGCAGCAGCTCTACATGCAGCGAGGCCCCTGCAAAACCCCCCCGGAGAACAACCTCAAGCTGCAGGAGAGCGGCGGCCACAACGGAGCTCTGCAGGTCCCCTGTTACGGTGAGCTTTCGGGGAGCTGGGGGGGTGATGGGGATGGGGGAGCTTGTTGCCCCACACCCCCGGGATCAATCCTCCCGGGGTTAAGGGGGGTTTTGTGCGGCTCTGGGGGGCCGGGCAGAGCCCCATCGCTCCGCGGTGCGGGGCCGCCTATGTGCCCCGGTGTCTCCGTTCGGGGTCGCGAGGTTTCTTCCCCCACCCCGTCCCGCTCTGCCCTGGGACTCCCTTTTTTGTAATTTGGCCATTTTAACGGGCATTTTGCGGGAGGCCGACGCGTTCGGTCCGCAATAAATCGGGGTGAAACAGAAAGAGAGAGAGAGCGAGCGGGGCTCGCAATAAAAAACCCCAATCCCTTTCGCGGGGGGAGAAGCCCCGCAAAAATCCCCGCAACTGCTCGCTTTCGTTTTCCGCTGGCGGTGCCTCGCAGCGTCCGCGCCTCTCACTTTCTCTCCTAATTGTCACTCCCCTAATTGATTTCTGCCCGGCTGCCGATAACCCGCTCGCATCCTCCCCGCCGCTCATTAGCGCTAATTAAGGCCGGCCCGGGGTAGCCCGGGACGGGCTCGGCTCTCGCGTCCCTGCCAAGCTCGGGGTTAAAAAAGGGGGTTTGATTGGGGAAGTTTGTGAGTATCGAGGCGATCGGGATAAAAAATAAGTAAAAAGAAGAACAACAATAAAACCAGAACAACGGGGGGAAAAGGACCCGAAATAACGCAAAATCATCCCAAAAAAATAACCCCCCGAAGAGCCAACAACCGACACAAATGCAAACGGCGAGGATGACCTTGTTCGGAGAAGAGAAGGCGGCACTGACATTTCTCCCGCTGATCTCGGTGCGAGGTTCAGCAAAGCCCGACCCGCAGCCGGGCACCGCCGTGTCCCCGTCCCCGACGTGCCCGTCCCCGTGTCCTCGCAGGGCAGGAGCAGAGCCGGGAGAGGCCTGCGGCTGCTGGGCGATCTCAACTCCAGGCTCTGCCCGTCGGCTTGGGGATTGTTCGCCCCTTTCCCTTTCTGTTTCCCCCATCTGTGGGCTGGAGAAGGGGTCGAGGCTCATTCCTGCCGCCCATCTCCAAGACCCGACGTGCGTTCTCCGAGGGTTCGGCCTCTGATGGCCCTTTCCCAACCCCAGGAGCCCCGCACACGGGTTTCTCCCCCTCGAGACCCCCGCAGCCGGGTGTCTTTGTGCCCACGATTTATTTTCTGCGAGAAAAGATGTTTTCTGTGAGAGCCCCGGCCCGGCCCGGCCAGGCAGTGGTGGCGAGGCCCGATGTGATGTGGCTAGGAAGGATATTAATTGTAATAACCATAATAATAGAGATAGAGGGGTCCGCGAGGAGAATTAGCAATAATAATAATTATTATTAATTACTATAATACTACAAAAATAAAACCACGCGTGTATCGGCGAGAGGAATTAATAGTAATGATAATCGCGGCTCAGGATTGTCGAGAGAACCGACAATCGCAGCCAGCTCGGGGCTTCACAGAGCGGCTGCAGCACCGGTAGGAGCTTCTCTGACTTCTCCCAAAACCCGCTGTGGTCCGGGAACCGGCTGCAGGCACCGGGACCGGGGACATCCCCGAAACCGGGACATCCCCTCGGCGCGGGGGAGTGAGAGCGGGGCGAGAACGAGCCCTGCTATCGTCCCGCTGGTGCTCAGGGGGATGTGAGGCGGCTGGGGAGAGCTGCAGCGGGGGTTTGCTGGGGAACCCGTGGAGCGGGGCTGCCCCGGTGCCATCCGCACTGCGTTGCTGGTGTGCGGGGCGGAGGTTCCCGCATCCCCCGGGTGAGGAGGGTGCTGGAGCACCCGAGCCCTTCAATTTAAAAAATAAAATCCCTCCAAAATTAAAAATAAATATTAATTCATAATAAAACAACCCCCCAGACCAAACCCCGAGGCTCGCGTAGCCCCGACGGACCCGCCGCCCGGCCTCCCCTTCTCGTTTTAATTCGGGGGTTTGGGGTTTTGTTTTTGTTTAATTTTATTTTAATTCTTTAATAAACAACTCGTCGGGAGTTATAAAAAGCCCGTGCCTGCCATCTATTGCTCTCGGCTTCTATTTCCAGATCTAAGCCCTTCCACCGCTTTGTGCAGATAAATATAGACGGGGGGAGCCGTAAATACACTGAGCGGCAGCGAGCGGCGGGGCTGGGGGAGTCCGGGGGGTCCTGGCTCCCTGCTGCAAAGAGGGGAGCGGGGTAGCCGTTAGGATTAGAGGCGAAATCTGAACCGAGAAGCCCCCAGAGCAGGTTCTGTTCTATCTTTTGGCTCAGGAGAAGCGTTCGAGTGATTTATGCGCCGGACGGGGGTGATTTGGTGGTTCTGCTGCGCCGAGCTCAAGTAAGTCCTGTGCGCTGAACCATCCCAGCCGCTCCCCAGACCCCGCGGGCACGGCCGGGCTGGAGCAGGGGCTGCGGGACCGAAACCAGCGGAAAGGAAAAGAAAATCGGCTCTTCTGGGCAGCGAAGGGGTCGAACGCGATGGGGATGTCTGCTCGGAGGAAACGGGAGGGAGGAAAGGAAAGGAGGTTTCTCTGGCAGAGGAAACTCCTGAAGCGCCGGGTTATGCAAATAACGAGAGTTTCTTTCGGTTCGCGAGAAAACCCTGCTCCTCGTGCCCTTCTGGGGTCAAAAAGGACCTGCCCCGGCAGCCGGGCGGGCGAGCGGCGGCTCCGCGCTGCTCGCCCGTGAAGCTTTTAATGCCTTTCTCCTCGTGAAGTGGGACGAAGCGCAGGGATGGCAGGACGGGATCGCTGGCACCCCCCGCCCCGTGACACCCCAGAGCCTTCCCCCGGCTCTATCCCGGCCGGAGAAGGAGGGACACGGGGGTTTTGCGGGGCTGCTGAGCAGCGGGCGATGCCGCCGTCCCGCACGGGGCTCTGATGGGGAGATATAGGACCCCCCCCTCCAAGCCCCGAGTCCCACGGCCACCGCTCAGGAGGTGCGGGGGATCTATGGGACGGGAGTCCCGGGCTGCCATCGATGTTCGGCACCAGTAGGGATTCCCGCAGCTTTCGGGGAGGTTGTGCGGGGTCCCCTCCGCATCCTGGTGGGGGTTGACGCTGTAGCCCAGCGAGCACCGGGACAGGATAAAGGGGGGAGAAGTGTGCGGGAAGGAGGGGAGAGAAGCGGGGGCCGGGTCCCCGGGGGGCACCGAGGAGGAGCAGCGGCGGGGCCGCCCCCCCCCACCCCAAACACCATCGCCGAGGCCGGTTGCCCGGCGAGGCTCGTCCTGTGGCCCCCGGCGAGCGACTGCTGACGCCTCCCTGGCATTGGGCCTCGCTTTTCCACAATAGGGCCACCAGATCTGCCATTCAAGGGCTCGGCCCCCTCCCAGGGAGGGGAGGGAGCTCAACCGGGCTGAGGCTGGGGCTCGGGTCTCACCGTCGGAGGTGCGGGATCTACTGCTCCGCGGGAGGTTTGGGTTCTGCTCCGCAGGATCAGGACGTCAAGGTAGGGCTCTGGGCTCGGGGCTTTCACCCCAAACACCCCTCCGCGCCGCGCACGGACCTTTATTCCCCACTTTCTCCCCCCAAAACTGCGCTTCTCCTCGCTCGGGCGATAGATCTGGTCGGAGGCTTTTAGGGCTCTTCCTAAGCCTCTTGTGTGAAAGGACGGGGAGCCCCCCACACCCTCCTCCCCCAGCTGTCCTCCTGCCTCTCCTCCTCGCAGGGGGGTCTTCTTCTTTTCTCACTAGAGCTGTTTATTTTTCGCTCGTCCGCTGCCGTCGGGGATTAACTCGCGGGACGCGGCTGCCCGCAGAAAGGCGCCGGGACAGGGACCCCCGACAACTTCGTCCTAGTGTTGGTTGTTTGGAAAGCAGCGAAGAAAATGAGGGAAGAAACCACTTACTGATGGGGAGAGAGATACACGGAGAGGTTCTTCTCCTGAGGGTTTGGAGCAGCAGCCGCGCTCCGAGAGCAGCCGGGGGCAGGAGGAGCTGCCTGAGCGCTATCTGGAGCCACAGGCGGTTGGGTTCTGCCCTCGGAGCGGTTGCAGTGACTAACTGGCTGCAGTGATTCACCGGCTGCTGGATGGGTGACTGCTCAAAACAAGTTGTGAATCAAAGCAGAGCTCTCTGGCTGCGGTTTCCAGCCTCCCAGGCTAAGTGCACTCGGGTTTTAAGGGGAGCAGACTTCAGCCGAGCAGACTCAGCCAGGCAGACCTTGGAGATTTATTTCTGCTCAACGCCCTCGTGAGTTTTTCTTGTGAGAGGGAGGTGGTGGCCGGGAGGCTCTTTGCCAAGGGCTGCTGTGAATGGGCATCTCCAGCCACAGCCCTGGCCATTCAGTCACTCTAGTTCCTGGCTTCTGAGCCAGTTTCCCTGCCTGAGGCAGCCCTCAGGTACTGGGACTCTGCTCTCAGTAAAGCTGATGCTCAGGACCTGCCAGTGGCTTCTGCACAGCAAGGATCTCCTCACCCAGTGGCACCAGTGTGACCTCCCCAGGGCTGTGGCCCTGGCAGATGAAGGTTCTGGACAGGTTGGGGAAGGACGACTGTGCTCACAGAGCAGAGGTCTCCTGTTTGGCTTCGGAGGGGCTGAGCAGAGGTTTCCTGACAGCCAGGTCCTTACTCAGTGCAAGAAGCTGTAGCAGTTGGGGTGTTCTTGCACGCTCAGGTCTCCCAGCACACAAGCACCTCAACCCAGTAATGCCCATCCACAGCCTCACCTCCACAGAGCAGCTTGGGCATCCAACCTGGACTGGCTGCACGAGAGACAGGCTGGACTGAGTTTAGTCAATTCTTCCAGGAAAGGCTGAGAGATCCCTGCCCAGGAGCCCCAGGGAAGGGGAGGAAGCCCTCCCACACATCCAGGGAAAACAAGACCCAGTCCCACCTCAGTTGGTAACCGCCTTGGGAAGCACAGGCTCAGGGCTTTGTGTTGATAGGTGGCAAAAGGAAAAGAGCAGTAGCTGGGGGTTAGGAGGAGCCTGGGCAGTAACTGGGTAGAGTAGGACCCCTGTGATGTGAGAAATGTTTGCTGAGAGAGGGAGGGATGGGAACGTTCTGCATGAATCAAGCCTTTACCGCAGTTACTGGCGCTCAGCTTGGACAGGAGAGCTCACGAGTAGAGGAGGACACCTACTTACTCTCATGAAATAAAGGAGCTCTGCTTGGGGTTGTGTGTGAGTTCAGATGAATCAGGAGTGTCACACGTGCCGGGGCGTCTGCTCGGCCGTGATTCCGTTCGGGCTCACGACTCATCCTCCTGCTTTCAGTGTCATACAAGCAGACACGAGGAGAAAGAGCAGTTGTGGTCACCTTGGTACCTTCCAGGGCAAAAGAGATGGGTCACAGGGGCAGGCAGGACCCGAGATGGGTGAGAAGAGGCAGTGGAAGGGGGGGTCTCTTAGATGAGCAACGAGCAGGGGCAGTGCTATTGTGGAAGATGCTCTGCACCTGGATTTATGGACTACACAGGGTGGCTCCACCAGCACCCGATTCTTTGTCTCCCAGTTAAGAAAAGCTGTGACTCAGTGTTTAGTAGCTGCTGCCTTCAGGTCCCAGCAGGGTTTCGCCATGACTAGCTGCTAAGTCATGAGCTATGGCCCCCTTTGATCTGCAGGGTGGAAGAGCACTCGCTCACCTCAGCGCTTGCGTCTGACCCACAGGTTTTGAGTGGAGTTGGGGTTTGGGGGTCTCTCCTGCTGCAGTCCCCTGCTTGCTGGGAGCAGATGGTTGAGCCAGTATTATTTCTAAATATATTTGATGTTAGCAAGACATTAGCCACGGGGCAAGCGGCGCTGCAGCCGCTGTTGGAGCTGGTTTAGTCACTGATGGATGCGTCATGTGCCCAGCTGGATGGAACTCAGAGGACTCACGGAGACAGCAATGACTTTTACTGGGTGACAGCCTGAAAACACAACAAAGCCAACGGAACACCAAGTCCCAGCAGAGAAGGGGCTGTCAGTGGGAGCTGAGGAGCCTCAGGAAGAGACTGGCCAAGCCTTTCAGACAGGCGTCTGGCTGGAGGAGATCAAGGGAGGAAACTCTCTCCGAAGGGCTGTACGTGATGCGACAGAATCCTGACCAGTGCTCTACAACAGCCCCCTGCCCCTCGTGTTCAGGGCCATCGGGCAGAGGAGAAACACCTCAGCAGCTCCTCCCTGCAGCAGAAGGTGCCTCCTCAGGACTTGGGGTGCTGGCTGAGCACATCAGCTGGGAGTGGAAACCCTGCTGTCGGGCTGGATGCCATCTCCACAGAGGGAAACTGGGGACTGTGTGAAGGACTCGAAGATCTTAAAGGTCTTTTCCCACCTAGATGGGCCTGTGATTCTTGATATCGGAAGGATCAGATAACAAAGGGGCCTGGAGTCATCCAACCTCCTCAGGAGCAGCCAAGAGGGGAAGGGATTCACACGAGAACCAGAGCGATGAAGGGCCGTTGCAAACTGCACAGGGAGAGAGGGCAAACGTGGGTCAGACACGATCAGAGAGGGGCTCTGTGCTGGGACGGTGCCCGGGGAGATCTGAAGGTCCAGCTGCAAGACCCTGACTCTGCGAGGTGCTGGGGCGAGTGAGTGACGCAGGACAGGGGGTGTTCCACCAAACAGGGGGAATGGGAAAGGCTCTTCAGCCTGGAACTTCACCGAGGGTGTGGGAAGGCCAGGAAGTCACCTCAGAAAGAAAGGGAAGGCTCCGAAGCTGCAGGCATGGAGCTGGCCTCAGGCTGCAGACCACCAGTAGGACTGCTCCTCTCCAGCACGCTCTGGCGTGCACAGCAGCGCTCACAGCATCTCGCTTTCCCAGCGATGCCACCCCAGGAAGGATCCCTTGGGAGCTGACACATGTCCCTTCCCACTGCGTGGCCAGCTGGAAAGAGTTGCTGGATGGAGTCTGGTTCTGCAGAGCTTGTTCTCAGGGAAGAGCCTGAGGCCAAATGCCGGGCCAGCCCAGATCCTGGTGCTGCTTTCTGGTTCGGGAGGCTGCGAGACCTCCTGGAGCACCATGTGGTTCCTTTCCAGCCTTGCCTGGGCTGGTGCAAGCCCAGCCCTCAGCCTGGAGCGGTGGGGAGCAGAGCTGTGGCAAGGACCCATAGCTGAGAGCTGAGAGCACTAGAGACATAACCCAGCTTATCAAGATCTGGTCTGAAGCTCCGTGAGCAGATTGGAGCCAGATATCAGCCCCAGCTAGACAGGAGGCAGCCAAGTGCTAGAAGGCAGGAGGAAGTAGAGTCCCACCTACACTGGCAGAGAACCTGCAGACGGCTTGTGTTCCTCACATCTCCAGATGCCAGCGAGGACTTCCAAGGTAAATAGCCCATGGACCAATTGCTAGACACTTAGGCAGATGGTGCAGGAGGCCAGCACCGCCCCGTGGAGCTGCGGGCTTCATGGCAGAGCTGGACTGGCACCGCAGCCCTGGAGCAGAGGTGGGAGAGCTGCCCCTGGAACAGAGAGGAGCCGGTCACCTCGCAAAGGCAGAAGGTCCTGTGCTGGGCAGAGTGTTCCCATCCCCTTCACCCCCCTAGAGCCGTGGGGGATCTGCCACAGCATCAAACATGAGCAGCTCTGGTGGGGAGGGAAGTGCTCTCACCCATGGCTCTTAGAAACAGCCCAGCCTGGGCAGGACAGAGCCCCCTCCAAACCCACTGAAAGGACCAAGAAAGGGAAAAGCCCCCCCAAAAAGGCTTCAACTGATAAACGGGGGGGGACCTGATGCTGCACCCGTTGGGCTGAGGGATGCTGCTTCTAAGGCAGGGGCTGTAGCAGGGCTTGGTGGTGCCCAGGGCTGGGTGTTAAGTGGGTGCTCAGAGACCTCTGCTCTTCCCTTTGTTCTCCTGGGGGGAAAGAGCTTTGCTGGCTCTGCTGGAAACCCCCTCTTCCTTGGCTCTGGTGGCCAGAGATTGGTTGAGCAGCCTTTTCTTCCTTCATCTGCCCACAACCTGCGTCTGAGAGAGGGCTCGGGGGGAGCCAGCCAGGAGGGGGCTCGTGGCTGGTGTAGCCACCGCAGATGCTCCTTCAGGTGACTGCAGACAGAGATGGAGATGATGGGACAGTCCCAACCGGAGCCTCCTCACGGGTACAGGGGAAGGCAGGGACTGGGGAGAGCATCCTTCCTGGGGAAAATTCCACATGGGAGGCTGGAAATGCTCTGCTCAGCCAAGGTGGGAGGAGAACAAGCACCCAGCATGGTTGGGACCTGGCCAGTGAGCAGCAGGGCTCTCAGCCCACGGTGTTTTCCTTTAAAGTCTCAGTCATGTGAAACGACTGAGGTTTAGGCAGCGTCTCTGCTCCACGGGCAGGCCCTGGAGCCCTCCCTTTGAGCTCGGAGCCAGGTCTTGGCCCTCATCTGGTGCCCAGCTTGGGAAAAAACAAGGGCCAGCAAGAGGGTGCCGTCTGTAACCGAAGGGGACCCGGGCCCAGTTAGCAGATAAGAGCTGGCTCTGCCCCCCTGGGCTCGTTTTGCTTTGCACGGTGGGGATCTGGGGGTGAGACTGGCTCTGGCGTCAGCACCGAGGGTGTCCCACCAGCAGCTACCCCTCAGCCACCCGCCACGGCCAGGCGCCTGCTCCTCACGGGTGACCTGGGGGACCCTGGTGGTTGGGGACCCTCAAAGAGGAACCAGCAGCACCTTGTCTGTTGTGAGCGCCGGGTTTGGGGGAGCACAGCCAGGGGTGCTGCTGGGGAGAGCACAGCACTGGCATGAGACCACAGCCAGAAGGCTCTGCCAGCGCCTGACTCGGCACCGTTTAGGGGCAGCCAGAGCAGGACAGCAGGGGAGGGCTGAGCCCACAGCCCTGCTTCCCCCGGTCTGCAGGAATGATGAAGCTCCCGTTTCACCTGGTAGATGAAGCTGTGGAGAGCTAGGACATCTGGGGACAGGACAAGGGGTGCCAGCTGGAACAGAGGGGGTTCCCTCTCAATCTCAGCAGGACCTTCTTCCCAGGGAGGGTCCTGGAGCACTGGAAGGGGCTGCCCAGGGGGGCTGTGGAGTCTCCTTCTCTGCAGGCGTTCCAGCCCCGCCTGGCTCTGTTCCTGTGCCACTGGGTCTGGGGGATCCTGCTGGGGCAGGGGGTTGGACTGGGTGGTCTCTCGAGGTCGCCTCCCACCCCTGGTGATTCTGTGGTTCCATGGAGCACCCCTCACAACGGCTGCTGCTGTGAGGACAAGGTGCGATGGGGTGGAAGGCCCCTCGCTTGGCAGCCCTGGCCTCCTCGGGCTGCAGGCTCTCCACAGGGCTGAAGCTCTCTGGCCACGGCAGGAAGGCTGGGAATTCGAGGCTGCAATGTTGTAGAGGAGCTGGGGAAGGGGAACAATGGGTGATGAGTCCTCCTGAGAGCTCATTATCCCCAAAACCCTCCAGAAGGACCTTCTGAGGTTTCGCTGTGATGTCAAAACCATCGGGCATCTCGAGGTTGCAAAACCGAGCCCGGAGAGCAGTGGCCTGGAGAAGAATGCAGACGGGTGATGGAAAATTCCTCCGGGAAGCGGGATGCATTTCTTCCAGCTGTGCTCTCAGCCCTGGGTCCCCAACGATGGGGAGAAGCCCTACAGGGCAGCGTCTCCGGGGGGGACCTGGCTGCCGTTGGCGGCCGCTGATGTTGTTGGGCCCCTGCCTGGGGTGGGCTCTGCCAGACAATGTTTGCTGGTAGCCATGGGGTTCTCCCGAAAACGACCTGGAGGTTTACCCAAAAAGGAGCCCGGGGGCCGCCACTGCAGCCGGGCGTCGCAGGGATGGAGTTTTCACCATATTTGGGGACCTGGGCACAGAGAGTGGTCAGCGGGGTGACCCTCCCTCTGCGTGGAGAGCCCGGGCACCACCGGCACTGCCCTGGCCCTGCCACTGCCCTTGGTGCGAGTGGTGAGCACAGAGCTCCCACCCCGCTTCCCCTCCTCAGGCTCTGCACCTGGAGAGGCTCAGGGCTGCCCAGAGAAGAGCAAGGGCTGCCTCAGGCAACTCCTAGGGCTCTGGTCTAGGGCTCTGGTCTAGGGGTCTGGTCTAGGGGTCTGGTCTGGTTTAGGGTTCTCAGGTAGGGGTCTGGTGTAGGGGTCTGAGGGCAAACCTGCCTGATGCCCCATCCGACAGAGCTGGGGACACAAGGAGCCCCAAGCCATGCTGTGAAGCAGTGACCATGTCCACCCATTCACACGTGGGGGGTCAGTGGGTCCTGGCCCAGGAGGAGTCCTGAGGGGAACTGAGTGGGTCCCAAAAGCCAAGAGCCCAGCTGTGGGTGCTGGGTCTGGCACAGATCAGCTCCCCGCTAGGCAGAGATCAGGAGTGGCCTGGGTTGGCCCTCTTTCAGCCACAGCTTCTGCTGAGAACTTCTCACAGGGAGGGGGGCAGCGGCTGGAAGCTCCCAGGGGGAGCAGCCTTTGAGCTGGCTCTGCGGAAGAGCCCCAGCAGGAGTACTGGGTACGAGAGTGCAAGAGCTAAGCTGGGGTCTGGGACTCTCCTGCCCCTCTGTGTGAGGAGAAGCAGCTCCGTGGCCCCGGGTGACCCCAGAGCTGGTTTTGCCAGGGTGCAGCAAAGCGGTTGCTCAGCCCCCTGCCAGAGGCACCAGCACAGTGCTTGGAGCCAGGGACTGGCCGATGAAACCAGTCCCCAGCTGGGAATCATCTACAGAGCTTCCCACGGCAGCACCAGGCATCACAGGCTCCAACAGGAGATGGAGCACCAGAGCCCTCTGTTTCTGGAGCACCAGTGCCCTCTGTTCCTGGAGCACCAGAGCCCTCTGTTCCTGGAGCACCAGAGCCCTCTGTTCCTGGAGCACCAGTGCCCTCTGTTCCTGGAGCACCAGTGCCCTCTGTTCCTGGAGCACCAGAGCCCTCTGTTTCTGGAGCACTGGTGCCCTCTGTTCCTGGAGCACCAGTGCCCTCTGTTCCTGCTGCATCGTGCCCTGCACCCCTCTAGGCTGGGGGTTACTTAGCAAAAGGGTGGCTAGCAGGAGAAGGTCATTCAGTCCTCAGCAGCACAGGGGCTCTCTGACCCTTCCAGGGTCTCCTCTAAAGCCCTGGCTGTGGATCCCCTCACAGGATGAACCAACACCCCTTGCATTCGCTTTGCAAGCTGAGTGCATGGGGCCGTCTTCTGTCTGGGCTTGTGCTGGGATGGCTTTGGCTACTAGATTGTGTCTGTGTGCCCGCTGGTGCAAGAGGTGGGCACAGGAGGCCAGAGGCTCCTCTGCTCCCTGCTTGGATGAGCAGAAACAGGTGTCAGGGGCAAACCCTGCTCCTCACAGGTTCCCAGAGGTGCTGTCCCAGGCTGCTGATGGCTGCTCTGCCCTGGCAGCCCCTGCTGTCGGTAGGATCCGTCCTGGACGTTGACTGGGATCAAGCAGCGACGTAGGATGAGCTCAGCCCGTGGTGTGGCCATCGCCCTGTGCAGAACCAGCCTGTCCTGCTGAGGGTTAGAGAGGCCCCAGCAGTCCCCACCTCCCCAGGGCTCTGTTAGGTCTCTGCTAGGACTGTGCTACCCGCTCTCGCTGCCTCCTGCCTGGCTCTTCCTGCTCAGGTGGCTTCCAACCCAACGCCGACCTCAGGACTTGGCCTCAAAGCCCTCGCAGGGCTCGGTGGCCTCTGGCCCTCCAGATAATTCGTGCTTTGATGTTAAAGTTCATCTGAGCCCGGCCGGGCCCTGGGATGCAGCTGAAACCCAGCTCTCCCCAGCAGCAGAGACCCGCCTGGGGTGAAGCCTGGGGACCCTGCCCAAGGGGATGGGGGTGACCAGGGTCTGGAGGTGCTGCCTTGTCCAGGGCATCCTGGAGGCTGAGGCCACAGCTCCTCCACCTCCAAGCTGCAGAGCTGTCAGACAGCTCTGGGTGCTCAGTAAAACCCAGGCTGAGGGACCCCAGTGCCGCTGCTGTGGGTTGGGGGGGGGTCTCTGCTGGGTTTCCCACCCAAAGGGAACCAGAGAGCAGAGGAGGCAGCGAAGGTCAAACTCTCTCAGCTCACGCAATCCTGCCTCTGGTGATGGAGGGCTTCTTCCCCTGGTGACAACGGGAAGGGGCTTCCTCGCCACCCCGATGGAGTGGGGTCCAGCTCGGCCAGAGCCCAGCCTGGCTGGGGCTGCAGGGCAGAGGTGCAGGCTGTGCTGTGGGGAGGAGGGAGGTTGCCCTGGCTACCTTAAACCCCACTGCCCTTGGCTGGGGACACCTTCCAAACGGGAGCAGCAGCCTCTCTGCAGGTGGAGTCCCTGTGAAGGGAGCCCAGCCCTGGGAGCACTGGGTGACCCAGCGGGGCGCTGGATGGGGCAGATGCTCCTCCAGATGCTGAGAGCCAGCCAGCTCAGACAGAGCCCCACACGGGATCAGTGCCTCAAGGGGGGCAAAACCCTGGGGTGACCTCCTGTGCAGAGCAAAAGGCCTCAGCAAACAGCCCGGGGACTGCTGGCTCTGCTTTTCACCTACCCAACGCGCAGCAGACCCTTTGCTCTTGACCCCCCGTGGCAGCTCCTGGCCTGGGTGTGGGTGCTGATCGATTTGACTGGGCTCCCACCTTGGGTCCTGCTCAAAAGCCCAGGCTCCAGAGCGCTCTGGTGCTCACATCTGGTTCTGAGCAACTCCAGAGACACTAGGGACCTCAGGCCACCACAGGGCACTGCAGGGATGCTCTGGAAGGAGGAGACTTCTCCAGAAGAGCCAAAAGCAAACCCAAACCCTGTCCTGCTCGCTGCCCGCTGTGCCCATCTCCCTCAGCAGGAGGGCTCTGCAGACACCCCAGGTCAGAGGCATCAGCTGATGGATGGGATGGAGACCCAAGCAGGGCAGAGCAGGGAGGACTCAAGGAGATGCCTCGCAGTGCAGCAGCTGCCCCACCACCACCACTGCCCCACTGCCAGGCAGGACTCTGCACGCAGCCTGGTGCTGAGAACCCAGAGCTGCCCACTCTCAGCCCTGGGCTGCTCTGCTGAGGGTCGGGCAGAGCTGGGTACCGGTGTGGGGAACCAGAAAGCCCTGCAACGAGGGCAGGGGCAGCCAGAAGCAGTGGTGGAGGCACCAAGAGCTGCTTTGGTTGGTAAGGGTGCAGCAATGCCTCTTAACCCCCCTGGCACGGGGGTCAGCACGGTGGGCAGCCCGAGGGTGAACGTGAGGGTCTTCTTGGGGTGATGGAGGCCCTGTGCCCGACTGCCAGCTGCAGCCTGAGCCATGCAGGGAGGGGAAAGAGCTGGGACCCAGGGCTCTCCGGTGGGCTTCTTCAACCCCTGAGGAGTCCTGAAGGGAAGGCTTTGGGTCCTGGGTTTGCTGCTGCTGGAGGAGCAGCACTGAGGCCCTGGGGAGGATGCTCTGAGCTCCCCAACATCAGAAATAGAGACCATAAAGAGTTAAAAATATCTGGGGGTCCTGCCCTGGGCTTGGGGCTGCGAGGCCGAGACAGACCCCTCTCAGAAGGGCTGAGCTCAGAAAGACTGGGCTGGAGGGTGCAGTAACCAGGGAGAAGGGGGATTTCCAAGCCTGGGAGGGCTGGGCTGGCATCAGTGACCCTGCTGGGAGAGGTTCCCAGCACTCGGTGATGGAGCAGCTCCCACAGAGACTGGTGCTGGACTGGGACCGGTTGGCAAGAGCCTCGTGTGAAACCTGTCAATCAGATCAGAGCCCAGGCTGCTGTCGGGGCCGTTGGGAGAGCAAGGACCCTGCCCTTGCTCCTTCCTGGACCACTCTGGGCCGAGCATCGCGGCCGGTGTTGGCTGGGGACCAATTCATCAGCACAAAGAGTGACGCCTGCTGTCCTCTGTCTCTCTCTGTCTCCTCCTCTCCCCATGCCCACCCTGCTCCCCCTGCCCTCCAGCAGCGAAGGAGAGCGGTTTGGGAGAGGCCGACCTGCAGCCGAGCTCTGACCCAGCGGGGATGGACAGCAGCTACCTCAGCGTGAAGGAGCCCGGGGTGAAGGTGCCCCAGGACAGGGCCAGCACCGACCTCCCCAGCCCCATGGACAAGGCTGACTCGGAGAGCAACAAGGGCAAGAAGCGGAGGAACCGCACCACCTTCACCAGTTACCAGCTGGAGGAGCTGGAGAAGGTCTTCCAGAAGACCCACTACCCCGACGTCTATGCCAGGGAGCAGCTGGCCATGAGGACAGACCTCACCGAGGCCCGTGTGCAGGTAACGGGGGGGGACTGGGGCTGGGCACGGGGTGGCAGCTGCAGAAGGGCAGCCCTCTGCTCTCTGGGAGGGTGCTGAGGTGGCCGGGACCCTCAGCAGCAGGGAGCACGAGGTGATAGGGGAGGTGCAGCTCTTGTAGAGCCGTGGCACCCGGCACCCAGCCCCCAGCTCGCCAAGAGCTGCTCTTCCCTCCGAGCTGAGGTTAAACCACAGCCCTGGCTGAGCTCAGCAGCAAAGGGCAAACAGGAGCCCCACGGCTTGGAGAGGACCTCTGCACCCAGGCCCTGATGGCCACCAAAGGCTCAGGCTGGCAGCAGATGGTGCCCTCAGGCTCATTCCATCTGCCCCACCAACTTAGACGGGGGCTTCCCCGCTCTACCACCGTCTAGGGGGGCGGTGGGCTGGCACCCAGCCGCCAGCTCACAAGAAAAGCCATTCCCCCATCACTGGAGGGTGAGAACTGGCAGCCTGGGGTGGCCCAGGGCTCTGCTGCTCCTGGCAGGGGCTCTGCTCCCCTGAGGGAGGCTCTTGGGGCCATGGGGACTCCGCCTGGTGCCCGTTTCCAGCGCTGGATCGTGCTCCCACCCCTCTGGGCAGCTCCGTGGGGACCTCCCCGTGCCAGCAGCCAGGGCATCAGCTCCTGCTCAGGAGCTGATGGAGAGTGATGGGCACACACCCCAGGAGCACACAGCCCAGGAGAGCGATGGGCACACACCCCACCTGCTGCGAGGACTGAGAGCCTTGGAGAGGGTGGGGGGCACCAGGGAGCCAGCAGCCCCTGCCTTTGCTCCTCCAAACCTGCCAGCTCCACCAGCTCCAGCGGTGAAGAGTGGTCAGTGCTGACCCTGCCCTGGGGAGGGGGGCCTGAGAGTGAGAGGGGAACAGCAAACAGTCCTGTGGGGACAGGGAAAGGGAAAGGGAAG
>VZRI01003778.1:229413-257320 GCA_013397515.1 Upupa epops
TTTTGGGGGGTGGAATTCCCCAGCTGGACTGTTGTTGCTGGTTGGGGAAGGGTCTGGAGAGAGGGGTGGGCTGCTGCTGCTGGGGAGGTCCTGCAAGAGACCTCTCTCCTCACTCCTGGTTCAGCCCAGACCCGGGGTGATGAACGAGGAGGGGAGGCACCTCCTAGCAGAGCTGCAGCCCTGCAGGTGCCTGGGGCGCTGGGGTGACGGGGAGAAGGCTCCTGGCTCCAGGAGGGGTTGCACTGTGGCTCGGGGAACCATGGGGTGAGGACTCCTGAGCGGCAGAGACCCCCCTGAACGGGCTCCTTCTCCCCATGGCCACAGGTCCAGCAGCGCTCCTGGTGCCCTGGCCAAGGGTCTCCAAGCCCCACTCGCCCTCTCTCCGGGTCTCAGACGCCCCTGGGGTGTCTGCTGGCAGCCAGACGCTGCTCAGGGGGGCTGTGGGGCAGACGGAGCCCTCTGGGCTCTGCTTCTCCTCACTGAGGGGAGGGCTTGTTGCAGCCCCACAGCTCCTGTCCCATCCCTGAGCAGGGAAAACCGTGGGGCCCTTCCCGCTGCCCTGGCTGCAGGAATAAACCCAGCTGTGACCCCGTTTCCCCAGACACTGGGTGGACTGGAAGGTGCCCTTCATGCCCAAGCAGAGCCGAGAGGGCTCCCAGCAGACACCAACAGCCCCCTGGCCCGTTCAGAGGGCTGGGGGGGCTGACCCTGTGTCCTGAGCAGTGCTGCTGCAGCCTCCCCCGTGCAGGAGAGAAACCCCTGCCCTGCCGAGCTGTCCCAGCCAGCCCACAGGGAGCCCCAAGGCAGCTGCTTCTGCCCCTGTAGCCCTGGAGAGGAGCAGCACCCAGGCGAGGAAGATCCACTTGGGGTGCTCTCGGCAGCTGGAGCCTTTCTTTCCCTGGGTGGAGGGATGCGCCAGCACCCACTCATGGCTCTGGGGTCCTTGCTGACCCCCACCCAGCGCTGCTGCAGCACCCAGGGCACCGGGCATCCACCAGCGAGGGCATCCGGGGAGGCACCTTTGGTGTGAGACCCGCTGCCACGCGTCAGCACAGGGCTCTGCCACAGCCTCCCAGTGCCAGCTGCCAGCCTGGAGTGGTGCAGAGCAAGCTTGCCCTTCAAAGCCAATGGCCAGCGCCAGCTCTGGGGAGGCCAGAGCTCAGGTTTGTGGGGCAGAACCCCCCCTCCGCACGGCTCCGGGAGTGAGACACAGGCACCGCTCCCTGCTCGACCCTTTAATGCACCGGCATCACCCCGCACGGGGGGAAGACCCAGGAGGCTCCCGGAGCCCAGCTGCTCCAGCCGCAGGGAATGGGCTCCGGGGAGACCACAGTTACAGAGGCAGAGGGCGAGCGGCCACCTCCCAGCGGGATCTGGCGGGCAGGTTTCTCCGTGGCCCCAACTAGCCACCCCTGGCACATGGTGGCCAAGGGTGAACCACTCCAAAATGCTGAGGCTGCGTGATGGAGCAGGGACACTGGGCTTCAGGAGAGGGGAGAACCCGTGCGGATGCTCTGGGATGTAGGTGCAAGGGCCCAGTGCCTCTTCACTAGCCCCTGTGCCTCCTCACTAGCCCCCGGACTGGATGGTGAGGTTAATTACCGGTTAATTCCTGTGGGTAAAGTGCCCAGCTCAGCCCACACCCCAGGAAGAGCGACAGGACAAGAGGAAGGAGCCTGCTCTGGCTGCCTCAGGGAGGGTGAGGTCGGCCCCGAGGAGACCCTTCACCCTGGAAAGGGCCCTCTGGCCTTGGCACCGGCTGCCCAGGGAGGGGGTTCCGTCGCCAGCTGCTGCAGAGTCAGGGAGAGGTGGACCTCAGGGTCTGGGCGGGTTGGGGCAGCTGGGTTTCGGGTTGGACTGGAGGAGCTTGAGGGGCTTTTCCAACTTAAATAAACGAACCTGGGAGGAGAAACAGCGAGGGATGACTGCTCCTGCTACCCCGTGATACCCACCGGTGCCTCGGCTGACCTCCTCCCAGCTCCCCGACACCGGGAGGCAGCGGCACAAAGCCCCTTCGCTAGCAGCAAAGGGCTCCCAGCAAAGGAGGGCCCAGGGGAGCACCCCGTCCCGGGGCAGCCGTGAGGGGAGCATCCCCCGGGAGCTAGAGTTGCGCTGTGGTTCTCATTCCACACCTCCCACGCCGGGCAGGCCGATAGGAGCTGGGGGTGAGACAAACAGGAGCAGATGTTTCCTGCTTCGGGCCTGATTTTCATTTGGTTCCTGTCACCGCCGCGGCCCCAGCCCAGCTCAGCTCAGCCCAGCTCAGCTCAGCAGAGGGGGGAACGGGGGTGCCTAACACTTGTCCTATTGTGTGGGGCTTGGCAGCATCCGAGCGCTCAGGCCGCTCGCAGCGCAGAGACAGCCCGGCCCGGCAGGGCTCCAACGGCACTGGAATCCCCCCGCTGCTGGAACAGCCATCCCAGCAGGGAGCCTGGGAGAGGATCTCCCTTCTCGGCCAAGCTCCCTCCTCTAGGTGCTCTAACTCAGATTCACTCCGGCCCGAAGGGAGCTCGCAGGTGAGGTGAAACCTCTCCCTCAGCCGCACGGGCTCTCCCCAGCAAAGCGAACTCCCAACCCGATGACTGACGGGACTCGGCCAGGGCCCTGCACCCCTCCCTGCCCAGCGAGGTCACCGGCTCTGCACCCCTCAGGGTTTCACAACACATTTCTTGCTGAAGAGGACGGAGCTGTGGAAATCCCAACGCTCCCTGCAGGGGGGTGAAAGCCCTGCTCCCCGCGCTCCCCAGGCCAGCCCCAAAGGGCTTGTATCTCAGTGCAGGCAGCAGAACAAAGCTGAGAGTGACCCCCTCTCCTGCCTGAGACACCTCGCGCGGACACGGAGGCAGCAGAAAGCCTGAGAGCAGGGCAGGAAGAAGAGGTCTGGCAGCTGCGGGTGTCTCGCTGTGCAGCGCAGTAAGCGGCTGCAGTGCTGTGGCTCTCCAGGCCGCCTGACAGCGCACACGGGTCCCGGCCCTGGCCGCTGGGAACCACAACACCCCCGCCTCACCACGCAGAAGAAAAGGCTTGTTGCTCAGTTCAAGGAGCTGAGCTGGGCTCAAAAGGCAGAGGCACCGGCAGCCTGGGCCTCCCCAGAGGGAGCAGCTTTGGAACGGTGATGCTCACGCGGCAGGGAGAGCTGCAGTGTTGGGGAGCAGAGGTCACGCTCACCCAGCGGAGCACAGGGAGCGCAGTTCTAGGCTGTTCTTTCTCCTTCGGAGAGACAAGAGTGTGTCTGGCGCTTCCACAGGGAGCCACGAGCAGACGCTGAGCACCAGCGGAGCGGCAGCCCAGCCTTCCTACGCAACGGCACGAGTCGAACTCCAGCCCTCTCTCCTCCAGCCGTTACCTGCTCCCTGGGGAGCTGGCTCTTCAGGGCAACCTGCTCCTCTCGGCGCCTTCGGAGCCGCCCCTTGCAGTGCCCAGCTCCGTCCTTACAAGCTGCCAATGTTGGGGAAGCTCTTCAGCTTCTCGGGGAAGTCATCCTTGTAGAGGACGGGGTCGGCGCGGTGCTCCACCACCTTGAGGGGCATCGTCCCGAACACGGAGGCAAACTTATTGATGCACTCCGACCTGGGCAGGAGGGAAGCAGAGCAGGTAAGAACCCCAACGGCTCCGCACCGAGCCAGCGGCTGCAAACCCTCCCTCTGGGTGCCCGGTGGGACCTCAGCCCCGCTGCCCGCTAATAAGTGAAAGGAGAGGGCTGCCGCGAGCAGCGGGGAGAGGCCGCTGCTCTTTGATTTATCCGCTGAAGCGGGGAGAGGAGCGAGGGGCTGCTGGCAGCAGCACATGTGCGCACGGGGGTCAAGGCTGCCCTGCTCCCTCCCCGCCCCGGAATTCCAGTCATTCCCCGCGGGATGTCGGTGCTGTAAAGCAGAACAGATTAACTGCCTCCACGTCTCCTCGAGGGCCGCTGGTGGGGCAGCTGAGCTCCTAACCCAACCCTTTACCAACCCCCCGAAGAGGCGGGGGCTTCTCAGGCTTCTTCAGCAGCTCTGGGCTCCCTCGCAATCACAAAGGCCCAGCAGCCGCAGGGCAGAGCCCGCTGCTCTCCGGTGGAAGGTGAAGTGAATGAAACCAGAGCGACACCACCGAGTTCGCTTTCCTAGTCTGATCGGGGAGGTGTGGGGCAGCACCAGGAAGACCTGGGCTGGTGATGACTCTTTCTCTCAGCTTCAACACCCCCGGGTGCCGGTGATGCTGAGGAGCAGCCCCCAGACGCCAGGCAAACTGATGCTGAACCTTACCCGGCACCTTAACTCTGAGGGAAAGGCACGTGGGAGCACGGCAGGGAAGACCTGCGCAGCCTCCCCTCTGCTCCCTGCATCACACAACAGCTCTGGAGGCCTTCAGGCACCGTGAGCGGTGACAGCAGCCCCCAGCAGAGACGGCCTCGAGAAGACAGGGCACGCTGCTCCTGCAGCTCATAAAGGGAAGACCCAAAAGACAGGCTCTCTGGAGCTCGCCACAGCCGCTGCCGTGCTGCAGCAGGCCCCAACACGTCCGCTCTCCAAGCTCCCTGTCCCGACCCCAGCCAAGGGTTAGAGGGTCACGGCGGCTCCAGGGTAGCTTTCCTCAGCGGAGCCCGTCAGTGGCAGCAAGCGGGTGTGACAGCACTGTCCCCATCGCTTCTGAAGTCGATGGGCCAGCGAGGCTGCCTTTCACCACCGACTGCTCAGCCCCTGAGCGAGCCTGCAGCTCCCTGCGCAACCAAGACACCAAGCCCAGGCTGGTCACGGGCTGCCTCCCTCCAGAGCAGATCCCAGCTAAACCAGGCTGTTTCGGGCCATCTGAGAAAAGCCAGAAGGTAACTCCACGTGGAGTGATCCTCGAGTTCAGCATCTACAGGTACATCAGGGACTCAGGACGGGGCAGGCTGAAAGGGACCTTGGAGATCATCCAGTTCCACCCCCCACGCCACCAGCAAAGGGCTCGGTGCAGGTCAGCACAGGAACTTCACTTCGCATCCCTCCTCCTACTCTTCCTACCTGCAGATTCCCATCTTCAGACGAGGAAAGGAGTGCAGAGGGTTTCAGAGCGTGAGAGGGGAAAGCAACTTCTGCCTGGCAGAAGCACTGGCACTGGCACTGTTTGCTCCAGGTGAGAAACAGCAGAGGAGTTGGGACTCAACCTCTGCAAGAACCAGTGAACCACGAGCAGGGAGAGCCTGGGGTCCGGGGCACAGAGAGCTCAGAGCAGAGCAGGAGCTGAGTGTTCTCTCCAGGAACACAAAGCAGCTCCCGGTGTCTCCACAAGACAAGAGATACCCTGAGCCCATCTGATTGTCAGGTAAGGTCAGGCTCCCAAGCCCCCTGTGCCGCCCCCGACCCCCGTGGCTAACCCTAAGCACGCTGCGAGCACTGCGGAAGCCTCATGGCAGGGACAGCAGGAAGGTCACAGCGAGGAGGTGGCTGCGATGGGAGCTGTGAGGCGCTCGCACAGCTGCTGGCCTCGCTGCTTGGTGGATTACAAGCCTTGTCGTCTATCGGCTCCAACCCTGCCCCCGCCAGCCGTGACCGGGAGACCCTCTAAGGGAACAGCTGCCTGGTGTGAAATGCATTCGCTACCTCTGCCCGCTGCCCCCCAGGCAGGTGGCCACGCCAGAGCAGCCCTGGCTCACGCAGCCCCAGCAGCACCCGCAGAGAGGAGGAGGATGAAGCCAAATGGGGAGCAGAGACAGAGCTGAACCCTTCCTCCAACAGGAGGTCTGGGGAGAGAACGGCAAGGTGCAGCCCCCCTTCTACAGCCAAACTCACTGTGGGGGCCGGAGCGATGGAGCACACCAGTACGACAGCCCTGGCCAGCAAGAAACCACCCCGGTGCGAAGGACACGGGACATGGAAAGCCAGGGGGTTGTAAGCACTGTGACTGAGCTGAAAAGCTGCTCCTCAGGAAACACCAGCGATGACAACCAGGCAAAGGGAGTGTCAGAGCCAAGGCAATGCACCTCAGCTCCCGCGCCCAACGCGACCCTCTGACCCCAGAGCCTTCGCCACCTGCGGACAAAGCAAACCGGGAGCACCCTGGTCCAGGGGGCGGTGTCCCTGCTCGTGGCAGAGGGGTTGGAACTACATGATCTCTCAGGTCCCTTCCAACCTGGCCCAGTCTGTGCATCTAGGAGTCCTTGGAACACCACAGCCCAGAGAATGTACCAGGCCATCCCAGTGCAGAGGAGGGGCCGACTGCTCAAAGCTTCACAGCTACACAACCCCCATCAGGCAGTCGCTGGGCAGCTCTCTGCTGTTTCTGAGCCCGGCTGTGTCTGAGCGTGGCAACCCTGAGGAGCTCTCTGTTCCACAAGCAGCGGGTTGATCCCTGCCCATCGGGGCAGTAACTGGCTCTCTCTACCTGCTCGCTGCTTCTGAACGCTGAAGAGCAGAGCCGGGTGCTGAGGGAAGCTGCTGGTGGCTCTGCCTGACAGCCCACCTGCTGCTCTCGGTACTCAGTCCTGCAAAGTCACTCTGTGCTAGTGAGACAGGGATTCCCACTCAGCCTCTGCTGGCCCCGGAAACAGCTCCTCTGGGCTCAGGTACTGATTTACTTAGAAGGCAGAACCCAGCACAGGGTGACCAGGAGCAGCAGGCAGGCTCGATGGGGTATGAACGATGTCCAGAATGAGCCTGGACACAGCCACAGGGCGCAGCTTTCTCCCTGCACTGGAGCTCATGTGCTCCGTGGGCTGGGCAAACGAGCTGCAGTCAATCTAAGGATCCCCACAAGGCAGCTGGAGAGGCCAGAGCAGCAGTCCAAACGTGTTCTCAATACACTGTCACGGGCACTTGGCTGTGAGGGCACGGGCATAGCTACAGACACGGAAACACGACCTCTACCCGGCGCTGCAGTGCACTTCAGAGCCAGACAGCACTCTCATCCCCTGCTTTTAGAGTTTACCTTAACGAGGACCTAGCTCATGACCAGAATTCCTCGGTGCTGTTGTAATGCTGCTGGGATGATCAGAGAGCTCCGCTGCCTTCAGGTGCCCTGTCCTGTAAAGCTGCTGCAGAACTGCTGGCTACAGGAGAGCCTCTCGTGCCCCCCACTCCAGGGGGCTAAAAACCCGTGGTGCAGTTGTGCAGGCAAATGCCTTTCGGTAAGGGAAGCCAGACAGTGCATGAACACCCACTCCAACAGCGTTAATTATTAATTATTAATTAATGATTCACACTCCCACGACTCTCTGGTTGGCTGGAAACTGTCTGGTTTAAAAGACCCCAAAGCTCAGACCCCTTCCAGCTGCTGTTCCACAGCAAAGCAGAAACAGGGGATCACTGACAGTCCTGCCAGCCACCCCAGTCCCACCTGCATCCCACACGCTTCACAGCAAAGCTGCTACCACCCTGCCCTTCTACTGTCACAAAATGCAGGGGTCTGCCTCTCCACCGCAGGAAGGACTGGGGCTGATGGAGTCCACACGAGGGGCTACCGGCAACACCCCCAGGCAGCACTGCCCACGCTGATTTAGCCCGGCACAGGGCAGGGCCCTAGGGATGGGAACGGGGCGGCGGGAGGAGCGGAGGGCGGTCACTCACCGTTCCACCATGTGCGTCTGGTCGAGCGACAGCCCGTCGATGGCAGTGCATTCCGGACACTTGAACTTCTTGCGCGGGGTCACCTGCGGGGAGACAGAGCAGACATCAGCAAGGGGCATTCATCTCCCGCACGGAGAGCGGCGCAGGCCCTCGGAACGTGCCTGCGGTGTAAGCTGAGCCGCCTCACGTAGGGGAGGGGGGGGAACACAAAAACCCCCTAGGAAAAATCCACTCCATTCCTCCGCTCGGCTCCATCTGGCCGGGCCGACTGCAAAATTCACAGGGGCCCAATAAAAGCGGCTGGGAGGGGGTTTTTCCTTCTGTAACTGCAAAGGAGTGGCGATGACAAGCTCCTTAATTCCTGTTTAATGACTGTTTTCTCACTGCCAAGGTCCCTGTATAAACACCATTTGTTCAGAGCGATGAAATACGGCTTCCCATACTTCACCGTCACGGTAATCCCGCAGCCGCTCTTTCGCTCGCTCCTCCGGCCACTGGCAAACTCCCCGAGCCTCCCCGGATCGCACGGAGGTGCCAAATTACTCTGCCCTGCCCTCACCGAGCCCCCAAACCCTTTCTGCAGCAGAAACACCCACTTTATCTTCCAAAGACTCTTCTAGGACAGGCGGCCGCCGGCCCCGGGAAACGACGATGGGCAGGAGGGAAAGCGGAGGCCGCTAATTGAAGGAACGCCTGCTGGCCCCTAAATCTCATTCCAAGCTGACACGCTTGGAAATGAACGCGGAGAGGGAAGGTCCAGACCCGAGGACGTGTCGAAACGCGCCAGGAAATTAATTCGGGGGATAAAGAAAGTTCATTTCAAAGCTGATCTCGCAATTAACATTCCCTCCATTAACACTGCCATCCATCAGCTGTCGCCGCGCCGCGCGAGCTGCGGACAGTTGGCGACGTCGCGTGATTGCCAAGAGTTAAAATAGTTCCCCATGGGTGCAGCGCCACGGGCAGCTCTGTTCATCCACCGCCTCCAGGTGGATGAAATAACCCCCCAGCGGCAAGCGGCCTCGCTCAAGGGGCCTGTTCCCATGGAAGGGGAACCAGTCTCTGCCCCGGGAGAGCTGGCACCGAAGGGTCATTAGGAAGCCGAGTGAATCCTGCTGGAGCTGGATCCACGGGCAGGGCTCTAGCCCTCCCCAAGCCCCACCTTGATGACCGATTTGCCCGTGACGTTTGCCACCAGGAAGTTCATGGCGATGTCTTCGCAGTTCATGTGAGCATCCACCCAGTTCTTGATGTCTCCGGGCATCTTGTAGGTGTACAGGTAGTTGAAGTACTGCGGGGGACAGGAGAGCAGTTAAGCACAGGGGCGGCACCAGGCCGGGGCTGGGTCACGGCAAGGGGAGACACTGCTGGTGGCCAAAGGCAGGCAGGACTCAGCTCCGGGTGCTGGACGAGTCACTGCCTCCCTCACCAGCACACGCATCTCTTAAGCAATTCATCAGGAAACTCTGTTCTCTTCCCTCAAACGGCCAGCCAGCCTCGCTGAGCTGAGCTGAGCTGCCCAGAGGAGCTCCCTGCGTTCACCAAGGTACTGGGGCAGCTGAACCGACAGCAGCTCTGCGAGGTCCAGCAGCAGATTACCTTGTGGTAGAAGGCCGCCCCGGTGAGCACCATGGAGACTTCGTTGGTCCACTCCGATTCGTACTTCCACTTGTTCATCTCGTGGTCCCAAAGGTGCAGGCGGCCAGGGTAGCCCACCAGCCGGTCCGGGAACTCCCGCCACACCTGGGGAGGACACGAGGTGAGGCACGGCCACCAGGGAGAGGGCACAGCACAGCTGCTCTGCGAGGGCACAGGGCGCATCAGCCCTTCTCCACCTGCTCCCAGAGAAGGAACTGCCTGGAGGAAGGAGCCCCGGGCCCTGCAGCTCGGGGAAGCCACAGCCCAGGGCAAGAGGCTACTAGAACAGTACTCATCCACAGAGTCACAGAATGGTTCAGCTTGGAAAAGTCTTGCAAGATCATGGGGTCCAACCATCACCCCAACTGCTGCAAGGCCACTGCTGAACCCTGGCCCTGAGCAACAGGCCTCCCCGACTGTGAAACAGGGCCAGGGGTGGCAACTGAACCCCCTTCCTGGGCAGCCTGTGCCAAGGCCTGAGGGCTCTTTGCAGGGAGAAGCTTCTCCTCAGGGCCAACCTAACCTTCCTCTGGGGCAGCCTGAGGCCATTTCCTCTGGTGTTGTTCCTTGGGAGAGGAGACCCCCACCCTCTATGCACCCTCCTTTTCTTCAGCCCCAGCTCCCTCAGCCACTCCTTCTGGTAGAGAGACACCCAAACAGCCACTGCAAGGGATTCTCACACCAACGGGAGCTGAGCTGCGGTTAAACTGGGAACGGGGATGTTACCTGCAGCAGCTACAGCCTACTGCGCCTCAGCCACCTCTGGATCTAACCAACCCACTCCCCTTGCAAGGAGCAGCCTTAGAGGAGGGTTTGGGTTTAGTATTTCCTGATCTTTAGAGGGGGCTCGGGCGGATCCAGCGCCCCGTGGAAGGGCTCCTCGCCCCTGACTCGCTGTGGCCAGCTGGATCCAATCAGGAGCCCATCCGAGTCACCCCATACGTCAGTTTGTAGCCGACTCCAGGATCAAACACGGTAGACAAGAACAAGGGGAAGGGCATCATTAACACAACCCCGTGCTCCGTGCGCCGGCCACATCCAGCAAGGCTGGGGCAGAGAGGACCAGACCCCTTCCGCAGGGGCTGAGCGCTATCACCCGCTCACAGGCCCCGTCTGTCTCTCTGCTGGGCAGCAGTGACACCAGCCTCCACCCGCATCATCTGCGGGCAGCTCCCCCAGACTCTGTCCTCCTTGCACCCAAACCACCCCTAGGTCTGCCAGCAGGGCACAAGCCTGGACGTGTGAGGTCTCGGGAGTTTCTCTCTGGGGTCCCTACTCCCACTGCACCACGTGCACGGGGAACAGCAGCAGCCACCTCCCCGCGACTCCTTTGCTCCCCACAGCAGGCACAGGGACCCCACAGACACAGGTGCAGCGGACAAAGCGCTACCTGAGGCTGCAGCACCCTGCAACCCTCCCCTTGTGAGCAGCTCCCTGCACCAGCAGGCCCAGCTGGAAGGATTCCGAGGATCCAGAGAGGATCTTGCAGCAGTGAACAGGACAAAGCGGCTCAGCTTTGAGCTCAGGTGACTCTGCGCCACTCCAGACCTTCCCACCCGCACATCCCACCCCATTTGGTGCTGTCAGGCGAGACAGCCTCGGAATGCCACGGTGCGAGTTCTTATTCCCAGCCTGCAGATGGGGAAAGCTGCCGGGGCTCACACAGCAAACACCAACGGGAGCACATCTGCTGACCGCCCGGCCTGCCCCGCATGCAGAGAGCCATCCCTGCAGGGCAGGGTGCTGGGATGGCACGTGAGAGGACAACGCTCTAACACAGGGTGGCTGGGATGAGGAGGAACTGAGGGAGCAGAGTCTGCAGGGTGTCTGCCATCGGCTGTTGACTAGCACGCAGAGTTTGGGCAGCTGAGGCGGTGGGGCTTGAGGTACCGACCCTGCCACCAGGCCCAAAGGCTCACTGAAGAGCACAGACCCCAGGGCACGGCTGGTCCCTCTCACAGAACTTGCTCTCCAGGACTCAACAGACCAGTGACTTCATCGTTTTGTTTAAAGCCTGACTGTGGAGAAGCAGGCCCTCCCTGGGCTGACAGAAGGTGCCACCACGTAACGAGCTACGGGGCTCAGCCAAGGACCTGACTGACCGCCGCAGAGCTGCACCGCGCTGGGCTGGGGATTCAACACGGCTGACAGCTACTCAGCTACTCCTTCCAAAGGGGCTTCAGTGCCTCCCCAAGCCTGAACGGCAGATCCACACCCCTTGCAGCGTCCGCCCTCTGCGTCACCCTCAGGAGCCCAGCGGTGCCGCCCGTCACACAGATGCCTTTGTGTGGCTGCAAACTCAGCCCTACCCCTGGTCCCAGCCTCCAAAAGCCATCAGCCTGACGCTTCTAGGAAATCACTTGGTTGCTTCAAACAAAGCTCCCTTTGAAAACACTATGGAAGGCAGAGCCAAAGCTTGGCTTTACCTACAGGCCATCATCATTCACCACAGCTCCCGGGACAGGCTCCGCCGAGCTGCGTCCAGCTCCCAGCCCAAACCAGAGATCCGTTCAGCGCCAAAGCGAATATCCAGAGCTCCCGGTACAAGGGAGCTTTCAGAGCAAACCCAGCGGCAATGATTCTTCTGCTGCTCCCTGTTCTGCACTCCCGTCCCCCTTTGCCGGTTTGAAGGCCGCCCGTGATTTAGGGGTCTGTCAGGAGTACATTCCATTTTAGCCGGTGATCTGATTAGCTCGCTCAGACTACACAAGGACAGTCTGATTTAGGAGCGGTAAGGGACCCGTGCGGGGGAAATCCCGCTGCCAAGCGCACAGGGGCTGTGCTGCTTCCCGACTGCGCCACTCCCGCTGCGAGTTCTGACTCAGTACTTGGACTAAAAACCCTCCAAGAGGGAAGGACAGTACCTGTCTGCACGCACAGCTCCCCAGGTGACATTCACCCCCGTCCAGCCTCACCTCTCGGCCTGTGGAGCTTCTCTGTGCTGTGAGAAGAGCTGTCATGCACGCAGCCAAGAGCACCGAGCGGCTCTTCCTGATGCAGAGCACCCTCCTGCCCTTATCTGTTAACCTCAGCGTCTCCACAGCTCCAGGAGCCGGCTGACTGCGAGGATGAATCGTTAGGATTGGCATCTGCAGGGGGTGAGACGCTGACTGTCTGCCGGGAGGGAAACACAAGCCAGAGGAGCGTTCCTGCTCCTCTCCCAGAGCCCCAACCACTCTCAGTGCTCCCCCTGTCCTGTGAGAAGGCCAAACCAAAGCCAACTCCAAGCACAGAGCCCAGTGAAGGGCAACCTCTTCAGGAAACGGCAGATAGTGTTAGGAGGAGGAAGAGCTCTGGATACAGCCACGGGTACCCAGGGCAAGGCCTCACACCAGCAGCTACACCGCTCCCTACACAGGAACGCTGGAAAATGGACTGGGAACAGGCAACGCGGGGCTGGGAGGACCGTTCCGAGGCAGCAGCCAAGCTTCAGGACGGCTCGAGCCCAGCGAGACCTGCAGAGTCGATTGAGTGGTGTCTGGAGAGTGCTGGGGCGTGAGAGCCAGCTCCGAGACCAAGCAGCAGCAGCAGCGACACCGCAGCAGGGTCTCCCGCAGACACCAAGCACAGGCTCGGGGCCACGAGCCCCGCTCAGAGGATCTGGATCACAGCCGCAAGGAAACCCCTCCGTGAGGACGAAGAACAACAAGGACTCTTCCCGAGCTCTGCGGCTGGGGGGGGTCTTGTACCCTGAGGATGCCTGCGCCCCCCAGCCCCGAGGCAGCAGCACAGAGGGCCCGTTTCCCCCCCTGGCTCCCGCAGACGGACACGATGCCATCAGTCAGCGCCCCGCCGCTGCTGCCCTCGGCGAGGGAAACCCCTCCCGGCGCTGCCATTCTTTACGGCTGAAAGCGTCCGGAGATCAAAGCTCTCGGGGGCTTTTGGGGGGCTTGCTCTATACGTTCAGACAAGCCCGTGACAGAGGGGGCTTTGCCACATGTTTCAGGGTAAGAGGCCGCAGGATGGCTGTCAGGAGCGGCGCAGAAAAGCGCCCGGCGTCACGCTCGCAGCGCAGGGCGGGAGCAGAGCGCGGGCAGGCGTGCGTGGAAGAGGAAGCGCTCGCGTAACGTTACACGCCGCTACCGCTCCCTCCGGATCCCCCTGCAAAGGGCTCGAGAGAGGCTCCTCTGGTAACACACACAAACAGATAAATAAATTACCACGGGCTGAGGACGAGCTCCACATCTGGGAGCCGGCTCGGGGCTGTCAAGCGAGTCACACACACTCCGGGACAGGAAAGCTCAATCTTCAGCCGCTCATTTCCGTGCCAGAACCACCTCAGCCGCCCCTCTCCGCGAGGAGAGTCGTGTGCTATAAAATAACCCGCTGCCTTTCCGCAGGCAGAGACAGTTCTATTCTCACAGAGGAAAAGAAAAGCAGAGGAGACACAGAAATAGACATTTCTGTTCTCACAGGGGAGAAGGATCCAAGCAAACCAAGGGCTGGTCCCTGCCCTCGGCTCAGGAAGGCATCCTGACCCCCACCGACCAGAAAGGAGCAGGATCTGGGGTGAAACAGAACCCCCTGGGAAAGCCTCATTTCTGAGCTGCCACGTGGAACCACCTCACGCCCAGACAGCGACCTCCACACACTGAAGACAGGGACCGTTACTCTGACAGTCCCGGCAGCCAGAGCTGCACAGAACCCGGGGGTGAGGAGCTGCAAGTCCCAGCAGCCACTTCATCGCTCTGACTACAGCCACTTCCCCTTGCCTGTCCTTACCTACTCCCAGGAGGATAACCTGCTCCTGACTGGGTGACCAGACCCACCAACACTCCCCACTGAGGGGGCTGAACTCTTCAGACATGAGCCCCATAGTTCTGCTTCTGCCTGGCTACAGCTTGGCTGCAGTCTGGACCTCAGCAACGAAGCCCCCCGAGCCAGCTCTGCTGGGAGCAGAGACCCACGTGGAGTACTGAGGCCTGCTCGACAGCAGTGGCAACCCCACTGCGAAGGCGGCCGGTACACCACGGGGCACCCACCTCCCACCCCACGCGCTCAGCCTTCACACCGGGAGTTCGAAGCACCAGCACAGCCCAAGTCCATGGGTTTGCAGAGCTGCCAGCTCCTGACACGGCCACCCCCCCTTTCCTTTGGTTGTCCTCTCCTCGTTCTGCCCCTCAGACTTCATGTACTAACCCACCGCCCTTAACCCAGCAAGGGAAGGGCTTCCTCTCTGAGACCCAGACAGAGCCTCCATCCCCGCTGCTCAGTGTCTTTGCTACCACCTCCTGCACCAGCACAGGCTGGTTCCTGGGCTGAACAGCTCTACCTTCCAACAGCCACCTCCACTCAGAGGCAGAGAGAGCCGTGTGTGGATCGCTATGGATTCCCACCAAGGACAGACCCCCAGTACCTCAAAAACACCCTCTTGCGTTCACAGCCACTCCTCAGGTAGGTACCAACGAGACAACTACGACCCTCTGCTGGCTCCCCAGCCCTCAGAGGGGGTCATCTCACTCAATTCACGCAGCAGTCTGGTGCTGCAGCTCTCACGTGTGATCCGGACAAGCTCGCTTCTGGCCGCTCGCCCCCTCGCAAGAGCAGCTGTCGAAGCCCTGCCATTCCGAGCACACGAGACACGCGGCCCCCGCTCGGCTCGCTGCAGCTCCTCCTCTCAGCGCTCGCTGCGCCAAGTCCTCAGGAGGCCTCCTCTGTTCCCAACACTTAATCTCCAAAACTTGTCTTGTCCATCACGAGCGTGCTTCTGCCGGGTCTGAACGCTGCTCGGGACCGCGCAGAGGAACGCGGTTCAGCCCCCAGCCCGCTTCCACCACGCTGCCCTGGAGTCTCTGGGCACCACCGGGCCGGTTACTGGGGATTTTCTGCCAGCTGGCAGTCTGTCCACAGAGTACCGACCCTCCACAACAGCACTGCAGCCAGCTGGTACAGCGAGGAACCAGCAGGGATTCCTCCCCTGTCTGTACACGCACGACGCTGAGCCCCACGGAGACAGGCGGACCCCGAGCCTCTCACCTCATAGCCAAACTGGAGCTCATCTGAGGTGAGCATGATGATATCGTCATCGATGGCCAGCACCGCCTCCGTCTCGATCTCGTCGTAGGGGAAGAAGCGGTTGCTGAGCTTGTTCTCTGCTGTCCTGACAACTTTGAGGGGAACACGGATCTTTGGCCAGAGCGAATCTGGAGGGGGGAAAAGGAGCGGGAATGAATACTGTCCTCTGCAACAAACCTGAGCATCTGTCGTGGCTTCTGCGGGAGACACAGCGACACGCTGGAGAGAGTACAGCAAAGAGGCAGGAAGGTGAGGAAGGCCCTGCAGCATCAACCCTGGGAGAGCTGGCACTGCTGAGCCTGGAGAAGGGGCTGTGGGAAGGCCTCCTCCATGAGTACCAACACCAATGAGGAAGGTGTAAAGGACCTGGAAGCTGCAGAGTCTCCACCCCTGGAGAGCGATGGGCTCAGCCTGGACACAAGCTTCCTCTCTAGCTATGGAGTGGTTCTTGAAGACTCATCAAGAATAAAAGGCTTCAACAGCCCCCTGCACACAGCGACTTCCTCTCCAACACGATGTCTCTGCATCACGGCACCCCCCAGTCAAGGTCTGGCCATCCCCTCTCAGCCGTGTTCTCTAAACCTTGGCTGTTGGGCTAGAGCTGCCCTCGCCCTGGCAGGACAAAGTCTGCAGGGAGTCTGTCTGGATGGCTTCTACCTGCGGGAACGCTGCGCGTGCAGAGGGCCGCGGCCGCTCCAGTCCTGCCTGGGAGCGAGGACAGAGCGTTTCGTCTGCGCTCTGCCTGAGCCCTGGGGCTGCAGTTTCATCAGAGCAGGGCGTCAGTACCAGAGAGGGTTCACGTAACCTAAACCCCAGGGAACCTGCTGTTACTACAGGCTGAGCTGGCGGGGCGCAGGCCCCAGTCCCACACTCCCTCCACGTCCGGCGCTTGCTGCTTTGGGAACAACAATTTCAGTGATGATAGCTTTCTGCTGCCGACAGAGGAAGGAGGAGAGGCCTCACGCCGTACTGGCATGGCTCTAGGCCAGCTCCACCTCCCAGTCCTCACAGACACCGGCAAAACAACCCCCCTCCCTACCCAGAGTCCTGCAATGGGGAAAGCCCAGGTTGGCTCCCGCAGGAGCAGCTGCTGCTGGGTGCTCGAGGAGGTGAAGCCCCTCGGCTTCGCTCTGACCAATTACAAGTGAATGGCCATAAAAGTGCAGATCCTACTGCAGGAGGGTAATAAAGCAGACTTTATCAGTGACCGTGGTGCACGTTACCAACTTCAAACCCATTCCTTGCTCTAATCCATCAGAAACTTCCTGGCTTTAACGGGCTATAAACAGCAGAAGCTTTGAAGTCCGAGGATTAGGATCACTGACAGACGGACGGAGGGGGAGACCAAGCGAAACGCCCTGTGTGGATCTGGAATAAACCCAGCTAAGTCCATCAAACTGACCCCTCTCCAGGCACGGGCCAAGGGACTACGGTGGCCAGAACAGCCACGGGGGATGAGGGGCACCGGGACTAGCAGTTAGAGGCTGAAGAAGCACGGGCACGGCCGCCGATGCTCTCGCATCCACTGGTTAGGCTCTGCGGGAGTTTGATTTTAAAACCAGTTTATGACTTAGTGGTGATCGAGGCAGAAATAGGCTGGAACTGGCTGCAACTGGTGGCGATTTCTGCACGCAGGATCAACAGAGTGGTTTAACAGAAAAATCACTCTAACAGGGAGCTTTCTTCAGCCCTCCTGATGCGCAGGCCCACGCAAAGCGAGCGTGGGAACAAGCTACCCTGGCTTAAACCCACCTGGGTTAAACCCACCTGGGTTCAGCACTCGCACAGTCAAGGGACCCCCGAGTACTTCTGCTCCTAGCAAAAGCTGCTTATGTTACCACTACCCTTCCAGCTACCCATTCGCACCCAGCCCTGCCCACCCCACAGGGCTGCAGGGCCGCTACCAAACCACTGAACCCGAGGTGTTTAGCACAGGAGCACTCTGGAAAGCAAACCTTCCTCCCAGCGATCTGGCTTCAGCCATCTGGGAGAAGCTCTGTGGTTAGAGCCAACCCCCACAGCCTGAGACACCGACGTCCCAGCTCCTACCTTCCGGCGGGTTCTTGTTCTGGTTGTTCCACACAACCAGGAGCTTGGACAGACTGGGCACTTTCGACACCTCGGTGATGACTCGGAAAAGGCTCTCCACGCGGTCGTAGGTCAGCACGATGGCCGTGAAGCCTTGGGACTGCGGGGGGATCAGCGGGAGGAAGAGCGGGTTGCTCACGCTGCTCCATTTCTGCGAAGGGAGACAAGAGGAGAACAATGTGATGGGAGTGACCTGTCACAGCACCGGGGAATCACTGCCACGGGGGGGTCACGCGTGTAGCCAGGCCCTCACCATCGGCTGTGGAGCTGACCCTCAGCCAATTCTCAAAACCCTCATGCCAGTCCCCTTTCCTAACCCCAGTTCCACTTTCACGCGGCTGTTTCACACCCAGAGGGGAGCTCGGGTGGAAAAACACAAGTGGAAGAGACAGACAGACTCATGGGGACAGAGACCCCATGACCTTTGAACCCAGCTCGCACCACTCAACCCTCATTGCTCTTCACAGTCAGGACTGCGTGAGCGTTCGATGAGCAAGAAAGCACCCACCACCCCTGAAAGAACAAGGGAAGGCCTGGGGTGCCAGGCTGACCCCGAGTCACCTGCCCCTTGTGAATTTTAACAGGGGTAACCCTGCCCTTTCCAGGCTCTGAAGGTTCCTACTTCACTCACTGCCAGCTAAGGCACCAGACCAGAGAGACAAGAAATCCTCACTGGATGCACCAACCACCCCCGGGGCCGACAGCAGGCTGGGGGAGCAGGGAAGGGACCCCTCGACAGGACCAGCTTTTCCACTCCAGCTGCTGTTCCAAGCAGGGATCAGATGGAGAAGCAAAGGGAAAACCCAGCCCTTCTGGGAGGAGGTGAAAAGGGGAGCTGGGAGAGCAGGAGCTGAACGATGCTGTTCTGCAGGGGAATCATGACTCCCGGCCTGCAGAAACTCCCAATGCTCACAGGGGGCTGGCAGCTCCTAAAACGCTGCGGGAGTCGCAGCTAAACCCGCAGCAGGAGCCTCCCCGCACCAGGACAGCAGCACTGACCCCCCAGAGCCAGCAGGACTCAGCCTGACTGGTTTGGTGAAGGAGAAGAAACCCGACCTGAGAGTGACTTCCAGCTCTGACGGGGAGGGCAAGGCGTGAGGTGGAAAGCAGACACCTCTAGGATGCTCCAAGGGGTTTGAATCTCCATCCCTGGATGTGTCTGGAGGTCTGGAGCACAGGGGCAGGGTTTAGGGTGGGCTCTAGCCATGGTTGGACTAGATGAGCCTGAAGGTCTTCTCCAAACTACATGACTGTGTGGTTCTCAGAGCCTGGCAGCAGGAGCAACACCTTCCAGCAGGCTTCCTGGAGGAGCTGGCCCAGTCTGCAGCCACACGGACCTCACGCGGTTAGCACTAGCAGCATCTGACACCAAGGGGCCGTGGGTTCCTCCTGCTGGGAAGCACAGAGCTCTGGCTTCTATGCAACACGAGCAGAGGGTTGATGTGGAAACAGCAGGAGCAGGACGTGGAAATGACAGCACAGGACTACACTCAGCTCAGCAAACACCCAGCGCTTCAGCGAGTGCTGTGTGCAGAGACCTCTGCTGCCTCTGTTCTCTACAACTACAGCTCTCGTGGCTGATTTTATGAGTGGTGGCACGAGGGGACAGCCCCAAATTTGCTCCAGCTTCATCAATCCCCACAGCACATCACAACCTACACGTTACCAGGGCGTCACTCCTCTCCTCAAAGCTTTACAGACCCGCTCCCACACGGCCCGAGACTGCTAGTACCCAAACCACCCTGGCAGTGCCGAGCAGCTCCCTCCGAACCTTCCCCAGACCTCTGCTCATTGATGCCTAAGGCAGAGGGGTAACGTGAGACTCGACAGTGAGCCAAGAAAGCCTCAGAGCCCTGCCCCACGAGAGGAAATGACTGGGAGAGTAATCTCTGGACGAGGCTGTGGAGACCACTTACAGGCGAGCACTGGCTCCCACGTCAGGTCTTAGAGTGATTTTCCCCTCTCTGGCCACGGTGCTTCCTAAGAAATGATCCCTGGAAAGGATGCTTCCTTCTCTAGACTATTTTAGGAACTTACAGAAAGAGTGACACAGAGACGACTGGCAGAGAGGGACCTGGCAGTACTGGAGCCAGCAGGGTGTCCAGCTGGCACTAAAGGCCAAGGGCATCCTGGCTGGGATCTGCACTAGTGTGGCCAGCAGGACTAGGGGCGGCATTCTCCCCTTGGACTGGGCACTGGGGAGGGCCCCTCTCAAGTCCTGAGGGCAGTGCTGGACCCCTCACTGCAAGAAAGAGACTGAGCAGCTGGATGGGGTGCAGAGGAGCAATGAGGCTGGGGAAGGGACTGGAGGGAGAGGCTGAGGGAGCTGGGGGGATTCAGCCTGGAGAAGAAGAGACTCAGGGGGGACCTTCTCCCTCTCTCCAACTCTGAAAGGAGGTTGCAGTCAGGTGGGGGTCAGGCTCTTCTCCCAGGCACCCAGTGCCCGGATGAGAGGACAGGGCCTGAAGCTGCCAGGGGAGGGTTAGGTTGGCTGTTAGGAAGCCCTTCCTCAGGGAAAGGGTGCTCAGAGCCTGGGCTGGACTGCCCAGGGCAGTGGGGGAGTCCCCGTGTCTGGAGGTGTTGAAGGACAGCCTGGCTGTGGCCCTGAGTGCCCTGCTCTGGCTGCTGGGATGATGTCAGGTGCTGGACTGGGCTGGAGGGGCTCAGAGGGCTCTGCCAGCCCCCATGACTCTGTGATTCCATGACTCTGTGAGTTACTCATGGGGGGGGTGTGTGTGTCTGTGCCTAAAAACGACTGTGCTGTCTCTGGAAAGCACAAAGCGTTGGGTCTGTTGCTCTACTGTCAGCTTTTACCACGTTCAGAAAGGCCTGGAAATCCTCCCCTGCCTCGGAATCGCGGGGGAGCTCTGGAGGTGTTCTCGCTCGTGCATCCAGCGGGGGCTGCGTCCGCAAGCGCTGGCTGATGGATGGGTGGGAGAGCCCTGCCTCTCACGGCACAGAAACATTTCAGAAAGGCAATTAAGCATCTCTCAAGTGCCATTAAGAGCCAGCCCCCTGCCGCCTGCCTGCAGAGTGTGTCTACAGTCTGAGACCTCTTGACCCCACTTTCTGCAGGAAATCGAGCGAGTTCAGGGCTCCACGATCTGCTAAAGCCTTCCAGATTTCTGCTCGGGGGACACAACGCGGGCCGGCAGCTCCTGCCGCGGCCCTGGCAGCAGAGCAGCACACGGACAGCGGTGGGGGGGAGTGGGTTCTCCCACTCGAGACGCCAGGTTCGCTCCAGTCCCGCTTCTGTGAGCGTTCCTGGTGGGAACCCCCAGCAGCCTCCACCGGGAGCGAGGAGCAAAGGGAGCCCATCGCTCATCCATCACCTTCCCCTAACAAAGTGCTGACACTCTGCTACGGCGAAGCCAACCCCTCGCTCTCGCCCTCCTGGCTAAGATCATTAGAAGAGCCGGGATCAGGATCACTCACCCGAGATTAATGGCCTGGCTGTCGTGAATCATTTTTATGGGCAACAGAGGCTCAAGTTCAAATGCCAAATGTTTCCTGAGAGCAGTCCCGAGTCACTGCAGTCTCACGGACGCAGCGGAGGCACTGCAACCCGCATCGCCAGAGGGCCTCCAGGAAAACAAGGCTCTGGAGGATGTCCCTCACGAGAGGAGACAGTCAAGAACTTCCCAGCTACCAGTCAGTGGGAAAACTCAGCTACAACCCGGCACGCTGAGCTGCAGCTGCAGCCGGAGTCCTGCTCCACATCGAACGGACCAGAGCCAGCTCCCCCAGCTCCGCGGGTCCGGCTTCCTCAGCCGGGTTGCTCTGAGTACCGGTCTAACCCCAATGTGGTTTCAATTAGCAAGGACAAAAAAAAAAGCCCTGATTTATTCTGTTTGACTCCCGATAAGGCTGTGTCCAATGCTTTGAGAAAGCATTTCGTCAGGCTTCCCATCCTCGAGTGGCCACGGGGCAAACCCGGGGGAGTTAACCCTCTGTGCCTCTCCAGAGCCAGCCGTGGCGCTCACCCCGCTCAATCACCAGCCCTCGCAGCGGCCTGATCTCCTGACGAAGACTGCAGACCCTCCTCACCAACAGTTTCTCCCTGCTCCTTCCCGAGTGTGAAAGCTGGTGCCGACCCCCATCACGATTCTGACGAGGCCTGATGTTCATGAATGACAGAACCACCACACAGAGCTATTCAGCACCTTTCCTACTGTGCTCAGCCCCTCTCATCAGCTGCCTGAGCCCTTCTGACAGAACCCACTGGCACAAAAAGCTCTCTGATAACAGAACGGAGCTCCAGGCTCACCCCTCCAGCTCCCTCCCTGCAGCACCGTGTCACAGGAGTGGGTCTGCAGCTGCCATCGGTTTGGACGCTCCCCACCAACCTTCTCTCTGCTGTCTGTAAGAGCAGCAGCAGCTTTCTAAAACAACGGCCTCAATAAGAGCACTGGAGCCATGTGGAAGAGAACCAGCAACAGAGACCTCTGCCTTCCTGGGGTGCTGTGTGTGTCTGTCACAGCCGGGCTCAAGCAGACCCCCACTCCCCGAGCAGCAGATGCCAACCGTGCAATTCTGACCGGGGCAATCATTTCATGGAACGTTATTAAAATAATTCAGTTAATGAGAATCACTGAGTGACTGGGGCTGGCAGAGCCCTCTGAGCTCCTCCAGCCCAGCCCAGCACCTGACATCACCCCATCAGCCAGAACAGGGCACTCAGGGCCACAGCCAGGCTGTCCTTCAACACTCCAGACACAGGGACTCCCCCCCTGCCCTGGGCAGTCCAGTCCAGGCTCTGAGCACCCTTTCCATGAGGAAGGGCTTCCTGGCAGCCAACCTAACCCTCCCCTGGCAGCTTCAGGCCCTGCCCTCTTGCTGGCTTATTAAATTCACCAGCAGATGCTCTGTTTACCTCCTCAACTGTCTGAAGTCACAAATCAGCCCAAGCCAACACCACCCTCCCCTACAGACCGCAGCAGCGACAGGGGCTGACCTCAGAGAGACAACACACAGGCCTGGAAAGAGGGAGAAATCTCAAAGGTAACTTGGAGAAGGCCCCAGTTATCTGTCTGAACGAGGGAACAAGGGCCAAACCCAAAGAGTATTAGCTGGTTTAACCGAGAAAAGGAAGGAGAGGGAGGCTGACAGGAGGAGCAGCTATCAGGATCCCCCGAGAGACCTCGCAGGACCGGGTTCTGCTATTCTACCTTTAACTGCTCTTGAGCAATCCCGGTCTGAACTCTGCTGAAGCCATGAGGGTCACTGGCACTGGTGTGCTGCCAACCCAGCCCGTAAAGGCACTTGTAAGGGCATTTCTGCTCCGCCGAGGCCAGGAGTGAGCCCAGGCGCACAGGGAGCGATGCTCACCGATGAGGATGCACAGCAATTCCCTCGCGTGAGACACACACCACTGGGGCCAGGACCATTCATGGCACGAGGGAGCCACCATGCGAGGTGCCAACGCCCACACCCCGGGCACATTCCAGCCCTCTGACAGCTCTTCGCTCCGATACTCCTGCCCTACATGGTGCTACTGCTAGGTGTTGCCCCACGGCTCCAGGGACCTGCTCTGGGTTGCCACTCTGTGCTCACACACCTCCTGCTTCAGCTGCTGTCTCACGACAGTCCCAAGGAGACAGTAAGAGAAAGGAACCCGTTTCTCTGAGCACAGACACGGCTGCAGCAGAGAACCCAGGAGAAGATGCTTTGGTGTCCCCTTTACAGCCCGAGGAAGCCTGAAGCAGGGTTCTTCATTAAACCAGGTGTTCTGAGGAGCCGACTCAGCCTAAAGGCGTGGGGACACTCGATCCCCTACTTGCAGGGTAACTACTCACCCCCCGAGCAGCCTCCTCGAGCACTGACAAGCGCCCCGTTCCCTCTCCAGGCAGTGAGAGCAGCGGATCATTAATGCCTGTCATGAATGTCTCCTGCAAGCCAGCCCCGAGCTTGTGACTCTGTGTCGGCAACCGTGCGTGCTCCTCGGGAGCTTAAAGCAAAACATGCTCGGCGGCTCGCGGGGAAACTCCCTCCAAACCATCGTAAAGCCAGACAGTTAACAGCTCCGGGTTTATTAGCAAAAGCAACCTCCTGTTTTTATATTTTGACACAGAGAAAATTAACTGATTATGAGTGAAAAATCATCTGCAGGCTTCTCTATAGGGGCAGAAATCAGAACCAGCTGCTGGGTGCAGGAGGTTAATTAATACTGCGGCCTCTCCTCTTCGCAGGAGTGGGTTCAACCAGGGGGAAAAAAAGGCTCCTTTTTTTTTATAGGGAAAAAAATACCCCAGGAAAACTTTGATCATCAGTTTCTGTGTAAGGAGAAACAACCCGGAGAGCACCGCGGGTCTAGGAATAATTACCCTCTCCAGCAGGACTAGAGGGAGGGCGCTCAGAGGTGGATGGAGATCTCTGCTGCTCCACGGCAGCCGCTCGTGTTTAAGGGCACCCAACTCAGGCTGCGCTCAGGCAGAGCACGTGTGCGCGTGAGAAACGGCGCAGGAACCGGGGCAACCCTCACACTTCACTGCCTGGATGGAAAGGAGCTGCTCGCTCTCGAGTTTCAGAGCAGGGACCTTCCAGAGGAGCAGGAGAACAGGCCCCCAATTTGTTCTGTAAGCTGACTTACCACAGCGGGGGGATCGTTCCACTCCTCGTAGGAGATGGCGGCGTAGGGGTAGATGCGGTCGTTGATGATCTGGAGAGTAGCAAGAGCAATGGCTTTCATCGAGCGAAAATAGGCTTCCCAGAACCACCTCGCCTGCAGAGAGAACCAAGAGTCAAGTTCACGGCGATGCTGCGCACAGCCAGCACCCCTCACAACCAAGTGTTGACTCATCAGAACGGGGACATCCTTCTTAAGGGTTAGGGAGTTAGGGACAGACAGATCACCCAGTCCAGTCCCTCTGCCACAGCAGGAGCCCCTAGATCCAGGGGCACAGGAACAGGCCAGGTGGGTTTGAAATGGCTCCAGAGAAGGAGACTCCACAACCCCCCAGGCAGCCCCTGCCAGGGCTCTGTCACCCTCACTGGGAAGAAGTTGCTTCTCCTCTGGATGTGGAACCTCCTCTGTTCCAGCTGACACCCGGTGCCCCTTGTCCTGGCATTGGGTGCCCCTGAGCAGAGCCTGGCTCCTTCCTCCTGACCCCCACCCTTTCCATCTTGATCAACAGCCATGGGGTCCCCCCTCAGGCTGCTCTGTTCCCAGCTCCCTCAGCCTCTCCTCAGCAGGGAGCTGCTCCCCTCCTTCCATCATCCCTGTGGCTCTGTGCTGGACTCTCTGTGTGGCTCCACAGCTGCACAACCAGCTCCACCCAAGAGCTCAGAACCAAACGAGCACTGTGCCCAACCCTACAGGCAGCAGAACTCTACAAGTGGGGAAGGACAATCTCATCCTCCTCTGCCCATGAGACCCTAAACACAGCAACACCTCGGCTAAGCCGAGCGCGCAGTATCCCTGCAGAGCGAGGACGGAGCCCGCCCAGCTCCTCACTGCTGAACCATCATGGGCAGCACCCGTCGAGCCCCCACCTTTTTAGCAGAGGCAGAACTGGAGGGGAGGGTGGAGGGGATTTGCTTTTTACAGACTAATATTTACGCAGTTAATTCTCCCAGTCGCGAGCGAGCGCGCGTTCCCACAGCTGGCCGTGCCTTTTCGGAGCTGTGTTTCTTTAAGGCAGAACTCTAAACCTTCTGAGGGGATTCCAAGTCTCCAAACAGATGTTTCGGGGTCTCATTACTTCCTCCCCACCTTGTTTGCTTTTACAAAGCAGAACTGATTAACATGGCTCGCTGGTGTCTGCCGCGCAGCATGGGAAGGCTCTGAGCGCTGGGGGAAGCTCTCTGTCGGGACGATGTGTGTCCACCCCCTTGGAAGGGTCTTTTCTGCTCTGAAAAGCCTGGGCTGGAATGTCCTGAATACACAGGAGGGATAACAACCCCCGGGACCGGGCTGGGGCACAGGACAAGAACAAGTTGAGACAGCGAGCTCCGCTCCCGACTCCTAATTCCTAATTCTCTTCCACAGAGTTTCCAAGGTCCAACTTGAAATCAACAGCTCCCCCTCCCCTCTTGAGCTCCTAGACAATCAGAAAGCGTAGGATAGATAGTGGGTGAAGACAGAGCGGCAGGACTCTGGATCAGCTCTACCAGCGTGCGGGACACCAAGCACTGACTGACTCCGCTGAGGAGGAGAAGCGCGTGATGGCACCGAGCTGCCCCACGGGTTGGGCCCAGCAGGAATCTCTCAGGACACAACCGATCCCTCAATCCCAGAATTAATCCCCCTTAATCCCGTTTCTGCACAAGATCCCATGAAGCCTAGAAAGCCCCTCCTGCAAAGCCAAAGGCTGAAGGAACTGGAGCCCAAGCTCTCCCTTCCCAAGGGGTGAGCTCTGCAGAGCAATGCCCCCAGAAGGGCCATGGCAGCAGGCAGCTCCAAGCTGCTTCTCTCCCTTCTTCTCCAGCTGGGCCATGAAAACACCGCTCACTGTGAGCTCACCGAGGAGGCTGAAAAGGCTCAGGCTGAGGCAGAGCTGTCCTTTAACCTCCACGTGCACCTCGAGGGCCACCAGCAGCACCTGTAAGCCCAGCGAGGTTTAGAACCTGCATGCAGTTTTCTTCCTGCAAACAGCAGACAGGAAACTGAGTTCCTTCGGCCAGAAAAGAAAGCCCCTGACCCCCACCTTCCACTCCCCTGGTTTTCAGGCCCAGGACTTTGCTCGGGTGAGCTACCAAGCCACTAGCCCGACAACACTTGGCACGCAGAGCAGTTGGGTGCAGCAGCATCTGCTGCCCTGTTCACAGGCAGCAGCACCCAGCGCTGGGGGAGCCTGCCTGCAGCACACAGCAGTTCTCTAGGAAGGGTGTTGTTTTCCCAAGAACTAAACCCCAGGCCCTTCACAAGCTCCTGACAAGCATCAGGTTACCAAGCCCATCCATCGACTGTTTACAAGGCAAAGCGTTAATGCCGTAGCGGGGCTGCGGCGCGGGGTGCAGGGCACAGCCCTGCAAAGCTCTGGAGGAGGCCACCAGAAGAAAAACAGCAGCCATGAGGTCAGGAAGAGAAAACGTGCTGTCACCACTGAGATCAAGGGGAAAAATACTCCTTGAAAAGAGCTTTTGGGCCTCCCGGTCGTTTGGAAGCCCACGGGTCGGTGGCCCTTGGTGAAGGTTGCAAAAGGAGGAGAAAAATCAACCCCCAAGGTTTGCAGAGGAGTAGTAAAAGTTAACTGCCCATAAAGCACCACTTCACCCGGCTCTCAGGGCAGGCGCCACGACGCTGTAAGATGCTGCCCTGCTGCAGGAGTTCAGTGCTTCCAGAATGCCTTGGGGAGCTTTACGGGGCCTTGAACTGGAACCGTTCTCACACCCCCTGGGGACTCCGCTCCCATGTTTTCCCTACTCCGTGGCTCTGTGTTCCCGGCTTTTCCTCCCCAACCAGCTGGGTTTGGGAAGTCTGGCTGAGGAAAAGAATGTGGCTGCTCAGCCTGGACAAGAGGAGTCTCTGGGAGAACTTCCAGGACCTTTAGGAGGCTACAGAAAAGCCAGAGAGTAACTCTAGAGCTAGGGCGAGGGGACTGGGTTCAAGCTGAAAGAGGGCAGATGTAGATTAGACCTCTCCCTGTGACAAGGCTGAGGCCCTGGAACAGGCTGCCCAGGGATGTGGTGGCTGCTCCATCCCTGGCAGCGTCCAAGGCCAGGGTGACTGGGGCAACCTGGTCTGGTGAGAGGTGTCGCTACCCGTGGCAGGGGGGGTTTGGGAGCTCTGAGCTCCATTCCAGCCCAGCCCAGCCTGGGATTTACAGAAACACCTGACCTCTGTCTGAAGTGTTGCTGTAGTCGACCCTCTCAGCACCGTGTGACACACACCTCGCCGGGATGTGGTGACACCTAACCATTCCAGACCTTTCCAGCGTCGGGATGGACAGAGCAGAGAACAAACTGACTGCCTTGTCTGGCATTAACTGCACGACGCAGCACAGTGAAACTCCTCCCACTGCACTGTCGGGCCAGACAGCCTGCTGAGGCTCCAGATCAGCCCAGGTCTTAACTGTCCCACAGCAAGGACAGCTGGTGACAACGTGCTCCTATCAGCCGGAAAGGATCTGGGCTGAAAAAGGTGCTTCTCTGGGCTAGGTCCTTTGGCAATGTCACACAGGCTGCACCATCCCCGTTACAGTCCCTACTGCACTCCCCGGTAACCACTCGCAACCAGACCTGGAGTGAGCCAGACCCACTCCATGCCCGGAATCAGAGACTAATCCTGGCTGGAAAGGAGCTCCCAGCTCCCCCAGTCCAACCATCCCCACCCCAACACAACCCCTCAGTCCCTGAGAGACTGACAGACACAGCCTGACCCCCTCCCTGCTGCCCCTCCAGCAGGGCAGGAAGCACCATGGCTACAGGGTTCTTCAACACCTCCAGGCAGGGGGACTCCACCACCTCCCTGGGAAGGCCCTGCCAGTGCCCAACCACTCTGGCTGCAGAGAATCTCTGCCTCAGAGCCAGTCTGACCCTCAGCTGCAGAGCAGTGCCCCTGCTGCTGTCAGCAGGCACCAAGGAGCAGAGGCCAACAGCCGCCCCTCCACAGCCTCCCTTCAGGGAGTTGGAGAGGGCAGGGAGGTCCCCCCTCAGCCTCCTCTTCTCCGAACTCACCCTGCCCAGCTCCCTCAGCCTCT
>VZRI01003778.1:257694-268868 GCA_013397515.1 Upupa epops
CCTCCACACCGGGGCCGGGGGATGCTTGGATGGGGTGGAATGGGCACCCGGCACTGGAAAACGAACAAGCAGGAGCAGGGCTGCTTTTGTTTGTGTCAACTGCCCCAACGAGGTCTGTCTGTTCGAGGGTTCCCATGACTGCTGGGCTAACGCTGGCCAAAGAGAAGCTTAAACTCCCTTGATTAGAGCAGCCAAACACAAGGGCAGCCCCGTGCCAATCGCACACATGAAAGGCTCTGGCCTTTTTGAAGCCAGGGAGAGGAACAAACCCCTCTAGGTAGGGTTAGCAGTGCATCCCAGCGCCCAAAACCCCACGCCGAGCTCAGCGGTGCAGCTGCAGCTCTGCAGCCACAGCCTGCCCTGCCCACGAAGACCTGCTCTGCTCCAAGTTACACACGTGTACCCCACACATGGCTCTCCCAACCCCAAGCACAGACGTGACCGCAGTGCTGCTCCAACAGAGGGATCTGACTGCCTTCTGCAAGGACGGAAGCTGAAGGGCTGGCAGTCACAGGAGGGCTTTCTCCCCCCAGACTCAGTTTAAGACACAGTGCTACCTTTTTCCTCCACTCCTTCAGGATCTGACTTCAAGCCACGAGAAAACACCTCCCCCTTCGTGGTTCAGCAGTGGCCCCTCTGCTGGCCACTGGGCTGAAAAGACCGTGATGTGGACAGAACTAAGCGACAGCCACCGAGAGTTCAGACAGACCCCGAGAGAAGGAGGGTTACTGGTGTCTTCCTGGCACACATCCGAACTCCTGGGCTCGGGGGGAATGGGCTTCCCGGCACGCAGCCGGGTTCCGTGAAAGCCTCCTGCAGAAGCCCTCGCTACCCCAGCTGAAAAGGAGTGCAAGACACTGCTAGATCTGCCCCACAGCACACAGAGAGCTGGGCAGAAAGCATGGAGCAACGCTCGTAGCATCGTTTGGGTTGGGAAAGACCTTTAAGATCAAGTCCGAGCACTAACCCAACTCCACAGGACACGTAAAACCTGGGTGGCGTGGAAGCCAAACGCTCTCACTGCGTCCCACGAGCTGATTCAGTCTTGGAAAGAGGATCCAGGACTCCTAACTTCCATCACCAATCCTACGGTGTGACCTTGCAGCGGGCATTACCACCTCCGTCCGCTCCTCCCTGACAGGGAATCCAGTGGGCAGTGTGTTTGTGCCAGGCAGGCAAAGCTGAGGCCGTAACACGTGGACAGGGAAGGGATAAGGAGAGCGGGTGAATGTCTGCAGTGGGCTGTGAAGTGCAGGACTCCAAACACAGAGCCTAAACCCCCACCCTCACTGCAGGACCCGATGCTGTTCTCAAACAGCTGCAGCTGTGGCTGCTGAGGCTGCAAACCTCCACACAAAGGCAACGCAGCCACATCCCATCAAACCCCACACACACACGCGCGTCAGGAGGCTGCACTGCTCCCCAGCCCCAGCCTCTCCTCAGCGGGACCACAACGAGCACGGGAAGAGTCTTCTTCTTCCTTCTGGAAAGCAACAGGACAACCCCTCGAGGACAAGGGCAGCATCCACAAAGAGCAAGAGGGGAGGGGAGGGGAGGGGAGGGGGGAGCAGCGAGAGTCTCCTATATAAATGCCGAGGATTCTACAACTCCCCTGGCGACCCTGGCCCTGGGCCAGCCCAACGTTTTGTCTTTCCTCGGCAGTTTGCAGCTACAAATCTCTGCTCTGGGGGTGGGGTGCGAGGGCTGGGACTAACCCCGCAGCATCTGATAAGATGGCAGACTGTGCGGGGCTGACGTTTATGGGGCACCCAGAGCCTCGCCGAAGCACTCTGGGAGGATTAAGGCAGGGTTGGCCCCTCCAGACCCGCTCCTTCCACCAGGCAGATGAAAGGTCTCGCTTCACCTGGGTAACGAGGAGCCTAAAGAACCCCGAGCCAGGCGCTGTCCCCCACCGTGAATACCCTCACTGCAGGGAGCAGTAAAACCTGTCTGGGTGTGCTCGCAGAGCGCCCAGTGCCCAGGCAGGGAGGCTCTGCGGAAGGGGCCAACAAGAAGTAAATCCCAGCATCTCCTCGCTAAGGAAAGCCCCATCAGCACCGGCTTTAACCGTCTCCAGGAGCGCCTGGCCGTGCGCAGGGGATGTTTCACACGCCGGCAGGATCGCCTGGAGCCAGCAGAAAGGCTCATATAGCTGTCAGCGAGCTGATAAGAGCTGAAATTACTCTACAGAGCCCTCTTTAAAGAAGAGCCAAAGCAGCCCATTAAAAGCAGGGGAGGAGGGGTCAGCAAAGCCAGCCACTCATGTTGGTTTAACGTGGCACTAAAACAAGGCTGTGATTTATGTGGGTGTCTTCAGCTCGGCCTGACCCGGGCTCTGAACTCTCCTCCAGGTCAGGGCTGAGGGCGGGATGTGCACCAGCAAACCCACAACCCGCTTTCTACCCGCAGCTGTGAACCCAGGCTTCAGCTTTGAGCTGCTGACACCAGCTAAAGGCTGGCGATGCTCTACAGCTTTCACTCACAACCATCAAGAAGAGTGCATGGCCACTGCTTGCCAGAGCATCCTGAGGGGCTTCAGGAAACAAAGAGTCTGTTCATACAAAGGGGGAAACTATCCCTCAGGTGCTCACGCTGTGGCCTAAGCTCCAAATAAGACCCTGCCCAAAGCAGAGTCATTCACAAGGGGGCTTCCCGTCACCCTTAGCTTGAGCTGCAAGTTCCCCCTCCAAAAACCAGGCTGCCCTTCTGCACAGCAGATCAGTTTTAGGCGGTTTCTTGCCCCCAGCATCCCCACCTCTCTGTAAGTTGGACTGAAACTGGGCAGGACCAGAAGTGAGAAGCCAGAGTGGACAGGGTTTCCCCAGGAAACCAGGATGAAAAGGATTCCTGCACCCAGGAACATTGGCTCTTCACCCTTATCACACCCAAGCACAAAGCTGCCAGGTCTGCCAGGCGAGATGTTAAGGGCAGAGCTCTATTTTGAAGAGGTAGGGAAGAACAAAGAGGAGTGGGCACACAAAGCCTGCTTTGGAAAACAAACTGCTTATCTAAAACCTGCTCAGCAAGAGGAATAAACAGGGGGTAGCCCTGTTCCCACCACAGCACCAGCACAGTCTGAGCCCCGGCCATGCTAAACGTCTCCTCACTACAAAGGGGAAGGCCCAGATCTAAGTTGAGGAGAACTTTGATGCAAGTAAATGACATCTATACATCAACTACTGTGGGGAAAGAGGAGGTCTCTAGAGCTCAGCCAGACCTGCGAAGCAAAGCAAAGCACTGGAGAGACTCCATGGAGAGAGAAAGTCTAGTGTGGGACGAGCAGTCAGCAGCAGAGCTGTTCCGGTTTGGATTTTTCCTTCACCTATTCCACTCTCCCTCAGGAACAGAACTTCAGACCTCACCCTCTGCTGTGCCCCTGCGCTCGCCAGAACTTGGCCCCTCCCTGGGTGCTGGTGCAGAGCGAAGGAAAGCAGGAGGATGCAGCGCGAGGGCTGGCGGAGCCGCTTATCGCCCTGCCTCTGGGCACTTCTGCCAGCGCCTCGGCCGCCATATGGAACTGCTTTGGGAGAGGGGGATGGTCCGGGGAGGCTTCAAAGAACAGGAGAATGACAACACTGCTGCACAACACAGAGAAGACAGCGATCCCAGGGAAGCACAAGCTTCGCCCAGACTGCTATTAATTTGAGCAGCTCAGCTAGCGGAGGCTGCTTTTGATGGTCAGTACGTAGGGGTTCCTAAGAGCTACCACGTGCTCGCCTCCAGTTCTCAGGGACACAGGCTGCAAACCCACTACAGCTTCCCACAGCAGCACAGAGCAGGCTGTGGGCACAGAAATCAGCCCCTATTGTGAAGGAAGACAGGAGCAAAGAACCAGGAATGGCTGGCGTGGTTCTTTCTCCAGGAATCACCACCGACCCAGCTGTGAGGCGGCAGAAATCGATCCTGAAATCCCAGCCATCCCGAAAAGATTCGGTAACAGGCAGGTCCTGGCAAGCTGTGTCTCACAAACATAGTGCCTCCTCTGACAGGAGTGGTTAGGAAATGAAACCCAAACACCTCCTACTGCAGGGGAAGAGCAGAGGGAGACACTGGAGAACAACTGTCCTGCTGAGGTCAAGAAAAGCTCTTTGCAAAGGTCCCTCTCCCCTCACTCTACATCGCCTCCAGCTCCAGGAGATGCGCTATGCAAAGCCCCGAGAGAGCAAGACCAGTGTGATCTCTGTTCCCTTCTCAGTGAGAGCTGGAGGGAAACTGGGGGACAGCAAAGGCACCCAAGAGCGGCTGCAGTCTGCCCTCACCCACTGGGCAAAACCCAGAGCGCCAGCAACCCTCACAAGACAGAGCAGCTAAAGCAAGCGCTTGGAGCGTCGCTGAGAAACAGGGGCCACGTGCAGAACTGGAAGGTTCCGAAGCTTCTGCTGCCCTGCCACGCTGCATCTCACAGCTGGACACACGCGCCACGCGCTCCAGTGCACGGCAGGCTGACACTATACACGGGTGTTTCTTACCTAGTAATTCCCTGCCCGGAACAAACTCCCTTCTCCTCACCCTCAGCACCAGCCTCTGCTCAAATTCCGCCCAACTTCAACTGCTTTCTTCTCCCGCACCACACAGCCTTATGCTGTGACTCCTTACTCATCAACTCCTCTGCACGGCAGCCAGAGCGACGCCCAACCAGGCTGGGCAGACGCCGCCTCTCTCCAGGCACCCGCAGGGGCTCTGCCAAAGCAGTTCACCAACGCGCGGCGAGGGAAGGAGCAACTGCTCCCCGCTGCCAGGGAGGGAGGACACGGAGGGCTGTGGGGCGGGTGGGATGGCGGGGTACTCATCAGGGGGAGCAGCAAGCGGGGCGCTGCAGTGCATGTTGCATCGGCCGTGTTTGCAGCTGCAACAGGGATCAGCGAGCGAGTCCGCAGTGCTGGGGGTTCAGGCACGGCCACAGCCCAAGAGACGCCCCGCACCGTGAAAGGCAGCTTTAAGAAGAACACATTTCACACCTTCAGCCAGGACAACCAAGACATTCCAACAGGCTCAGTGCTGCTGGACCCAAACACCATGACTACAAGAAGCCACCTGTGATCCCAACTCCCTGCAGACACGGAGCAGAGCCCATGCAGGGTGTGAAAACCACCTCTGTAACTCGATTTGACGGAGGTACAGGGAATACAGGGAGCTTTTAGAGCAGGACATGACCTGAACTGAGGAGGGGTCTGCTCCACTGTGAACGTTCAGGGGTCGGTTTGCTGGGCTCTTCGGTTTGGGGGGGTTTTGTTTGGGGCAGCTGATGTTTTTTACAGTCGAACAGGCGTCACTTCCACACCCGTCTAACGAGTGCACAAAGGCAAGTGCACCCCCTGTGACAGGAGGGCACCACCCTCTAACCACCCTCTAACAATTTATGGGTGGTTAGAATGGACAGGACAACAAACTCCCTGAACAGGCCACGCGGGCCAGCTTTGAGGCTCCTTCAGGCACACGTCCCTGCTGTTAACATCTCCACCTTCATGTCAGAGGGGAGGCAAGAGAAAGCAAAAGCCAAGCTGCTGTTTCACCTGCCCATCTCCTGCTGCTGCCTGTGGGCCCCCCCGAACAGTTTGTTTCTGTGTAGGGGTGAAGGGCAATGAGACCCCCGAGGGCTGCAGCGCTGCCTGCAGACGGCACAGAGGAGGAAGGGAGGCCGGCGGCAGAGCTCAGGTGTGACAAGGTGACCTGCTGCTGCGGAGCCAGCAGGTGGTTCTACCTGTCTTTGCATCTCTTCGATCTGTCGCTGGGGGACGCTCTGCAGGATGCTGTACATTTCAGGCATCTTTTCCTCAGGGATCACAACAGAAGCCCTAGCAAAAGCAAAATGAAGAAGAGAAAACAAGAGTTAGGATGAGAAGAGAGAGGTTCTACATCCAAAGATGTCACCTCCTGCTCCAGCCCAGCTTCCTGCCCTGCTCCAAGACAGCACAGCCAGAGGACATCAGTGCTTTTCTCCCACTGAAGGTGATTATTCTACAGTGCTTCCCTCCCAACACCAGCCAGTCTGCCCACAATAACCCCACAGAAGTGTAGGGACTGATCTGTTCACACCCCAGTGAGACGGAAAGCCAGGAACACCAAATTCTCACCTCTGGACTGGCACCGACGTGTTGTCAGCCGAGATTTCCGAGGCAGCCACAGCACCTGCAGTGCTGCCCATGAAACCCAGCTGCGCTTGGCCCTATCACCCTAAAACCAGGGAACTGCCCGAGTTAGGGTCAGCCCTTGCCACAGTGCACTCAGCTCCAAGCGGTGACACCATGTGGTCTCAGATGAGCTGCAGGATCACCACTGAACTGAATCGTTGAGGGTGGAAAAGACCCCCAAGATCATCAGCTCCACACAATGCAGCGTTAGTGTTATCCTCCTCAACAGAGCCCGAGGGCAGAGCAGCCCTCACTGGACGCGAGCACAGCACAGCAAGCCCGGTTTAGCAGAGCTCTGCCTGGAACTGTCACCTCAGCCTCGTTCGTCCTGCTGCATCATACACCCAGGGCAAAACCTGCCCTGCTCTGTACTCCATCCTCCACTCCCTGCCCACCCCTCTCCAGGTTTCACTCAGACACGGAACGCGGCGGGGTCTCTCAGGCAGCAGTGGATGTACAAACCTCTTCCAGTCCAGAACCTCAGAGAAAGGCAAAATGTAGGAGTCAGCGATGACGACGGGGACGCAGCCAGCCTGGAGGACGTCGCTGAGCACGGCCTGTCCCAGGCGAGCCCCACGCACGACGACGCAGAACGTTGACTCCTGGCGACAGAGCCGAGAAGGAAAAGAGTTAGAGCTGCAGGCCGTGCATGCACAGATGCAGGAGAGATGCTTTCCTGCCCTGCACTGAGGAACTGCAGGGTCAGGACTCAAAATGAACACAAAGCCTAAGTCAGTGCTATTCCTACAGAAGAGATAACTGTCAGGTTGACAGGGGAGCTCCCACAGGTAAGAAAACATCGCTCCAGCTCGTACTCTGCAGCCTGAGAAGAAGGAGTCAGGAGGCTCTGCAGGGCTGCAACCGTCAGAATGGGATCAGGGCGTTAGCTGGCTCTTCACTTGTTCCCTAACACAGCCCTCAGACCCGAGACCATACCCAGAGAGGATGATCAGCCTTGAAAACCTCACCCAGGTGATGACTGCAAACAGGAGACCTTAGAAACTGCACTCGTGGTCCCCTTCCCCCCTGTGTCCAACAGGAAAACGAGGAGAATGAGGGTGCAGGGAACACAAGGAGCAGGGAGGACGAGACACATTTTAACCAGACTCACTCACTCACACAGCAGCAGGTGGAAGAGACCGCAGGAAGGGCTGGGAGAGGGAAAACAAGCAGCAGCCCAGATGTGGGGACACATGCTCATCTGCCCAGATAACCATTTTTCCTGTCTAGACAAAGGCTACTATAAATACAGCTCCTCACACCACTGCTCTTATCAGCCAGACATTCCAAAGGGAGACGCAGGGCTCTGCGAGGGGAAGGATTTCAACAGCCTCGGCATGTGCCAGCTCTCTTCTGACCTAAGAGTCACACAGAGCAAGACACAGGTCCCCTGACTGCAGCAAGCCAGTCTGCATTTAAACAAATACAACCAACTCTGGGCTTAGCCCTTCTTTTCCCTTTTGGCTGAGAGTTTAGGACCCAGAGCGACCCTTAGCTCCCTCTCCCCCTTCTCCACCAGGAATTTGAAATGTATTTCCTACAGAACACAGGAGGGAGGCTGGAAACTCCTGCCTTTCCTTAGCTGAGTTGTTGTTTTATCATCACTTGCTGCAGTTCAGAGGCAGAAGATGTGCTGGTGGCCGCAGCCAGAGCGCTGTGGCCTGGGGCATAACCCCCTCAGCCACGCTGCTGCACCTCAGGTCAGCGGGGGTCTGAGAACGCCACCTGGTTTCATCTGCACTGGCACATCAAAGGCCTGGGGACGCTGGGCCAAGGCCATCAAGCACACTTCACTGGGTGTTTTCAGAGCTGCACGCTGACGGATCGGTCTGCCAGCCCTGGGCAGAGTTTCGTAGGAGTTAACTACTAAGCTGCACAGGAAAAAGATAACCTGGCCAACTCCCCTTGAACGCAGCTCTCTTTCCTACCCCCAGCTCCTTCTCAGCTTCCCTCTGACTGGCAGCAGCAAGGCAGCCCATGGCACTGCCAGACGTGGGAAACCAATTCCAGTCACTCTGGAGGGTGTGGATTCCGCTGTTCCTCCTCAGCTCCCCAGTGGGCAATCCTGCCTGGCCTCCAAAAGCTCCTCCTCCCATCGCTACTGGGTCAGGCAGCATCTCCAAGCTGTCTCTGAGGTTCCTACTGGTTTTTCACATCAGCTCAGAGCAGGCAGCATGTTTTATGACACTCATGTGAGCCAGAGGAGCACCGTGGCCAAACCTAGCAGCTGCTACACACAAGCAGTGCTGTGACAGCCCAGCCCAGCCCCTGCATCGGTCAGAGTTCTTGCATCTCAAGCTGGAACAATTCACTGTGTCCCCCTGCACAGGGGACAAGAGAAGTGGGCAGGAGAGACAGCCCTACCTGAAGCACCTGAGGGTAATCAAAGACTTGGTTCTTGTGGCAGCGCTTGCGAAGCGCGGGGACCCCCTCAGACAGGTTGGAACACTTGTCGAGGATCAGCACGGACTCCCCGTTCTCAGCCTGCAGGGCCTCCAGCTCGGCGCGGTACTCAGGGTGCAGGGCCATCTGAGACGACAGAATGAAGTACCTGCGAGGGCTGAAACATCACAGCAAGGTCACTCCTCGCAACAGCTTCACCTCCAGGTCCTCGAGAGCGCTTGTCCCTTTCTAATTGAAAGAAGGCTGCTCAGCTGAGCACTCCTGCACTTCATGTCTTGACGTGGTGACAGCAGCGACAGGACAAGGCCGTCGCACTGCTGTGGTTCAGTTCTGTCTCTTCTGGGCAGGACAAAGCTGAGCGCCCACTGCGTTCTCGTTTATAAATATCTTATTTAAAATAATCCTAAAAGAAAGTAAAACCTAAAGGGAGCAAATCGACCCCCCTCCCCAGTTCAGCTCAGGAAGAGTAAAGGATCTGCCTTAAAACAGGTACCAGCGCTGCAGGGACCACACATCTTCATCAGGCTCAACCAGGCAGGTTGGTTCGGGGAGATATCTGAGCTGAATCTGGCCTTGACCCTTAATTCTGAGCAGGATTCCCTCCCACGCTGCTCCTGCAAGAAGTCACTGAAGTTTTTGATGCTCAGTGGCCACTAGATGGTACTCGGGACAGCAACTTGACTAAGAACCCAGCCAGCCTTGACTGAGAACACAGCCCTGCCCGCAGCCACCCGGCATGAGGGTGGGGAGAGGCAGGGACTGGTCTCTTCTCACAAGGAACAAGGGACAGGACTAGAGGAAATGGCCTCAGGCTGCCCCAGGGGAAGGTTAAACTGGCCCTGAGGAGAAACTTCTCCCTGGAAAGGGCCCTCAGGCCTTGGAAGGGGGTTGAATCTCCTTCCCTGGCTTCCTTCCTTCACAGTTGTGGAGACAGGGAGCTCAGGGCCAGGGTTTAGTGGTGGGAAGGGACAGCCGGGCTCGTGGTTGGACTCGATGAGCTCGAAGGTCTTTTCCAAACTACATAATTCTGACTCTACACCTCCAAACCTGGCTTCCCCCTGTCTGCTTCAGTCCACCAGTCATCCACACCGCGAGGGAGGCAGGACCCTGCAACAGCGAAAGCCCGCAGCTGCCTAGAGAAGCAGCTTATGAAATATTCACAGAGCACTTCACTACCCATCAGAGCATCTCTGTCAGACTCCTCCCCACTCCTGTGCTGCAGACAGGAATGGATTCGGGAAGCCACCACGTCCACCGGCTAATTACATCCCGGACACAGTCAGTGGTTTCTTCCCCAGTCACCTTCCAGCTACAGGGCTGGCAGAGCTCTGCCTCTCTAGAAAAGAAGCACAGCATACTCAGGATTCTATGCCAGGACTGCAACCCTTCCCGTAATCACATCAGCTCTCCTCCTCCTTTCTCATGAGCTGATCACAGTAACCTCCTCCCATCAGAGCTGCAATTCCAGGCTCCTCCTGTCAGTACCAAGGGCCTTCAGGAGCCCGTAATACCTCATCTGGTTTATGAAGAGCACGAAGACCATCTCCAAGCCCTCCAGCAGGCCAGCAGCTACATCTGTGTTTTACCAGCATCGATATTAAAGGTGATGTTGAGTGCAGAACCATTGTCACAGAGTCATTACTGCTGGAAAGGACCTCCAGGATCATCAAGTCCAGCCCTAGCTTAGCCGGTCCATGGGAATGGCCTTACCCTGGTCCCCTCTCTGGAAGGTCCACCTCTGCCGACAACGGGCTGTAAACGGGGATGCTGACATCGTAGCCCTGGCGGTAAGTCCACGTGGAGAAGCCTCCACCAGCCAGCAGAGCTCTGAAACACACAGGGAAGTGACGTGAGGCTCCGGTGATCTTAACCCTATTAACTCTGGGAGGAAATCCTGCCTTGGCTGTCGCTGCTCCTGCACCTCACAGCCCTCTCGGAGGTGTTTAACCCCTCCTCCCCCAGCTGGGAAAGTACAACCAGGTTGCTTTAATGCAGCAGCACCTCGTCAGGCTGCTCAAGGGCATCTGGTGCCAGGATGAGGGGCACTGGGTGCCAGCTGGAACAGAGGAGGTTCCCTCTCAATCTCAGCAGGACCTTCTTCCCAGGGAGGGTCCTGGAGCACTGGAAGGGGCTGCCCAGGGGGGCTGTGGAGTCTCCTTCTCTGCAGACGTTCCAGCCCCGCCTGGCTGTGTTCCTGTGCCACTGGGTCTGGGGGATCCTGCTGTGGCAGGGGGGTTGGACTGGAGGATCTTTCCAGGTCCCTTTCTATCCCTAAGGATTCTAGGATGGGAACCAGCTTCCACCAATGGGACAGGCCCTGCCCACTGAGCCCTCACACCGCAGGAAAGGGATGGAGGTCAAAAAATAAAGGCCCCCCAAAAGGTAATAAAAACAGAATTAAAATTAAAGTGATAAAGAGAGTAAAGAAAGATAAAAATAAAAAAGATTTAAAAAGGAAGATTAAAAGATAAAAATAATGAAATAAAAAATAATTACAAATAAAATTAACTAAAAATATTGAGAAATAAAAATAATTACGAAAAATTATAGAAAAAGTTTTAAAGTAAAAGAAATGCAAATAAGATAATAAAATAAACACAAAATAATCTAAAAAATAATTAAAATAGTTAAAAATTATTA
>VZRI01003778.1:269004-290457 GCA_013397515.1 Upupa epops
AAAATCATTTATTTGAATGTATATTTTAAATAATTGCAAAATAAAATTATTTATTAGTTAATTTGTAATTTTTGAATTTTTAATAATAAATTTTCACATAATTTTAAAATCAAAGAATTGTGAAATGCAATGAAACACAGGATGCAGCGTAAGAACTGTTTTCATCTGCCCCTCAGTGCCCAACTCTGCCTCATGGACAGGCACCCACAGAACCGAGCAGCAGCCTCTGTGTCAGACTGAGTGCTGGCAATCGCCCTGCAGAGCCTCAACCTAACAGACCCGAGCGTTTGGAGCAGCTGGTGCTGTCAGCGAGGCTTCACTGCCCTCTTCAGGCTGAGCCACGGGCACGGGAAGAACAGATCACAGAACCCCAGCGTGGCTGAGGCTGGCAAAGCCCTCAACATCTCCAGCCCTGACAGCACCCCAGCAGCCACCCCAGGGCACTCAGGGCCACAGCCAGGCTGTCCTTCAACACCTCCAGACACGGGGACTCCCCCACTGCCCTGGGCAGTCCAGTCCAGGCTCTGAGCACCCTTTCCCTGAGGAAGGGCTTCCTGACATCCAACCTAACCCTCCCCTGGCAGCTTCAGGCCCTGCCCTCTCATCCTGGTGCTGGGTGCCTGGGAGAAGAGCCTGACCCCCACCTGACTGCACCCTCCCTTCAGGGAGCTGGAGAGAGGGAGATGGTCCCCCCTGAGTCTCCTCTTCTCCAGGCTGAACCCCCCAGCTCCCTCAGCCTCTCCCCATCAGCCTTTCCCTCCAATCCCTTCCCCAGCCTCATTGCTCCTCCAGACCTGCTCCAACTAAGCTGTCAGATCCCAGGAGCCAACACTTGCCCCACACAGCCAGGGACCTCTCTCCTTCCTTCATTAATAGTGGGGGGAAGTCACAGGGCAGCCTTCCACAGGAGCCCACCCTCTGCCATCGGCCACTGCAGCGGCTTGCACACCCAGCTCCTACCTGTCTCTGGGCACGTCCAGGGCAGTGTTGTAGTCCGGGGGGCCCCCAGGCAGCATATTGAAGAGCAGGTGGTTTGTGCCTCGATCCCACCTGCAACAGAAGCAACAGACAGCGATGAGAATGGTGATTCTTAGGTACCTCCTGCCAGCCCTCTGCCCCTGCACATCCTCCCCTCCCGCAGCCACCTCGAGCTTCTCCCAACGCTTCCCAGCCCGAGCTTTTGGGGAGCACCTGGCTAGCTGCGCCAGGGCCTGAGCCGTCTCCTTGATGCGCAGCGTGTTCTGGTTGAGCACGTCGATGGAGGGCACGAAGAGGCAGGCGCGGTTGACGTCGTCCGTGTAGAAGTCGCTGTCGGAGATGGCGGCCAGCAGCTCGTTGTACTCGCGCGAAATGGTGCTGCTCGCCGGCAGCCCGTGCTCGTCCACGAACTTCTTCAGCGAGTAGATGTACACCTTGATTTTGTTCTTGGGATTGAAGCCGCAGCGGTAGACGTCAAAGCAGGTGTGCATCCTGCAGCTGAGGTCTCCCCGCTCAGGAATGGGGCTGTCTGCGGGGAGCCTGACCACCGGCACGTCGTGCACGCTGCGCTTCTCCACCGTCCAGTCGCTCGACGACTCGATGGAGTGCGGCCAGAACTGGAACATGCCGGTGGCGATCAGGCCAAGCAGGACGATGGAAAAGAGGGTGATGTAGTAGATGCGATGCTTGGTTTTCATCCTGGGGATGAGGGCTGGACCCCGGGTGTTGTATTTGGCCGAGGCACACATACTGGAATGCGTTCTCTTGTCCCTGCAGAACGGGGACAGAGGGGTTTCAGGGTGAGCTCGAGCACACGCACAGTCCTCACACTGCAGCAGAACATCCAGGTGGCTCTTTGCCTCAGCAGAATCTCTCTGGATGTCCCACCGGAACACGCGATGTCAGCTGGGGCTGCCCCACGGCACAGACGTCTATGGACTGCAAATCAGCTGCTCCTGGCCTGCAAAGAAAACACTTCAGCTAAAGCTCCTCTGATAAACAAATCCAGCCCCAGCTCTCACAGGGGGAGCTCTGCAAACAGAGCAGTGATGCTGGTCCTGAAGGTGTGCTAGGCAAACGGGATGTTCTCTTGCTTTGTGAGCCAGAGCCATCTGCCAGACAGCAGACAACCAGCAGGAGTAACAGAAACACCAACGAGTGCTCTTAATGATAAATTACACTCACTGAACAGACAGCTCTCCACAGAAGACTGCTGGGACATGGGGGCTAACACCTGAGGTGCCCGCACTCACACAGCAGCACGACAACCACCCCAGGTGCTAAGAGCTGCTCCTCTGCTAACAGCCGTTCTCCTCAGTTTACAGCCACGCTCTGATCCTGCAGGTGGCTTTTAAAGCCTGGTGCTGTTATCAGGACAGACCCCACAGTTCCTATCAGTTCTGTAACTGAAAACTTCCCGAACACTCCTGACTGTTAATCACCTTAATCCTCCTTCCTGATACAGAGCCAGAACCACTCCGTTATGACACAGACCTGCAGCAAGCGCTTGAGTCACTCAGCAGAGGCTGGGGGTGGAAAACCCTCAATGAAATCTAACTCTCCAACCATGGAAGCGTTTAATCACTTCTTTGCAGCTCACAATCCACTAGGTCTGCTGGCTCTTGGAGCACTAAAACATAACAGAGTGAGAGGCAGCAGTAAAAATGAAGGGCTGGGCCAGACACAGTCACAGCTACCTGTGCTGGGCACTGGTGGGGTCAGGTTTAGTCTCCTCACGCAGTGCCAGAAGGACTTGAGGGGCTGCAGCAGGGCCAGAGAAGGGAAATGGGCTGGGGAAGGGTCTGAGGAGCAGAGGGAACTGCAGGGATTTAGCTAAAGAGCCTCGGGGGGACCTGGCTGGAGCCAGGTGGGGGTCAGTCTCTTCTCCTCAGGATGAGAGGAACCGGCCTCAAGTTGCCCCAGGGGAGGCTGAGGTTGCCCCTGAGGAGCAATTTCTGCCCCACAAGGCTTCCCCAGGCCTGGCCCAGGCTGCCCAGGGCAGGGGGGGAGCCCCTGCTCCTGGAGGGGCTGCAAAGCCCTGGAGCTGTGGGGTGAGGGACAGGGCTCAGGGGGGCCCTGGCAGCGCTGGGGGAGCAGCTGGACTCGAGGGGCTCAAAGAGCTTTCCCAACCCGAACGACCCGCTGACTCCATTTAGGCTCCAGCACCTCCACGACCCGGGCCGGGCCGGGCCCCGGGTGCCGGTACCGTTCCGGCAGCGTCCAAGCCCCGGCGCCCACCTCCCGCTCCCTNGCCTCCGCCTGCAGCGGCACCGCGCGGCGGGAGGGCGGAACTGCAGGGGGAGGCTCCGCTGCGGGACCGGCCCGGGCATCGCAGGCTGGTTCGGGGGGGAGGGACCTTCGGGGCTCAGCCGGTGCCACCCCCTGCAGTGAGCAGGGGCCTTCCCAACCAGAGCAGGTTGCTCAGAGCCCCGAGGTGCAAACTGACCTGATGGGGCTTCTCCCACCCCTTGGAGCACCCTGGCCAGGCTCTCATCGCTCCCGTCGCTCCCATCGCCCTCATCACCAATAATTTCTTCCTTCTCTCCAGCCTATGAGCCTCTCTTTCAGTTTACAAACAAATCCCCTTGTCCTGTGGCCACAGAGCCTGGCAAAACGGCTGTTTCCCGTCCCCCTACCGGACTTCGTTCAGACCTTCTCCCTGGGGGACATGGGGGTCACCCCTCGCTTTCCATCCTGCTGGACCACAGTGCTGCAGAGATGAAAACCTACACCCACACCTCCCCCCAAGCCTTCCCAAGGGTAAACACGAGGCAATCCCCTCTCCTGGCACAAGACAGAGCAGCGGACGCCTGTGGCAGGGCTCACAGACACCGACTGGTTCCAGTCCCAGCGCTGGTCCATGGGCAGCCTGAGCCTTGGCAGTGGGTAGGATGGTGCAGCTGACCCCAGACACTGCAGCAGAGCGATGGAGACGTTTCAGCAGCCTCAGCAAAGCCCTCACACATGGCACCTGTGGCCTCCACCCTTCTCCGCTCTCTGGGCTGATCCTAACAGACTCTCACTCCATCCAGTGTCCCCACGGCAGAACTGGGTTGCCCAGACTTCTCCCACCAGTCCCCAGCTCTCCCCTGCTCACTGGTTCTCCCCTCCTGCCAGCCTGAGGATGGGTGTTTGAGGAGCCAGCCCTCTGCTCTCTACAGCCACGGGTCTCGAGGGAACAGTGCAACAGCCACAGGGCCACCAGAGCTCCGGGAGAGTTTGCCCTGCTGCAACCCCCTCAGTCACCCAATTTCTGTCACAGAAGCCTCCCCCCCGCTGCTCCCTGTGACACAGAGCAGCAGCTCTCTGAGCACAGGGATCTCAGAGGGACAGGAAACCCATCACCCCTCTGCCTTTCCCCCTGCCCCACTCCCCTGGCTGTGACTCGCAGGCAGTGGGGAGGTGGTGGTGCCCTGCAGCAGGGCTGTGAAGGACTGAGCTCTGCCTCACTCCGTGTCCTCAGGCAGCCCCTGCTGCCGGCGGTGGCTCCTGTTCCCTCACTCCAGCGCTCTCTGCAGAGCGCAGAGACGCAGCAGGGAGGTGGCCGCTGCGGTGCTGCTCTCCTCCTGCCAGCCCCTCTCTCACAGGTTGCCTGGCGGGTGAGGGACCCTTCTCCTCAGACCTGCCTCGACCTCTCCTCTCGCAGTGACACTGAAAGGGCAGGGACTCAGAGCCCAGAGCCTCTGCTCTGAGCGCTCCCTCTGGCTTCTCCCTTGTGCCTAGCGCAGTCACTGGAGCCCGTCAGCTGTTCCTGGGTTGCTCCCACCAGCTGGGCATCACCACCAGGCAGTAAATCCAGTAAATCAGAAGCAGGAACCCTCCTGCTGGGCTCTGCTCTGTTTTGTGGATGGGAAGGGGCCCTGTTCCTGAGCCTGGTGACTGCTGGATGTCCACAGTGTGAGGGGGGCAGGGGATGGGGGTCTGCTGCAGTGCCCACCTGGGCAGCGCCCGTGGGGCTCCCAGCTGGTCTCCAAAGCCTCCCCCAGGGATGAGCCAAGCAGAGCCACGATACTCCAAGCTGGAGTCCAAGCACCACAACCAGCACAATTTCAGCTCAAAACAGCCAGAAAAATGGAGGCTGCAGCCGGCTCTGGCGGAGATTTCCCTGGAAGCACCTCGGGAGCCTCTTTGTATTCCGGGGATGCAGCTCAGCCAGACAAGTCTGCGGCACCGCTGCTATTTTTAGCCTCCAGGTTGCTGTTTATAGCCTGTAAAAATATCCACCCGCATCTGGAGAGAGGGCTCTCCATCTTTGTGAGAGCAAACCCCATCGCCCCGCTCTGCCCTTTCACGTCCTGCCCTTACACGGCTCCTCGGGGGTCTCCTGGGGATTCGATTTGAAGGTTCCACCGTCCCACTGTGCTGCCCCACAGAGCCCTGTGCAAGCCCTGAGGGGATGGCTGGTACCCAGAGGAGAAGGCATCACCTGCTGTTCCCGAGCCCTGTGCAAGCCCTGAGGGGACGGCTGGTGCCCCAGAGGAGAAGGCATCACCCTGGGAGCCTCATGCTGCACACAGACAGGGCAGCTGCCTGGGGGCGGTGGGGCAGCTCACGCAGCACCGTCGGGAAGCCCTTTACAAACCAGGAGATCGTTGTTAAAGGCAAAGAGGAAGGGGAGCAGTGGGTGGGGAACAGCTTGTCCACCTGGTTGTCAAGGAAGGGGAGGTGTCCTGGCTGGGGGACACCAGTCCCACCCTGTTTACCCCAGAAGGAAGCAAAGAGGGGAGCACTAACACCTTGGGGTGTCTCCTCCACCCTGTTCTCAGCCTGCACAACTGCACAGGACAGGTCACAGCTCGGTCTTTTCTGCTTGAGAAGCAGTTGGGGGCTCCTGCCAAGCTGGAAGGTACTGGAAGGAGTCTCTAGTGCAGGAGACAGCAGGATGCTGGAACAGCCAGGGGAAGGGTTGGGTTCGCTTTTGGTCCCTGTCTTTACCCTCAGCTGAGGCTATCACTGACCTCTTCGATGGCTAGCAGATTCTACAGACAGCAGCCATTAGTCCACCCCGCAGCCCCCCAACCGATCAACCTGCCTGATGGCTGCGGCTCCTTCCTGCACCAAAGGAAAAAGCAGAGCCATGAAACCCCCCGTGGGGGTCCCTCTGCGTGACGTGAGACACAGGGAGACTCAGGCAGGTGAGGAGAGTTCAGGTGGCCAAAAGCCGCTGCTGGAAACGCTCTCAGTGCTCGTGCCCCCTCCCACCCCCCACCTCCCAGAGCCCCTGCAGATGCAGTGATGCTGGATCCACGGAGGGCTCTCTGCAGCGAGGGGCTGCCTGGGAGGGGGATGACAAGTGCTCTGCAGGAATAACCCTGAGCCCAGGGCTCAGCAGAGCCACTGGGAGCTGCAGGGAGCAGGCGGAGAGCTAGAAATAGCCTTTCCTTGCAGTGTTTTTCCAGCCTATTTTTGATTCTTCCTTCTGATAAGGTCGCCTGGCTAGCTGCTAAAAATAAGCGGCCCTGGCAGGCTGAGGACACAGCGGAGGGTATTAATAACCCAGCCTGGCTCCGCAGAGCGTTTGTCAGCTGCTGACGGCCCGGGAGCTTGTCATCAGCCCCTCTGCCAGGGCCCGGTGTCAGCCGGGCATAAATAACCGGGTAACTGCCTGGCACTCACTCACAGCCTCCTTTACACTTAGCCACCCGTGGAGGTTACCTTGCCCCTGGTTCCCCCTGGCCAGCTCAGCCCGTGGCTCTCTGCACGGCAGCTGCCTGGAAGCTTCTGGGGGCTGTGACTCATGGAGCTGCTGCAGTGAGATCCCTGGAGGAGAGCTGCAGAGAGAGGGCATCAATAAGAGGGAGCAGCTGCCCCCGAGGCGGCTCTGGAGAAGCGGGGTGCTCGCGGGGAGGGAGGAGCAGGCTAATAAAGATGGCAATTAAGGATTTAGCTTCTAGTTAGGGAAAAATAAGCTCCTCTGCAGTCCACTCCACAGAATCCCAGAACCGTTCAGGCTGGAAAAGCCCTTCCAGCTCATGAATCCAGCCGTTACCCCAACTGTCCCAGCACCCTGCTAACCCCTCTCCCTGAGCTCCAGGTCTCCACGGCTGTGAAGCACGGCCGGGGATGGTGATTCAACCCTCACATCAGCTCTCTGGACTTCCCATCGCTGGCATCACAGAGGGACCAGGTGCTTCCAGCAGCTGCCACCACCCAGTCCACAGCTGCTGGCCAGACCCTCCGTGGGCCTCTCCGTGCCACCACCTCAGCACAGCGTGGGCAGTGGATTCTTCACTGCCTGTGCCCTGGTCACTCATTCGTGATCCAGACACGTGTCTGTGTCCCTAAGCAGCCCCTGCTCACCACTCACAGCCTACGATGCCCAGGAACAAGACCAAGAGAGCCAGGAGGGACCCACCACGAGGCACCGATGCCCACTGCAGAGTGACTGGCAGCTGCATGGCACCACAGAACAGCTGGAATGCCCTCTCAGCAGCCCTCCCTCCTAACTGACCTGCAGCACTGGGGTCTAGGCAGACACAGGGAGTCCACAGGAGCAAGGATTTGCTCCTGCCTTCCTGCGGAGCGATGAGGAGGGCAGGCAGGGGTTGCTCACTCGTGACCAGCAAATCCCTTTGGTGGAGCCCAAGTTTCACTGTGGGCCTCTCCAGCTCTGCACACGGGGTGCCTGGTGCCACCTCTGAGTTAGGACTGTGCAGGCAACACAGCTCCAGTGCCTTCAAGACCCCTCAAGTCCCACAGTGCCGGAGATCAGAGCTGTGAAAGCAGCTCTCCAACCCCACTTCTCCATCGCTGCCACAGAGGAAACAGCAGCAGAGAGGAAGGAGGATCACAGAACCACAGGCTGTGTTGGGCTGGAAGGGACCTCCAAAGGGCATCCAGTCCAATCCCCCTGCAGCCAGAGCCCCATCCATCCTGACCTTGAATGGCTCCAGGGATGGAGCAGCCTGGTCCAGGGCTCCCCCAGCCTCAGCTCCCAGCCCTTGTTCCTCCTGTCCAGCCTCCCTCTGCCCTTCTCCAGCTCCAACCCAGGACCCCTCATCCTATCGCTCCCTGCCCTTGGGAGCAGCCTTCCCCAGCCCTCTGACAGCCCCCCTCAGGGGTTGGGAGGCTGCTGCCAGGTCCCCCCCCAGAGCCTTCTCCTCTCCAGGCTGAACAGCCCAAACTCTCCCCATAGGAGACCCCCAACACCCTGAGCTCACCCAGAGCCCTGGGGTGAGCAGCACCCCCGTAACAGACGGCACCCCGTGGCCACGTAAGAGACTGCAGAGCGTGTTCCTTACAAACGGAATACAAAACCCCCTGGTGCGCGGGGCAGGAGCAGCAGGAGAGCCGGACCCCCCCTGCTGCCCACCCTCAGCCCACCCCAAGGAACGAACCTATACAAAACAGACCGGAGACCCCAGGCGAGGAGGGCAGCGTCGGGGCAGCGGGGGTTTACAAAGGCTTTGTTCCTATGCAGAAAACAGAGGAGTTGCTGGGGGGGCCGGGGTCAGGCACCGCTCGGGGAACCCCCGAAGGCACACGGGGCCCCTAGTGCTTCCCCGCCAGCTTGCTGAACGCATCGTAGAGCTCCGGCTTCTCCGGTGCAAACTGCTCGGCCGCGTTCCTCTGCAGCCAGTCGCTCGAGCGCATCTGCTGCTGCAGGAGGCCGATGAGGTCCCCAAGGTTGGCGCTGCCGGCGCCGGAAGGTTCCCGGTGACGGGACACAAAGGTGACTTCGTCGGTGCTGTCTGCTTTGCCCTCCTGGTCTGACTGACAGGGCTGCTGCTTCTCCTCAGCCAGGATCTCCCGCTCGCGCTCCTGCAGCACCTTGCGGATGCGTTGCATGCCTGCAGCGGCACAGGGAGAGGCGGCAGCGCGCCCGCTCAGCAGCACCGAACCCCGAAGGCTGGAAGAGACCTCCAGCTCATCGAGTCCCAGTGCCAACCCAGCACCACCGCGGCCACTGAGCCGTGTAAGGCACACCTCTAGGGTTAGGGTTCTGGATGCTCTAGGGCTGGGGTTCTGGATGAACGGGAGTTAGGGTTCTGGATGGTTCAGAGTTGGGGTTCTGGATGCTTTAGGATTAGGGTTCTGGATGGATTTGGGTTAGGGTTCTAGATGGATTGGTTTTAGGGTTCTGGATGGTTGAGTTGGGGTTCTAGTTGCTTTATTGTTGGGGTTCTGGATGCTCTAGGGTTTGGGTTCTGGTTGCTTTAGGGCTAGGGTTCTGGTTGGATTTGGGTTAGGGTTCTGGATGCTTTAGGGTTGGGGTTCTGGATGGATTTGGTTTAGGGTTCTGGATGGTTTAGGGCTGGGGTTCTGGATGCTTTAGGATTAGGGTTCTGGATGGATTTGGGTTAGGGTTCTAGATGGATTGGTTTTAGGGTTCTGGATGTATTTGGGTTGGGGTTCTGGATGGTTTAGGGTTAGGGTTAAGGATTAAGGCTAGGGTTAAGGAGAGGAGGGTTAGGGTTGGGGTTAAGGAAAGGACTCAGAGCAGTGAAATTTGTGGTGGGAGAGAAAAGCAGAGCAGGGGCTGCTCACCCAGCTGCAGCCGCGGGGTCTTGTCAGCAAAGATGATGCGGAACCAGCCCGGTTCGCTGCACTCAAAGGCTTTGCCGCAGGACAGGAGCACCTTGTTGTCCAGAAATCGCCTCCACAGCAGCATCTCCTCCTCAAAGGTGCCCGTCCTGAGGTACTAGAGAGTCAGCAGAAGGGCCGGAGGTTAGCAGAGCGAGCCTCTCGCCTCCGCGATGCCCGTGAGGTGTGCCAAGGCCAGGGGACACCCCTTTTACCTCTGAGGTAGAGCGGTTGTGAGAGAGAGGAAGAAATGGGGAGGGAAGTGGCCTGAGAGCAGTGAGAGTCCTGCAAGGACAGACAGATGCAAGGAGAGGGGATGGGAGGAGCAGGCAGCCCTTCCCTCTGCTCAGCCAGGCGGCGGATGGGGTAGAAGAAGATGTCAGAATGCCTTGGGTTGGAAGAGACCTTGGGGATCACCCGCTCCAGCCACGATGCCCATCTCGGGGGCTCTCTCCACGCCTCCTCACGGCCACCAACCTTGCGGAAGTCCATCCAGATGAAGAAGCCAGCGTTGCGGTTGAGGAAAGGGATCCCCAGTGTCTTGAGCTCATCCGTCACGTAGGTGTGGGCAGCTTTCAGCCGGGCACGGTTGGTCCTCAGGAACACCTGGTTGATCCACTCTGACCACACGAGGAGACACAGAACCAGCCCCTGAGTGCTCAGGCCTCCAGCACTCCCCCCAGAGCCTTCCTCCACGTCACCCTTCCCCTCTGGCTCTGGGTCTGGAGCAGCGAGTGCCTCACCTCTGTCCCTGAGCAGCTGCGCGACCTTGTGCTGCACCGGCCCGCAGACCCCGTGGAAGTAGCACAGAGAAGCCACCGCGTTAGCGACCTCCTGGTTCTCTGTGTAGAGAGTCCCGAAGCGGATCCCCGAGACAGCAAAGTCCTGCACAGCACACACAGAGCCCCCCAGCAACACCCCATCGCCACTGCCTCCTGCTCTGCACCCTGGGGGTCCCGAGGGCACAGGAGCAGCCCAGCCGGCCAGGAGGCACAGAACCGCTTGGGCTGGAGAAGCCCTTTGAGCCCCGGCTGCCAGGGCTCCACTGACCCCTGCCCCTCACCCCACAGCTCTGCAGCCCCTCCAGGGACAGGGACCCCCCTGCTGCCCTGGGCAGCTCGTTCCAGTGGCCAACAACCCTGCAGGGAAGAAAGCCTCCCTATCAGCCAGCCTCACCCTGCCCCGGGGCAACCTGAGGGCTCCGGTTCTGTCCTTGCTCCTGGGGAGAAGGGACCGACCCCCAACCTGGCTCCAGCCCCCCCAGGCTCAGGCAGTTGTGCAGAGCCAGAGGGTCTCCCCTCAGCCTCCTCTTCCCCAGCTCAACCCCCTACCCAGTGCCCTCAGCCCCAGAGTGCTGGTGCTCCAGCCCCCTGCCCAGCTCTGCTGCCCTTCTCTGCTCCTGCCCCTCAGTGCCCTTCTTGGCCGCCCGGGCACAGGCTGGCTCATCCCAACCGACTGACCCCCCGGGGCAGTTGTGCCCAGCAGCTCTGCCCCAGCCTGCAGCGTGGCAGGGGCACCTGGGGCAGCTCAGCCCAGCGCAGCCCCCTGGCTGAAGCCCCCAGCCGGGAGGCGCCGCTCACCTTGGTTATCCCCCACATGACGTGAGTCCGCTGCGGGTCGGGCAGCCTGCCAGAGGGATGCGGATGTTAGTGCCCTGGGCGCCGAGCGCTGGCATCAGCCAGCGGGGCAGGGGGGGAACCCAACGGCCACCTCACTCTCACAGCCAGGAGCCCCCCTGCGACTGGTTTGAAAGAGGGGGTGAAGCACCTCAGCTCTGCGGACACCCCCGGCGCTGGACTGTGGCCGCTGGGCTCCTGCCAGCAGGGGCTGTGCCAGCCTGTCTGCCCAGTGACTCCCCGGGGTCTGAGCCCACTAGTCAGCGGGAGAGAAGGGCTTCTGGTCACAGTCCCAGGGTGGTTTGGGCTGGGAAAGACCTGTAGGGTCATCGGGGCCAGCCTCCTCAGTGCCAGGGCTCCAGACACTAAAGAGCAGCCCAGCGGTGCTGGCACTGGGTAAGGGCGCTGGCACTGGGTAGGGGTGATGCCACTGAGCTCGGAAACAAAGGTTCTGGTGAGAACTGGGCACTCAAAACCCAAACTGAACCAGGGACAACAGAAGACATGAACAGAGGGAGGAGAGGGAGGGAGGAGAGGAGANGAGGAAGAGAGGAGAGGAAGAGAGGAGAGGGAGAGGAGAGGGAGAGGAGAGGCAGGAAAACAAAGGGAAAGCAAACGAAGTCCCTCCCAGAAACCTGAGGACCAACCCAAGTGAAACCCAGCCCCAGAAGCAATCAAATCCAACCAACCCGCTGGTCACTCCCCCCTCAGCACCCCCGACCCCCCCAGCACCTCTCAGAGGGCTGTGGGAGGGTCAGCACCCCCAGCCAGCTGGCACCTCACAGAGCCCAGCCCCGCAGAGCCCTGGCACTCCAGAACCAGTCCGGGGGGCTGGCGAGGGGAGCGCTGGCCACGGAGGAGTCACCCAGAGCCGGGGCACAGCAGGCAGCGCCAGGCAGCTCTCTGCCCCCTGCTCAGGACTCCGCTGGCAGTGCCCAGTGCCCAGCGGGGCTGTCAGTGCCCCGGCAGCCGTGGGAGCAGGAGCACCCGGTACCTGTCCATGCCCAGGACGCTGTGAAACGTGGCCGAGTCGTCGAACACCGACAGCATGTAGATCTCATCCACGATCACATGCAGCTCGTGTCTGCGGGGGGACAAGGCGGAGGAGCCTGAGGAGAGGGCTCTGAGCTGCGATACCCCTGCCCTGTCCGGAGGCAGCTGCTGCTCGGGCTCCTCCGAGAGGAGCTGGGATCCACCAGAGACCCAGAGNCCCCGCGCCCCCCTCTCCCCTCCTGAGCCCAGCAGGGACCCCCACCACCCCACCAGACGCTCCCACCTCTTGGCGAACTCCAGGTAGTCCCGCAGCTCCGACACGGAGTAGATGTCCCCGAGGGGGTTTTGGGGGTTGAGAAGAATTAAGGCCCTCACGGCGATGCCCTGCACGACACAGAGCCCCTGCTGTCAGCACAGAGCCCCTGCTGTCAGCGCAGAGCCCCTGCCCTCCGGCGGCCACCGAGACGCCAGGCCCCCCCGTCTGCCAGAGCTGCAGGGGCATCTGCCGGAGGAAGCTCCCAGCTCCTTGTCTTTCCCGACTGGCAGAGCGATGCTGAGGAGCAAGGAGGCTCAGGGCACCGACTGGGCATCGGAGGAGGACAGGGGCTGCTGACCCCGGGCGCAGGGACTGAGCCGCAGCCGTGGGCACCCGCCTGGTTGAGAGAGGAGCGGGTGCTCAGCGCCGAGAGGCTCTCCCTGAGCTCCAGCAGGACCTGGGAAGTCGCCCGCTCCTCAAGTTCACCCCTGAGGGAGGGGAGAAAGGCAGGAACCTGAGGGCTGTGGATGTGAGAGCCTGCTCGGCAGGTGAGGGCAGAGCCCAGAGCCGGTCGTGCCCCTCAGGCGGCAGCCAGGCGCAGGGTTTCTGCGACACAGGGGGGTTCCAGTGCTCTGTGAGGGCTCTGCTGCTCCTGGTTTAGCCCTCCTGCCGTGGAGCTGGAGACGGCAGGACTCCCCCTCTGATGCTGGGAGCAGCCTCATGTCAGGTGCTCCACAGGGACACCCCGGGCGCCAGCTGAACACCCTCCCCTGTGCCATCCCGGCTGCCCCCGAGCTGGCAGAGCTCAGCTCGGCTGAACCCACCTCTGCCCGGGCGTCCTGCAAGGCTTTCTCCAGCTTCTCCACCGTGAGCTGAAAGGGCCGGGTGCTCGTTCCAGTGACCTGGAAGACACCACAAGGGTAAGGAAGGCTGAGCCTCTCCCCAGAGGAGAGCAACCCCCACCAGTATCGACCTGGAAACCACCCTCTCCTCCTGCTCCGGCCCAGAGAGAACAACCCGACCGATAACCCCCCCGCAGCTGGTGCCACGCAGGGCGCTCCTGGCAACCCTCCCCTCACCGACCACAGGACCCCCAGCTGCTCCTCCACCGCAGCAGGACAGCCCACCCCTCCCTCACCAAGGCTCAGAGTGCTCCTTCCTCCGAGGGGAGGACAAGCCCGGCACCCAGACTGATGGCCAAACCACCCCCCCTTCACACTGGGCACCCAGATTCCAGCAGTGAAGGGGGACAGCACCCACAGGGTGCAGCCCAGCCCTGCTGGGGGCCCCCCGAGAGCAGCACCCTGACTGCCAGGGCCCTCCCTGCGCTCTTGCCTTGCTGTCCAGGCAGGCGTACACCAGCTTCACGTTGCCGTAGAGGAAGATGCTGTGGATGACTCCCCCGTAGAAGGGGGTGGCGATCAGAGCAGCTTCTGGAAGCCAGGACACAACAGCGGTTACCGGCTGCTCATCCTCCTTCTCTCCCCAGCTCAGCTCAGCAGAGGGGCTCTCTAAGAGCGGTGCCCTCTGCAAGCAGTTCTGGGAGGGCACTGCCTCCTCCTCCTCTCCTCCAGCCTTGCATGAGGGCAAGTGGGCAAGCCAGAGGGCAAGTGACCGTGAGCATCACCCCCTTCAGCCTGAGGAACTGGAGCTGGGCACCAGCAGCACCCTGGGTGTCACTGCCCAACCTCTGCAGAGCAGAGGTCACAGAAGCCCAGGCTGGGTTGGGCTGGGAGGGAGCTCAGAGCTCCCCCGGTGCCACCCCCTGCCCTGGGCAGCGACACCTCTCAGCAGAGCAGGGTGCCCACAGCCCCGTCCAGCCTGGCGTGGGAGACGCTACCAGGGCTGGAGCAGCCACAGCCGCCCTGGGCAGCCTGTGCCAGGGCCTCAGCCCCCTCACAGGGAGGGGTCTCTGCCTCAGCTCTCAGCTCCATCTCCTCTCTCTGAACTTGAACCCAGCCCTCTTGTCCCAGCACCAGTCTCTCTCCAGCTTTCCCAGAGCCCCTCGGGCACTGGAGGCAGCTCTGAGGTGCCCCCAGAGCCTTCAGGCTGAGCAGTGCCACCTCCCTCAGCCTGTGCCCGCAGCAGAGGTGCCCCAGCCCTGTGTCCATCCCTGTGGGCTGCAGTGGCACAGCAGGGTCTCGCAGGGACAGGGAGCAGATGGACACCGAACCCTCTGCTCCGCTCCTGCCTAGCGGGGACCCCGAGTAAGCGCCCCACTTACCCCCTGGGTCACAGAGGACTGTAGCTAGGGCAGAGAACACCGAGCCGCAGCCGTTCAAAACCACCACCTACAGGAGGAAGAGGGAGGGCAGCGAGGGCTCTGCACAGCCTCAGTGCTCCCAGCGCTCGTCCCACCGCCTCCAGACACCCCAGCCACGCAGCTCGTTGCTCCAGACCCCGCATTCACGGGCCGGAGCTGCCCGGGCTCAGTCTGTCCCGGGGTGCGGGACGGGCTGGCGTGGCACCGCACGCCAACAGTGGGAGCCCTCCGGGCAGCGCTGGCTGCAGGGAGGAGGAGGCTGAGCCCCGCTGCGGCCACCGGCCTGAGGATTCCCACCCCACGGGAAAGGAACGCAGCCAGACCCACGGTGCTCTGGCCGAAGGCTGCTCCGGGGGCTACCAGGGCTACCACAGCTGCTCGCCCCATCCCCTGAGCGGACAGGAGAAGCCGTCTGACAAGAGACAGCAAGGCAGGCGTGCAGACCCCTCCGCGGGAAGGGGGTACCTACGTTTTCAGCCTTCAGAGGCGCCGGGGCTCTGCAGTAGTGGGTCAGGAACCGAGCCACCTCCTCCCGCAAGCTGGCAGAGACAAGAGCAACCGGCGCTCGGCTGGGGCTCCAGCAGGCTGGGCACCCCCAGCCCGGCAGCCTCTCACACCCGCGGCGGCGTCTCTGCCCGGGCACTGCCCCAGGGACGCGGGGATGGGAGCTCGCCCCGCTCACACAGCCCTTCCGAGTGCCCTCAGCGCCCCGTGCGCCCCGGAAAGGGGCTCCCGTGCCCCCCACGGAGGGCATTCAACCGGCAGCCGGCTGCCCAGCGCAAGGTGACTCCGTGAGCCCGGCAAGTGCGAGCTGGCGAGCGCTGCGCGGGCGGGGGCTACTCACCCGTTGGCTCGTCAGGGGGCACAGACAAGAGGCGACTTACAACAAGTGTCCCTGCCAGTCGGGGTACTGCAGCAGGGCAGGCTCCACCGCCTCCATGTCCGGCTGCGTCAGCTGGAAGCAACGAGAGGACCCGTGAAAGGCTGCCCCTCAGGCAGCAGGAAGGTGGGGACGGGTGGGACCCACGCACGGACACGGGTGGGATGCATGTATGGAGACAGGTGGGATCCACACATGGACACGGGTGGGATCCATGTGTGGACACGGGTGGGATCCATGCACAGACACGAGTGGGATCCATGCACGGACATGGGTGGGATCCATGTGTGGACACGGGTGGGATCCACGCACAGACACGAGTGGGATCCATGCACGGACATGGGTGGGATCCATGTGTGGACACGGGTGGGATCCATGCACAGACACGAGTGGGATCCATGCACGGACATGGGTGGGATCCATGTGTGGACACGGGTGGGATCCATGCACAGACACGAGTGGGATCCATGCACGGACATGGGTGGGATCCATGTGTGGACACGGGTGGGATCCATGCACAGACACGAGTGGGATCCATGCACGGACATGGGTGGGATCCATGTGTGGACACGGGTGGGATCCATGCACAGACACGAGTGGGATCCATGCACGGACATGGGTGGGATCCATGTGTGGACACGGGTGGGATCCATGCACAGACACGAGTGGGATCCATGCACGGACATGGGTGGGATCCANACAAACACAGGTGGGATCCACGCACGGATACGGGTGGGATCCATGTATGGACACAGGTGGGATCCATGCACAGACATGTCCATGGACACGGGTGGGACCCACGTACGGAGACAAGTGGGATGCACATATGGACACGGGTGGGATCCACGTACAGACACGGGTGGGATCCACGTATGGAGACAGGTGGGATCCACGCACGGACACGGGTAGGACCCACATACAGACACGAGTGGGACCCTCATATGGACATGGGTGGGATCCACATATGGACACTTGATGTGCAACCGCATCGAGAAGCCCCCTGAGCAGCGACAGCCGTGCAGCAAGGAGCAGCTGTACCCGGGGTGCGGGGCCCAGCTGAGGGACCGTGGGGACAGGGGCTCCGTGCCACTCTAATCCAAGGGTCAAAAGCTGGCGGCAGAGACCCCGTCGGGTACTGAGTGGAAACAGGGAGGGTTCACTGCCCCAAACAGCTGCAGCCCCAGCTGGGGCACTCTGAGCGCCAGGCTGCCATGACCAACCAACACTACCCCTGTCCACGAGCACGGCAGCTCCTCTGGCCAGAGCCAACGAGCCAGAACCCCTCTCATAACCAGGGGTAGTGGCTACCAGCTCCCTCTGCACCCTATCCTGCCTGCCTGGGGTCAGTCCTGAGGGGAAAGGAGAGCAGAGGAAGAAGGGGAAGAAGCACCAGGCAGCCACATCCCTCCCCACAGCCGGCTCCACCTGCCCTGGGTGGGGAAGGCAACAGCCCTCTGCCTCTTGGTTCTGCTGGTTCCTCTGGGCTTCTGCTGCTCCAGGGCTGCTGCATGCGCTGGGTGACCCAGGCTGACCCGGGGAGACCCAGGCTGACCCAGGGAGACCCAGTTGTTCTGGGGAGACCCAGCTGACCTGGGGAGACCTAGGCTGACCCAGAGAGATCAAGTTGATCTGGGGAGACCCAGGCTGACCCGGAGAGACCTAGGCTGACATGGAGAGGTGGCACCCTGGGTCACCGCAGGCCGGGTCAGAACTGGGTGTCCAAATGATGTGAATTTACAATCGCAGAGAGTTCAGAACTCATCTCAGTCCCTCTGCATTAAATCAGCTCCCGCCAGCGGGAGGAAACCCGAGCACATCCTATTGTCACCGAGGTTTCTGAGCCAACTATGTGCCCCGGGGGAAGAAGCCAGCACAAAGAGGAACAGGAAGACACCCCCATTCCTACCCTGGAAAAACCACATCAGTTCCTCTCCCAAGAGCTGGGGTCAGCAGCCAGCAGAGAAAACCCATCCCCACAAAGAGCTCGGGCACAGAGCACCGAGCCAGGGCAGACCGGGCGCCGAGGAGGGGCTCCGGCCCCTCTTGGTGGCACAGGACTTACCCGCTCGGCCATCAGGTCGAAGCAGAGCTTGTTCTCGCTGGTGCCAAAGTTTATGATTCCCTGGAAAACAGAGACAGCCGTTTGCAGACCCCCGCGAGCGGCCACCAGCTCCCCCGCGGCAGCGCGGAGCAGCCAACGCCAGCTTCACGCTCCTCTGCACAGCTCTGCTGGCCGGTAGGGATCAGCTGCAAAGAGACCCTCGAGGACCCCCGCAGCTCCCCCTTCCAGGGCAGACGGGACTCCTTTCTGTACCTGAAAGCCCCAGCCTGGCACCAAAAACCCCTGCGCCCAGCGCTCAGGAGCCGCAGCAACAGCAGGCGTGGGTCGTGGGTCGTGGGGAGAGAGGAGCTGACCCCGCAGCTCCAGGGCTAGGAGCTGGCCCTTGGGTCGCCGAGTCTCCCTGCCCCGTGCTGGGTGAGGTGTCTGTGGGGTGTCTGTGGCCAGAACTACCTCCCCCAGGGCCAGCAGTTGGTAGAGGACTGTTTGCACCCCCAGCACCCCTGGTGTTCAAGGCTTCACTGCTGTTCTGCCTCAAGAGCCAGGCTGTCACCCCCCAGCACAGCAGGACTCAGGGTGTCACCCCCCCCAGCACAGCAGGACTCAGGCTGNNACAGCAGGACTGAGCTCAGGGTTAATACTGACTGAGCTTGCAGAGACTGGAGTGGCCCAGGGTCTGAACGGGGTGGGGGGGTCTATGTAAAAATACCCCAGGCACAGCTCCTGCATCAGCTCCTCTGGCACTGCCTTGCCAGGAGGTACCAGCACCCAGCCTTGTGCCACAAGGGGGGCCTGATGAGCCAGCTACAACCCAGTAGAAGGGAGTCTCCTACAACCCAGCAGCTGAGGAGTCTCCTACAACCCGGCAGAGGGGGAGTCCCCTACAACCCAGCAGCGGGGGAGCCAGCCACAGGCCAGCAGCGAGGGGGCAGGCAGTGCTGAGTGTTAACAGCTCCAGGAATCACAGGGGATTTAAAAGGACTTAGGAAGAAGATAAAGTCTGCCTGAGGGCTCTGCCTGCTTCTCCCGCCACCTCAACGACCAGAGCCATCAGAGGCGTCTTCCAAGGGCTGCGCGGGGTGACAGGAGGAGCAGGAGCTCTAGTCATTTCCTACGTCTTTCCAGCTCTGCCGGTGCTGCTGGGCCCCTCTCCAGCTCTGCCCTGCAGAGGGGCTGCAGAGCCCAGCTCTATTCCCCTGCCTCAGGGAGACCCCAGCGCCCCCGCGCACCCCCAGCCCAGCTCGGGGAGGTCTCTCTTCCCAGCGAGAAAGGGAGGGGGTCACTCACGTTGGGGTTCTTGTCCTCGTCGAACTTGTCAGCGTGGTAAGCCTTGTACCCCTCCTCGGTGGGGCCGCAGAAGAGGCTGGCAAAGTTGCCACGCGTGGACAGGTAGGGGCTTCTCTGCAAGCCGCTGGGCTTGCAGGAGCCCTGGGCATCAGCCCTCCTCCCGGCGAGCGGCCGAGCCCAGGTCTCTTGCTGGTTGCCCCCTCCTCTTCCCACTCCCACCATTTCAGACAGCGCCTGGTTGAAGTCCAAGCCCCGGGGCAGCGCTGCGGAGGGCGGGGAGGGCGAGGAGCCGCTGTGGCTCTGCTTCAGGATGCTGAGCATCTGCACGAAGACGTCGAACATGCGGAACTCGTGCTCCCGCTCCAGTTCGAAGCGGCGCTGCTCCAGCCGCATGCGCCGCTCCTCGGCGTCCAAATCCCGCTGGAAACGCCGCTCCTCCAGCTGCAGGAAGCGCTCCTCCATGGCCCGCTGCGACGCCAGCGTCTTCAGCAGGAGGTCGTCCAGCGGGTCCTTCGCGCGCTGCCCTTTCCGCTTCTTCCGCAGCCGGTGCAGGGCGGAGAAGCCCGGCCGGGGGACCACGTTCTGGATGCGGGATGAGTCTGCCATGGTGGGCTCACTGAAACCTGGCGACACGGAGAGGTGGGGGGCAAGTTAGCAAGCCAAGAGGTGAGGAGGGGGGTTGACTCCATCCCCTGCTCTTCCTAGGAAACACCCCTCCCAGTACAAGGAGGGGGAAGCTCCTGGGTACCTCCTGCTCTCTATGACTGTAGCTGAAGTTTGCTTGTAACCTGAGGTGCTGGCACCCGCTGTGATGCCAGCCTCACACTCAGCCTCCAGGTTAGCCCAGACGCTCATCAGTTCCCTCCATGGGGCTAAAGCAGCCGGTGAAGAGCGCACAGCACCCCCTCCTCCTCTCAAGCATGAACCTCCCGCTGGTCACCATCCAGAAGATGGTCAGCGTGCCATGCTCCTCCCGCAGCCAGTCCTCCACTGGTCTGAGATGCCCAGGATCTGCAGTCTGTGCCCGTCCTGGCAGCCAAGCAACAGCCAACTGGGCTCTCAGGGCAGGGGTCTCACCCCCTGCACACAATCCCTCTGCCCGTGGCTTTCAAGCCATCTTCTTGCCAGGTCCTACAGAGCCAGACACGGCTACTACCCGCAGTTCCTTCACTGCCTCGTCCTGAGAGAGTCACTGAATCACAGAGTCACTGCAGCTGGCAGAGCCCTCTGAGCTCCTCCAGCCCAGCCCAGCCCCTGGCATCACCCCAGCGGCCACCCCAGGGCACTCAGGGCCACAGCCAGGCTGTCCTTCAACACCTCCAGACACAGGGACTCCCCCCCTGCCCTGGGCAGTCCAGTCCAGGCTCTGAGCACCCTTTCCCTGAGGAAGGGCTTCCTGACAGCCAACCTAACCCTCCCCTGGCAGCTTCAGGCCCTGCCCTCTCATCTTGGCACTGGCTGCGGGTTCACAGTGCAGAGATGGCAGAAGAGGGTCTCCTGATGCAGCTCAGCAGCGGATGCAGCCAGCCCTGCTCTCGCTCTCCAGAGGCGCCGTTGCCGTTGTCTTTATTCCCCTTAAGCTCTGTCAGCCCCACACACGGGGGTCCAGCCCGGCCGCTGGCAGCCCTCTGGCTCCCACAGCCCATGTTCAGCCTAGCGTGGTGCTCTTTTGGTGTCATCTACCTCTTGGATCGACTTTTAGGATCATCGAGTCCAGAATTACCTGCAGCCAGAAGGGTCTGGGAAGGGCCCGCAGAGCATGAACGCAGGGAGCAGCGCTCTGGGGATGTGGGACAACAGGAAGGATGCAAACAGGGGCTGTGACCACCGGGTGTCTGCCTCTGCGCCAGCAGGAGCAGCCCCTTCGCTGTCTCTGGGCAGGAACCCTTAGGCTGAGACGTAAAAGGCTGTCCCCTACCTGAAGGTGAAACACTGGTTTCAATGGGAATCTCCACCCTGGAGATGGGAGAGTCGTTCTGGGCCCTCTCCAGGAAGGCTCTCTCCATCTCCTGTTCTTCAGGGGAGCCCTGCTGGTAGGACATGGCAGCGGGGGGCTCTGGGGTCAAGCTGCGCTCATCAGAGTTCACCTCCTCACATTTGATCTCCATCAGCTCGGGGTGCTGGGCGCTCGCAAAGGGCAGTCCCGTGGCCGAGGCGAACTGGTGGTGGTGGTGATGGTGATGGTGGAAGCTCTCCACCACGGTCCCCTGCAGCACCTGCTGGGCCACCACGGTGCCACCCAGCGCCCCGTAGGGCAGGGCTGGCGGGCGGCTGGTGAGGACGCGGTCCATCACCTCGTAGAACTTCCAGGTGCGGCCGCCCCGCAGCGGGGCTTTGCCGTGGTCCTTGAGGCGCCGGTACTCCAGCTTCATCTTCTTGATCTTCTCTCGGCACTGGTCGCCGGTGCGGTGGATGCCCTTCTCCCGCAGCACCTCGGCGATGCGGTTGAAGACGTGCTGGTTGCGCAGGCAGCTCTCCAGCTCCAGCTGCACCGACTCGTCCGCCCACAGCTGCAGCAGCTCCACCACCTCCGGGTCCGACCAGTTGCTGCCCCGCTCGTACTTCTTACCCCGAAAATCCATTGCGGCCGCCGCCGCC
>VZRI01003778.1:291364-305985 GCA_013397515.1 Upupa epops
CATCAGGGGGGCCGTTCCCGTGGATGCCCTGGAGGGCAGGGGGAGCCGGGCAGCAGTGACCGGGGCCAGCGAGGGGAGGAGGGAAGGAAGAGACGGGAATGGGCTGCGGGCAGCGTGAAGCAGCCTCCTGAAAGCTGATCAGAGGAGCCCGAGCGCCTGGCTGCAGCCTCTTAGACCCGAGGGCAGCGCCAGAGCATCCTCCAGCTTCACCGAGAGCGGAATCGGTCAAGGTCATCGAGCCCCCCCGGTCACCCCGGCCGTCCCCAGGGCACCGCTAAACCCCGGCGCTGAGCTCCCCACCCGCACAGCTCGACGAGAGCAAGAGAACGGGCTCAGGGCATCGACCCCGCACGGCCCGCCTCCAGCTCTGCCCTGCGGTTCGGTCGGGGCCACCTTCTGCCGCCCCGTGAAGGGGCAGCTGGGTGCTTTTAACGCGATGAGGAGCTCCCCGCGCTCCTGGGCTGGCTGGGATGGAGGTACCCGCTCAGCCCCGCGGCTGCTGGTGATGGAGGAAGGTCCCTGCAGAGGGTGCTCCAGCCCTGGCTACCTCCCTCCGGCCGGCACAGCACCGGTGGGCTTGGAAAAACCCCTGGAGCTCCTCGAGCCCGACCTCTCCTCCAGCGCTGCCAGGGCCCCCCTGAGCCCTGTCCCTCACCCCACAGCTCCACGGCTTTGCAGCCCCTCCAGGGACAGGTGCTCCCCCCTGCCCTGGGCAGCCTGGGCCAGAAACTGCTCCTCAAGGGCAACCTCAACCTCCCTTGGGGCAACCTGAGGCCGGTTCCTCTCATCCTGAGGAGAAGAGACTGACCCGCACCTGGCTCCAATCTCCTGAAGTTCAGGGAGCTGTGGAGAGCCAGGAGAGCCTCCTCCTCTCCAGTTAACCCCCTCCCACACACAGTTCTCTCAGTAGCTCCTCACAGCACTGGTGTTCCAGCCTCTTCCCCAGCTCTGTTGCCCTTGTCTGGACCAGCTCCAGCCCCTCAATGACCTGGGAGAGGACAGGAGGGAAAAGGCACACGAGGAGGCAGAGGGAAAGAACTGCTGGTCCTGGCTGGGCCCTGAGCCCGCAGAGCTCCCCTCTCTGCAGGCTGTTTACGTGACCCAGCCAGGCATTTGCAGTCGTCTGGTCTCTATGTTTTGGCCACCGCTGCTCCTGGGGCTGGCTCTGCTCTGTGGGGCAAGGAGACAGGCAGGGAACGACCTGCCAAACCCCAGGGGCACCGAGGCAAGACCCTCTCGGCCCCTTCTGAACCTCCAGCCCACGTCTGCAGGTCACCTGGGCCTCAGCCTGGGCAGGTGGTGGTTTTTGTCGCTGGAACGTGGGTGCTGTGCTGGTGTCACCCTCATCCCCAGCAGCATTGACAGAAAGCACTGGGGGCTCCAGAAAGCACTGGGGGCTCCACCTCTAGACGAAGCCACGGGTGAGAGTGCTGCGATGGCACGGGTGATGGGGAGGAACTTGCACCAGTTCAGCCGGAGCTGACGCTGGGATCCTGTTCCCGGGGCAGGAACAAGCAGGGCTGTGTGCCAGCACAGCTCCGTCCTCAGCAAAGCCCCGCAGCTACTCCTCTGCAGCCTGGCTGAGCTGACAGCACAGCCTCCTCCCCACCCTCCCGTGCTCTGGTAGCACAGCACGCGATGCTCTTCCCTGGTCGCCTGGTGTCTGAGGCCACTAGACTGGTGTCACTGCTGGCCTTGAGCAGAGACCTCCAGAGCAGCATCACTGCACCCAGGCAGCTCAGCCCCTGCTTTCCCAGACCCCTCACATAGGGTCGGTGCCTTGGCAGTAGCTCCTGCTGCTTCTGCAGCTGCCTCAGCCAGCTCCCTCAGTACTGGGACATCGAGATGTGAGTGTGAAGCAGTAGCCAAGCAGTGCTTGAGCAGTCCTAGGGTTGCTCTGGCTACACAAAGCCAGCTCCAGTCCCCTGAGAGGCCACTTCCTTCCAACACAGGTCCTGAGCCAACCCAGTCCTCAAAGCACAGCAGCAGGTACCACCAACCCTGACCTCGTGGTCCCCACCAGACCCCACTGCTCCTCCTCACTCCCTGCGTCACAGGCTTCTCCTGGAAACCACCCCGAGCTCTCTCTCTCATGAGAGCTGCTGGTGCTGAGCTTGGTGCAAGAGGCAGCTCCTCCAGCACAGCCTCCCCTACCAGTCACCCCCCCGCACTGCTCCAGACCCAAACGAATCTGTTTCAGCCTCCACTGAGCCCCCCGTCGCCTGGCAGGGCTTCAGAGAGGGGACGGTGCCGCTGCCACGGGAGCTGTGCAGCAGCAAGCAAGCAGAGCCCCTGTCCTGCCCAGACCTCCTGGGGGGTACCCGGGGCCACCCCAGTGCCAGCTGGCACAGGGAAGGAAAGGGAGACCCAGGAGCTGTCGTGAACCTGAGTCAGGGGTCTGCAACCACAACCTCCCTCCTTCATAAACCAAGGGTTGGGTGGGAGAGAGGAAGCAGCATCCCAGTTGCTCTGCTATCCAAGAGGGAGCCTCCACCCCACATTCCCAGCCTCCCAGCTCTCCAGTCTGTCCCGTTATCCCCTGACTCTACACTCCAGGAGGGTCTTCCCCAGCCTTTCAGCCTTTGCTTGAACCAAGCCTGAGCACAAGTCTACCCCAGGAGTTAGCTCACCGGCCACCCTTCTTCCCAGGGAGGGTGGCAGGCACTGGTGGGGGGCTGCCTGGTGGGGTTTGTGGGGTCTCCTTGTCTGGAGACGTTTGAAACCCACCTGGACCTGCTCTGAGCAATCCTGCTGTGGCAGGGGGGTTGGACTGGATGGTCTTCCCAGGTCCCTTCCCATCCCTAAGGGTTCTATGATGCTAGTCCACCCCTTCTCCTCTGCTCTCCTCCACCCCCTCTGTCTGCAGACAGGACAGTGCCTCTTCCAGGCAGTACCAGGGGCTGTCAGACTGGTGGCAGCCCGGGTTCACAGTGTGAAACCACCCCAGACCTCCTCTGGGTCACCCACCTCTGCGGCAGGGCCAGTCCTCGGCGCCTCACATGTCTGACGGAGCCAGGGTGGCCGATGCCCGGGGCTCCTGATGCAGGCACCAGCTCGTAGCGCTCTTGTCCCACCAACCACCTCTTGTGCTGCGGGGAGAGAGTGAGGTCCCTGCTGCCTCCCTCCAAGCCCAGCTAGGAGCCAGGTGCTGGTCCCACATGGAGAAGGTGCCAGATGCTCGGCAGCCGGGTGGGGAAAAGCCACAGGTGAGCCCTGATAGAGCGGCCAAGGTCAGCCCTGGTGCCAGCCCAGCCCTGGTGCCAGCCCAGCCCCTGGTGCCAGCCCAGCCCCTGGTAGCCAGCCCAGCCCCTGGTGCCAGCCCAGCCCCTGCGCAGCCGTTCAGGAGGAGAGAGGAGCAGATTTTCCCCTTCTCTGCAGAAGGGCAGAGGGTGGGTTTGAAGCAGCGGGGCTGACGGGCAGAAACACCCCCCTGGTACTGTCCCCCCCGACCTCTCTCTGTTGAATGCTGAGCTGTGCAGCCTCCAGCTCAGGGCTGCGGTGGGGAACAGAGGGAAGTCACCCCAGCTCTTTCTGCTTCTCTTGCTGCTGAGGTGGGAGCAGAGCCGGTGGCTACTGGGTGGGACCGGACTGGCCCCTCTAGGGTGATTAGGATCTGCAATCAAACAGCACCGGCCGTGGCCTGGGAGCCAAGGAGGTGCCAGAAGCCAAAGGATCCCCTTTAGTCACAGGGGTGTCCCGGGACAACAGAGTTCCCACAGCCTTGGGGGCAAAGAGCTGCTGCCCAGGGCGGTCCAGCTGCAGCTCGCCCTCGCAGCAGCCGCGCTCCCTCCAGGCAGCAGGAACGTGCATGGGTCTCTCTGAGATGAGGAGGTGCTGGTGTCTCCTTCCTGTTCCCCCACACCCGGGTGGGGGACAGCAGAGCCCCTGCAGAGAGGTTCAAGAGACCCTCCTTTAGCCAGAACAGAGCAGCCCGGAGAGACCACCACGCTATCGCTGGAAGAGCAAGGGGTGACAGCAGTGGCTCCTGAGCCTCAGCCCTGGGGCAGAGCTGGTAGAAACAGTGGATCCCACAGCTTCTCCACCGATGTCTTTGCCTCCCGGGATCTTTCCCAAGGATTCACTGCTGTTCTGCTGAGGAAAGCACCTGCTGCAGCGCCAGACCGCAGGGCACCTCCAGCCCAGCTTCTCCAGAGGGGCCACAGCCTCACGTGTGCAGGACAAGCAGCCCAAGCCTCCAGCTCTGTCAGGGGGGCTGCTGCTCCTCGCTGCTGGGTCTCTGAGCCAACAGAAGGCTTTGTCTACTCGTTCTGCAACCCTTTGGAATCATCAGGAATAGAAGAGGTTGTCAGGACCACCCTACTGTGCTCACAGCGCCCCAGCCCCAGGCAGCGGGGTGACGGGTCAGTCAGGGGGGCTACTGAAGCAGCCAGACCCACAGACAGCTGCAGGGCACTGAGCCCAGGAGAACACACACACACGGCTTGAGCTGTGCCCACGGCATCACACCAGGAGCACGGGGGGTCCCTGGGCAAAGCCTCTCCACCGGAGCTCCCCCTCCTAATCCCACATTTCCAACCCCTGTCATAGAATCACTAGGGATGGGAAGGCACCTGGAAAGACCAGGAGGGGAGGAGGGGTGACCCCTCTGGTGATGCCCGGTGGGCGATGCCCTCGGGGATGCTCTTGCTCGGCTGTGGGCAGCACCAATGACCCCGTAAGACGTCGGCAAAGAGGGAACTGAGGAGCAAAACAAACAGGGGAGGGAGGACGGAGCCAGACTGTCAGAGCTGAGCTGTCTCTGCCGCTTGGCAGGGAGACAAGACAGCTCTGCAGCCAGGCTGCAAGCAGGCAAGAGGCAGCAGGAGGGGGCTGTGAGAGTGAGGGGGGTAAGAGGAAGCTGGGACTGGAGAGACCCCGCAATCCAGAGGCTCCTGGAGTCCAAGCAGCTGGGGTGGCCAAGATGCTCAGAACCCCCCCAGAGGGCCTGGGCTTGGTTTAGCAGGAAGGATGGGAGGCAGGAGGGGTGGTCTGTGGTACCGGGAAGAGCTCTGTGACGCAGAGGGAAGGACGTCAGCGCCTGGGGCAGCTTCAAAGACCTAGCTGCTCTCTCTGGAGTGCCCTGAGGAGGTTAATCCTTCTCCTGAGCCGGGAATTATTGCGAAAGAAGATGTCAGGAACAGCAGCTCCCTGCTCTCCAGAACCTGCAGCAATCTGGGAGAGACCCCGCCACAGCCCAGCTCCCCATCCTGCTCCAGCCTGGAGCTCACAGAGGGTGCTGGACAGGATCTTAAGCAGAAGAACCCACAGGATGGGGGGCAGCTGTGTGAAGCAGCTCTCCCCACCAGCTCTGTCTCCCTGTCCTCCTGCACCTCCCCTCTCTAACTGACCTGGCCTGACCTGTGGCTGCAGACAACCTCCCAGCCGGTCTCAGCCCGCAGGAAGAAGCCACTCGATGGAGCAGGGTAACGACCTCAGGCTCTGGGAGCTGAGGTGGGGAATCGCAGCCGGGACTCTCTCTGCCTGGTGGATCTGCCCTCGGGATGCTGGCACTCACCGCTCTGCCCGGAGACCATCCAAGGAGGGGGAGCACTGCACCTTACACAAGAGGAGCAGAGGGGCCAAGAGCAGGGTCCTGCTCCTGGGGGAGGAGGATGGGGGATGGAGGGCGGCCCTGCTGAGACCTGGGATGCTGCTGGGGCAGAACTGGACGTGACCCAGCAACGAGCTCTCACAGCCCAGAAGCCACCCCTGTGCTGGGCTGGGTCCAGCAGGCCAGGGAGAGGACTGCGGTCCTCTGCTCTGCTGAGACTCCCCAGCTCTGGGCTCCTCAGCCCAGCAGAGACCTGGAGCTGGCAGAGCTCTCAGAACAGGGCCAGAGGAGCTGCTGCCCCGAGGGTGGAACCAGCTGCTGTGGGACAGACTGGGAGAGCTGGGGGGGTTCAGCGGGAGAAGAGAAGCTCCAGGGCGAAGTTAGTGCTGCTAACGGGGTGATAAGAGCAGGGCTGCATGTGGGGGGTTCCCAGCAGCAGGGACCAGTGCCAACCAGTACCTCCCAGTGTGGAGGGGTGGCGGGCAGTGCATCCTTCACCCAAAGGCGGGAGGTCATCAGCCCCACCAGGGCAGCTGGGGACAGGGTGGCAGCTGGGGACAGGGTGGCAGCCCTGCCCTGGGGTGGGTGATGGGAGAAGTGAAACTCTGTGCCTGCTCCCTCCAGTGCCAGCCTGGCCTCAGAGCAGCGGGGTTCCAGCCCCTGGCCACCCCTCACAGCTTTGCATCAGTGGCCCAGGACACCCCATCTGTTGGCCACAAGCAGCTCCGTCTGTGGCCTCCAGGCAGCCAAAGCAGCTGCGCAGCGATGCTGTGAGCTACCAGGCAGGAGATCCCACCCAGCACATGCTCTGTCCCACCGGCCACTGCCAGCCCCAACGGGGAGGCCAAGCAGACCTTGCAGAGGGCAGCATCACCCAGAGCCCGCAGCACCAGCAGCTCCACCGAGCACCCCGCTGCAAGAGAAGCCTTCTGTGCTGAGTTTCAGCCTCCCTGACGTCAGGACTCCCACCACCCCCACCCCCCTGGCTGAGCTCTGTCCCTGCAGGGCCAGCTCGTCAGTGCTGTACTGTTCCCCCACTATCTCGCCAGGGTCATGGGAAGTGCGACGGGGCCACGTCCAGAGCCGGCGTCAGCGCCTCGCGGGGCTGTGGGAGCCAAAACAATCCCTGGCGTTGGATGGGGTAGAGAGTCTACGGGGGGGTTGGAGACTCTGAAGGCTGAGCTGCTCTGAAACACTCCCAGGGAGAGAGCACTGCCGCTGGCAACCAGGAGAGCCAAGAGGCGTTGACCTGCAGGTACCCCCGAGGTGGGACCTCTCCGCACGGCAGACACAAAGCCCAGCACAGCAGCAGCTGCAGGGTGGGCAGAGCAGGGAGCTGCCCTGAGTGACCTGACCTCCAGACATCATCCCCAGCACAGCCCCGGGCAGAGCCAGTCCCCACTGCCATCTGTAGAACCAGGAGAGCAGGGGAGGTTGTGACCGAGCGCCCAGGCGGTGCCTCCTGCTGAGGGTACCAGGGTCTCCAAACCAAGGGGGCAGCAAGAGGCGAAGTTCCTGGAAAAGGAAGAGGCCTGGAAGAACCCTCTGGTACAGAGGGGTAAGTCCTCCTGACAGAGCTCATCCTCTTAGAAGGAAGGCACAGGGTCTGCTGCAGCCCCAGCACCCAGGACTGCTGCAGCATCCAGCGCTGCTGGAAGAGGTGCCAGAGGCTCTGCAAACGACTGAGCTCCCTGTTAAGGAGCAGCTCTGCACAAGCCCTGCCCCAGGCACCGCCTGTGACCCCGCAGACAGAGCCACCCCCTCTTCCAGAACCACTGAGGTTGGAAGAGCTCTCCCAGCTCACCCAGTCCAACCATCACCCCCACCCCACCCATCCCCCCCACCCCACCCTGCCCACTAAACCCTGCTCCCCAGGGCCACAGCTACTCGGTGGTTGAACCCCTCCAGGGATGCCAGCTCCCTCTCTGTTCCAACCCCTGAGCACTCTGCCAGGGGAGAGGCTTTTCCTCACCCCCCCAATTCCCGGGAGCCCAGGTTCAGGGGGGTTAAAGCAGAAAGGGCCTGAGCCCCAGCTGGATAAATAAGAGCACTTCCAGGCAGCCCAGTGCCAGGGGAGGGCAGATAAGCAGGACCTTGGCAGCAGGAACAACAAACAGGCCCGTCCCTGCTCCCCCACCCCGAGAAGAGGCTGGCTCTGCCCTCAGCAGGTGCCACGCAGGACCTGCAAGGGGCTGGCAGGACCAAGCCAGTAGTAGGGTTGTGAGCCCAGGCAGGAGGAGAACGGGGCTCCTGGCTCGGGCTGGGTGCTGCCAGCGAGGGCAAACGGCTTTATTTCACCTACTCCTGGTTTGCAGCCCCTCTGCCCCCCCAGGGCACCTCAGCCTGTGGAACCTCCAGCTGAGCAGCAGCTCCCTGGCCGATGGGACGGCAGCTCAGACCCAGCTCCAGTGAGAGGGAACTCCTGCACACGCTGCCTCCAACTGCTGCTCCAACCCCCTCCATCCCTCCTGCACCCCTCAACCCCCCCGGTTCTGCTGCCAGAGCTCCAGTACTGCTGGTACCGAGGGGGTTGAGTCACTGCCAGCCGTCACCAACCGCTGCAGCTGACTGATGCCTTCAGAGAGAGCCCAGCCCGCTCCTCCAGCGCCGCCGGGATGGAGCAATTATCCCCCATTTCTGTGACAGGGAACGAGGAGCCCTGGCATCACCGCAGCCTCCCCGCGCAGCGGCGAGTGGGCGACAGCCAGGAGCAGTGACAGCGTGAGGCACCTCCTGAGCTGCCACTCCGTGCCAGGGAGAGCTGCCACTGCCTGCACTGCAAGGAGCAAGTCCCAGGAGAGGGTCCCTGGGCTCTGCTGTCTGATGGTGGCTCGAGAGACAGGCAGGGGTGGGGAGGAGACCTCTTCTCAAGGGCATCTGGGGACANAGACGTTCCAGCCCCGCCTGGCTGTGTTCCTGTGCCACTGGGTCTGGGGGATCCTGCTGGGGCAGGGGGATTGGACTGGAGGATCTTTCCAGGTCCCTTCCCATCCCTGAGGATTCCATGAGTCTATAATTCTCTCCCCAGAGCAGCTCCCTGCCCTACACTCCGCTGCCCATCAGCTCATCCCTCTGCCATCACCTGAGAGGAGGAACGATGAGCGACCCCCCAGCCCAGCCAGGGGCAGGGAGGCTGTGACAGCCAGAGCAAAGGAGAGCAGAGGGACTCAACTCCCAGCCCTTCAGATAAGGTGCTCCCTGAAAAGCCATCGTGACCTCCTCCCCGCAGAGGCAGAGGAGCAGCCGTCAGCTCGCATCTCGTCAGGCTCTCCGGAGCGCGGAGATGGGCGATGCCACCCGGTGCCAGCGACAGCCCCTCTCGGCAGCGCTGGAAGCGCAGGCAGAGCCATCGGAAGGCGCCGCCCGGAGGATCGACCGGGGCGGGGGGGCTTCCACCTGCAACTCCCACTGCTGGGAGAGTCCTGGCTGCTGCTCCTCTCGCTGCTCGGCCGCTGAAGAGGGGACAGCGGGGGCTCCGGGTGCCAGCAGCGCAGCTTGAGCCGTGATCAGCGCCAGGAGCAGCTGAACCCTCACGAAAGGAGCAGCAGCAGCGATGGGAGGGCGGAGTGAAAACCCGCTGCTGCACCCATCCCACGGTGGAGCCGCTAGGATCCCCCACCCAAAGACCCCCCAGAGCACCCACCAGCCCTCACTGACACCGATGGACTGGTCACCCCTCCAGCCCACAGCCTGCGAGGAACCCGGGGTGGTCCTGGGTGCCCAGCGGCTCCTCCTGATGGGAAGCAGCTGGGAATCCGGGATTGTTTAGTGGATGCCGTTCCCCTCGCTCCTTCTCCCAGCTCCTGAGCAGACACCAGGACCCCTGCTCGACCCGCTCCGTCCCGAGGGCAGGAAGGGTGGAAAGGACAGCTCGAAGCAGCGGGTTCAGCTGGAGCAGAGGCTGCCAGGAGCCGAGGGAAGCAGCAAACCCAAAGTAACCCCACAGAGCACGAGAGCTGCAGCCGGAGGGACGGGGAGCTGCCCTGGGGTGACCTGAGGAGGCTGGAATGAGCTCAGGAGGGTGGGACGGGTGGCCCTGCTGGGCTGTAGCAGGGACCCAACGGGCTACAAAGCAGAGCTCAGCCCTAGTGAGGACCAGACTGCCCGCCTGCTGCCACAGGAGAGGGTTACGGTGCTGGGACCCACATCCCACAGCACCCAACTCACCCCAGCACTGGCACAGAGGAGCTGCTGCTGCTGGGATCGCTCTTCTCAGGGTGAAGATGGTGCTGGAAGCTCCCCCATCAGCTCTGCCCGAGGGGTGGCCCAGCAAGTGCCCAGCTCAGCCTGTCCCACGGGCTCTCTCCCCAGCCCGAGACCCCTCACAGCCTCACGGGGCTGGGAAGGACGGGGCTGGTGTCAGCAACCGCAGAGCGAGGGCAGTATTTTGGGAAGGGCTAAAAATAGAGCTCTGGCCCCTCTCCTCTCGAGGTCTCTACGTGCGCTGCTGGCAGTGGGGCTCCGCAGGGGCAGAGGTGTCCCCCCCTGAGCACTCGGCTCCCCACAGCTGGCTCCTCTGCAGGAGAAGAGCCCCAGATGACACCCAGGGGGGCAGTGAACACCCAGCCCCCGGCTGATGGCACCGAGGAGCAGCGTGTGCTGGCTGCAGCCAGGCAGGAGGCTCCTAGGAAGGGAAGAGAGCGGGCTCTGGTGGGGAGCTGCTCGTGTCCCTCCCTGCAGAAACAAGAGCCCCCAGCTCATCCCAAAGTGCTCTCTGCCGGCAGCACAAGGCAGAAGAAGCAAGAACCTCAAGAGAGGCAGCAGCTTGGTGTCTGCCAGGCTGTGCCCAGGCAGTGCCATGAGCTCCAGCAGCCAGACACGAGGGTTTATGGCCAAAGACAGAGGACGAGTGGGCCCGGTAGGACCCTCTCCAGAGCTCCACGGAGCTGCTCCAGCCAGCAGATGAGCAGCAGGAGCAGCATCAAGCTGAGCGAGGAGGGTGGGCTGGCACGAGAGGGTCAGTGCGGAGGAAGCCGGGGCATTGCGGGGTGACGAGGGCCTCCCACCCCTGGGACGTGAGCTGGGAACACGACAGGAGGAGGCTCTGCACAGCTGGGAACAGCAGGGAGAAGCCAAGCCCGGCTCTCACGCACAGTCCCGCTCTACCTGTTATTATTGAGCCGGCTCCAGCAGCCCTCCCCGAGCCCGGCGCTGATTTACTCTGTTTACAGAGCGGAGCCACTTAGTCACCACAAACCCCGTCCCAGCTCCTTGGATCAGGACACTGGGTTTGTTTTTCTAGCTCCCCCCTCCCTCAGCCCCAGCCTTCTCCTCCGCTGGGAAGGGCACCGGGCGCTGGAGCTGCTGGGGCTGGGTCCAGCTGCTGTGGAGGTGGTGCTGCTGCCCAGGGCGAGCGCTGGCACCGAGGGCTTGTGAGGGGCAAAGCTCACGGGCACACGGGCCTGCTCTGCCTGCTCAGAGAGAGAGAGTTCCAGTCGCATGGAACCAGTCAGCAGCCCTTAAAGGAGGAGATGAGAGAGGTGGGGACAGGGCTCTGCTGTGACAGGACAGGGGGTGATGGTCAAACTGGAAGAGGGAGACAGCCTGGGCAGAAGGGAGGTGCTGAGGGTGGTGACCCCTGACCCAGGGTGCCCACAGCAGCACTCGCTCCCTGCCAAAGCCCTAGGACCACTGGGGGAAGGGGCTCTTGCTCCACCACGGCCACGAGCACCATCCCCGGGCTGCCTGCAGCCACAGCCAGGCTCCCAGGGTTGCTCTGCTTCTTCCAGCCTGGAAACGCCTGGACACCAGGGGTGCCCTGACCCCCATCCCCTTCCCAGCTCTGCACAGACCTGCACCTGGAGCGGGTTAGTCCTCGTGGCACCCACGACTCCTCCAGCTGACCCGTGGGACTGGGGAACAGGGCCCCTTCAGTGCAGGGACTGCTTTGCCGACCTGAGGAGAGCATTCAGGGTCCTTTGAAGCTTGTCCTGACCCCGAGCCCCATCCTGCTTCCCCGTGTTTAGGACCTCTCCTGTTTTCCTCCTTTGAAGGTGACTGGGGCTTTTCTGAGCACCCTCTCATTTCCGAGGATGCCCTTTGCTCTGCTATTTAACAGCTCTCTCCCTCTCCATTACCTTCTGGAAGGCTTCCTGGAGGTTCAGTTCACCCACAGAACCCCAGAGCCCAGGTATCCACGAGGCTTTTTGGTCTTACTCTTTTGACTTCACCCCGCAGAGCCACAGCAGCTGAATCTCTGACCCCTAAGGGCTCCTCTCCGCATCCCTAAACCCCTGGAGCCAAGCGCAGAGCTCCTGAGCTGCTCAGAGCAGCTGCTCCTGGTAGAACCACTGGGTTGAAAACGACCTCTAGGATCATCGAGTCCAACCCTGAACCCCACTGCCCCAAGGCCCCCCCTAAACCCTGCCTCCTAGGCTGGATCAGACCGTTAGGCTCAGGGAGCCCAAGCCTGGACGGAGCAGTGCCAGGGCACCCCCAGCCCGTGTCCCCCTGGGTCCTGAGGAACTGGAACTCCCCAGAAGGATGCAGGGCAGTGCTGGCTCCCTCAGCCTTCAGGGCTGGTTGTGAGAAAGGACTGAAATGGAGCTGGAACGAGCGCGGTCAGGACCTCCACATAGCTCTCCCAGGGCAAGCGGGGAGTAGCCAGCAGGGGCGATTAGAAGGAACAAGCACGCAAACATCCTCCGCGGGGCTCTGGGTTGGCCAAGAGCCCTTCCACCGCAGGCTGGGTTCCCTCCCTCCCTCCGTCCTCGCCAGCCCCCATCCCTCCTGCCCAAGAAAGGTCATTTTCTTCACAGGGAAGGGAAGGAAAAATAAATCTGCCACAAAAACAACCGGGGTTCCAGCAGAGCCAGAGGAGAAACCTTCCCTCTCGCCGCTCCCTGATAAATAACCTCAACCTCCTCACAGCAAACGTTCCCAAGCAGCCAGCTCTGCTCCACACGGAGGCGTAAATTCTCTTGGCTTCTTGGGAACCAGACCCAGAGGATCCTCTGGGCTCAAAGAACAGCTTCTGCAACCTCCTCTGGCACAGAGGAGCCCCAGGAAGGCTCCTTCCCCTCTTGCTCCAGCTCCCCCAGACTCTCCCCACCACCAGCTCCCGCATGGATGTCCCAGCTCAGGGGATGCTTCGAGCGGCTGAGGATTTCCTTCTCCCCTGGTACCATCGCTCAAACAGCTGGGGATGCTTTGCTCTGCAGCCAAGGGTGTGAAGGGCTCCCCTTCAGTCACTCCCCCCTGCCCCGAATCAGCCACCTGCCTGCAGGGGTGGGTGAAGGACCGGGACTGGAGGTGGTGATGTCCCCCCACCCCAGCTCTGAGCAATGGCCTCCTGCTCCAGGAGCTCTCACTGAGCTCCAGTACTGGCACAAGCAAGGGGACGGGGGGCTCTTCTCCACTCGGGCTGTGATCTTGGGTCTTTCCAGCTTGAAAACCTCTGCTGGGGTGAGGAGCCAGCCTGGCCGAGGCCCTGTGCTCAGCCACCACGCTCTGCTGGGGGTGGTGTAGCCCAGATCCGGCTGCAGAACCCTGCTGCTGTCTCCGGGACTGGTTTTTGAGGTCAGGGAAGGGCAGTTGGGTGGGTGGTTTCTCACCTGTGGCAGTGCCCTGGCGTCTGGATCGGACCCACAGCACTGGTCTCCACCAGCCAGCCCCTGAGGCAAACTCCTTCCCGGGGTCCCAGCAAAGAAACCCGCAGGAGCTCCAAGCACCTTCTCGTGTTCGTGAGAGCTCTGAACTCTCTGCCGAGGACCTGGGAACACAGAGGTGGGAGAAGTCACCCCAGAAACTGGGTGAACACAGCGAGGAGAGGAGACTGTCCCCGACCCCTGCGGGTGGGCACCGAACTGCGACCACAAATCCTCCCTGAGCGACTGAGTCAAATCCACCAGTTCGGGACCCCCCCGCAGAAAAAGCTCTCCCCTAAGAGCCCCCCAGAGAGAGGACTCTGCCAGGAGACCCCCATCCCCTGCAGGACCCTGAATGCTGACAACCACGGCAGCGGGAGAAGCCTTGGGATGAGGGAGGAAGGCTGGCAGGAGGTTTGTTTTCGCAGCTGCGTTCCAGGACGCAGCAGCATCCTGCGAGAAATCCCAGCCAGGAAGGATGAGGGGGAGGACGATGCTCTTGAAGCCGCCGCCGCCGCAGGGCACTGGGTGTCACTGGCATCTGTACCGGGGCTGAGAGCAGCCGCTGACCCGCAGGAGCCCTTACGCAACGCTCAGCGCTCCCGCAAACCCCACAGCTGAGCGGAACCGGCTCTTTCCTACCCGGTCCTGCCCGCGGGAGCCGAGCGGAACCCAGGCAGCGGGACAGAGGGGTCGGTTAAAGCTCCGGGGATCTTTCACCGCCCCGGGGCCTTAGCTGCTGAATTTCACGCAGACCCCTCCTGGGGTGCTGGGTGCCTCCCTGAGGGGGGATTTCAGGAGTCACCGTGCGCTGCTGATCCCTTTCAGGGAATGGAAAAACACAGGGAGAGGGCTCGCAGCGTGGGAATTGGCTTTTGGCTCTGTCGGGAGCTGCACGATGCTGCCCGGCCCACGGCTGGCAGGGAAACTCCGGGAGAAGCTTCTCTGTGCACCTGCCCCCCAGCCCACAGCCCAGGAGCCCCCCAGCCCAAAGCCCAGGAGCCCCACGCCACGGTGCCCTAATCCACACACAGAACCCCGAGTTCTATCCCACCGGCAACCACCCCCCACTTACGGGGCAAAACCAGCTCCAAGGAGGAGAACTAAAACCTGCGGGCACTGCTTGAGCCCACAGGGTGCTGTGCGGGGGTTCCCAGGCGCCGCCACACAGGGGGCACCCGCGTGGGGTGACACCAAGACCCTGCGGAAGGAGAGATGGAGTTGGCTAGGATCAGCAGAACGTGGCTCTTGGCCTGACAGCGTGGCCAGCAAAATCCCACCCCCAGGAGCCTTTCGATCCCCTTTCGGGGCCCAAAGGGAGCTGGAGGAGGCCAGAGGATCCCTGGAATAAGGAGGGTCTGGAGGTACTGTGCAAAGGTAGGGGGTTTATTACTCTCTCACAGAAACAGCAGCAGCCATCCGGGTCGAAACCTCTTAAATTAACGCGGCCAGCGGCCCCAGTGCAAAAATAAAGAGAGCGCAGC
>VZRI01003780.1:975-205056 GCA_013397515.1 Upupa epops
GGGGTGGGGGTGCCAGCAGTTGCTCTCAAGGCTCTCGACACCCTGCCACCGAAGACTGGAAATGCAAAAGCAGCTTAAACTTGGCTACGCCTCTGCTGCAGGGGTAGCCACAGCCCTCTTTTGCATGGGAGCTCGGATGTGGAGAGGCCGAAGAGGCGAGCCATTCTCCATGCTTGCAAACCCCCTTCTGTGGGGGTAAACCTGCAGTCCTTCCCTCCTTCACTGAGAGCTCAGATACAGAAAAGCTGCACCGGCTCGTTTCTGTCCTTGGCGGCGGATCGGAACTGCAGTGGGACCTGTGTGGCAGGGGGGGGGGGGAAGTCTATCCTTGCCCTTAACACTAGGTACAAGAGAGGGGCATTAAACAGTGAAGCACAGCCTCCAGAATCCAATGTCCACCCCTGTAGTTTGCTTTTTTAAAACATGTAAGTTACATACAAAATGCAGGTGGATCTGTCCTTGGGAAGGCTGAAACCAGAGATCCTGTCCCATTGCCTTGTAGCCCAGGAAACAGGCCACAGAATAGGGAAGAGATTGAGGGCTACAGCCTTGAAAAGCATGAAGGAAATAATGGAATCGTGGAATCATAGAATAGTAGAGGTTGTAAGGGACTTCTGGAGATCATGGAATCGTGGAATCATAGAATAGTAGAGGTTGTAAGGGACTTCTGGAGATCATCTAGTGCAACCCCTCTGCCAAAGCACGATCGCATAGGGCGGGTCACAAAGGAACACGTCCAGGTACCCTTCTAGGCAGCCTGTTCCAGTACTGTCACACACACAGTAAAGAAGTTTTTCCTGATGTTGAGGCAGAACCTCCTTCTCCTATCACAGGGTGCCACTGAAAAGAGACTGGCCCCTTCTTGACACACACCATTTATATATCTATACATTTATTTAATAAGATCTCCTCTCAGCCTTCTCCATATTAAACAGCCCCAGTTCTCTCAGCCTTTTCTCTTAGGAAGGTTTTCAAATCCTTTTAACTATCCTTGTAGCCCTCTGTTACGACTCTCTCCATCACTTCTCTGTCTCTCTTGAATTGGGGAGCCTGAAACTGGACACAGTACCCCAGGGGTGGCCTCACAAGGGCAGAGAGGAGAGGTAAGAAAATTTCCCTTGATCTGCTGAGCACGCTTTTCTTGATGCACGATTGGCTTTCTTTGCCACAAGGGCACACTGCTGTCCCATACATACCTTACTGTTTGTTCTCCGAGGTCTTTTACAATGGGCTGTCTTCCAGCAGGAGAAGCCCTAATCTGTACTGGTACCTGGTGTTATTCCTCCCCGGGTGCAGGACTCCACACTTACCCTTGCCGAACGTCATAAGGTTCTCCTTTGCCCAGCACTCCAGCCTGTCCAGATCTTACTGAATGGCAGCACAGCCCTCTGGTCAATCAGCTGATCCTCCTGCATTTGTATCATCTGCAAACTTGACGAGGGTTCGCTCTGTCTCTTCACACAGGTCAATGATGATGCTGTTGAATGTGACTGTGCTGAGTAGTGACCTCTGGGAAATACCACTACAGGCCTCCAACTGGACTCTGTGCCACTGATCACAACCCTCTGAGCGATGTTGCTTAGCCAGTTCTCAATCCACCTCAGAGGAGTCTGGAAACACTACTCACTCAGGAGAGGCGTGAAGAGGGAGGCTCAAGAATTAGGCGCCCCTGTAGTTTCACTTCCTTGTACTTTTTCAAAGCAGAATCTTGCCCGAGTTTTACTGAACCCTGTTATACAGTTTGTGAACCACGACCCAACAAGGAGGTGATAGCGGTAGCTTACCAACCTCTTCTCCTGCTGCTGTTCTACCATAAAGTGAGATAAATGCATAAACAGAAGTATTTGAAAGATCAACTAAACAGACTCCCCCAAGATTGGAAAATAACATTCCATTTTCACAGATTATGCATATGTAGGTCTATTAAGTCCACCTGAATTTCAGCACTAATGATGTATTAGTCTGTGTTTTCCTGCAAAGCAAGCTGCTCTTGAAAAGTGGAGATCTGAATTTTGACTGTCTTGCTGAAGCCAGCTAAATATGTCCTCTGGCACAAAACAGACAGGAAATGGTGCGTTAGCTGGGGAAAAACAAGATTTGTCACTTTAACGTAAAGTCAATATAAAGTGAACAAATATTACCGCATGACGTGTTTAGAATATGGTTCCCTCAGTATGTAGTTGCTTCCTTGGCTCATTATAATGTAAATTCTGTTAATCCAGTGTAATGAATTAACAATTTTCTCCTCTATCCTGCTTGTTTTCTTTTATAGTACCTTGAAAAATATCAGAACGCATTGATTTTCACGCTGCATATAGATTCTCAGCAATTCAGAAGGGTGTTTCTTACTAACTCCTGGTCCACTAACTAAATAATTTTTTTTTCCCACAACTGTGTATTATTTGTACTGTCTCTGATCCCACTGTACAGACACCAGAATGAACTTACTTGATCTAATAATAAAATGATCTCTTGATATAGTCCTACAACACATTAATACTCTGGTGAGTTTAATGCATCCTTTAAAACCAGACCTAAATTTTAACTTATGACTCACATGTCAATCTCTGGTAAACACCCTAAAGAGTGCCATCTTATCATGGAATCGCCTATGCTGGAAAAGATCTTTCAAGACCACCAAGCCCAACCGCTAGTCTCCAAACCCATCGCTAAGTCCCTGAAGTCTGTATTTACTGACTACACTTGCAGGGATAGCAATTCAGTCATCTCCCAGGTCAACCCATTACAATGCTTGATTACCCTTCAAAGAACAAAATTTCTCCTATTGTTTGACCTAAACGTCCATTGGCACTTAAGGTCAGTTCATCTTGTCCCATCACATGTCATCAGGGTGGGAAGACCAACATCCACCTCACTACAGCCTGCTTTCAGGTAGTTGTAAGGTCTCCGCTCAGTCTCTGGTTCTTCAGACTAAATAGACGCTGCAATTTCAGCTGCCGCTTCTTATAAGGTTTGTTCTACAGACCTTTCATCAGTCTTGTTACCCTTCTTTGGACCCTCTCTAGCACCTCAATGTCTCTTTTTGTGTTAAGGTGCCCAAAACTGAACACACTACTCAAAGTGTGGCCTCTTTGGTGCTGAGTACAGGGGGGGCATATTTCCGTACTCCTGTTGGCCACACTATTTCTGATACGAGCCAGGATGCCATTTGCCTTCTTGGCCAAATGAGCACACTGCTGGCTCTTACTCGGCTGCTTGTCAATCAATACTTCCATGTCTCCTTCTGACAAGCAGCTCTCCAGCCGCTCTCCCCCAGCCCTGTAGCATTTCGTTGGGTTGTTGTGTCTCAGGTGCAGGACCAGGCACTTGGCCTTCTTGAAGCTCATGAAATGAGTCTTGGCCCATCGAACCAGACCGTCAAGATCTCTCTGTGGAAACTCTACCATCAGGCAGATTAGCACTTACACCAATTAGGTTTAGGCTGAGTAAAAGAGAGAGAGAAAAAAAAAAAAAGGCTACTTCTCTTGTACCGCATCACAAAGACACTGCCTAGAGGCATCCAAAATCACAAGCCCAAAATACAAATAGTTTTCAGCGATGTGCCAAGATATACTTAATGACGGTCTTGTAAGTACTCGGGAATCTTCAGAATGCAAATTACTTAAACGCAAGTGTTACGGGTTTAGAAACCCCACCCATCTTTATGGTATTCCCGCATCAAGCTCTCTTCCAGCACACAAGCAGTTACACCCCCACCCACCCCCCCGGAGCATTTCCGCTGTCCGGGCACAGCCGGACAAGGTGGGGCACGGGAGGCTGAAAGTGGAGTTCGTTAGGGGGAAGGCTGCTGGCTGGAGCTATGGAGGGGTTTCGCGGAAGAGCTCAGCTAGCCGGGGGTTTCCCTGTTCCTCTCTTTTAGCACTCTGACTTCTGTTAGAGTCCCGCCTGGCTCGTAAGGCAGCGGCTCCGCTCCCGCTCACTGTGGGTTCCCTCGCTTCCCCCGCCCGCAGCGGCGGCAGCAGCAAGCACGGCTTGGCTCCGCGGACGAATGCCAGCGTCGATTCTTTTCCCCTTTGTCAGCGGCAGCGCGTTGGCCTCGGGGACGGTACCGGGGGACCGGGGAGCTGTAGGGGTGGTAGCTGTAGGGGGATACCCTTGAGCGCCATTTTACGGGCGATGCCCGGCGGCGTTTTGGGGAACGGTACGGCCTTCCTAAAGGGAAAACCGAGCAGCATCTAGCTCCGATGCGTTTATGTTCTCATTCTCCTCTTCGCCTCTCTCAGCGGAGTTTTACGAGGCGACTGTGCTAAACAGCCGAGAATGCGGGAAACCGGAGGGAGCAGCAGCAGCGACGCGGTTGCCGTTTGTAGAGGGGAGAACAGATCGGGGCAATGATTTGTGTTTTCTCTTCTCGCTCCTTTCTCTAGTTCTTATTAAAGTTTCCGTTCCAGTTTCGGCAGTCGTGTTTAATCTTATTGTCTTCCTCCCGGGGTGTGGGGGTGACAGACTGAGTTCTGCACGACACACAGTTTGGGCAAAACGCTACGTACTAGCTTCACACCGCGACAGCAGCTTAGGAACAGCGAACACCTCCAGAAATCTTAACCACACGCCGTGGACGGTACAGAGTAGCGTGAGCTACTAAAAACACCTGGGAGAATACTACCAGAAACAGAAGACGTATAAAGCTTTATGCACTAACCTACACACTGTCCAGATGCATCAGGTCATGAAATGTCTCGAGTGTCTATTTGCCAACAAACGTAGCTGTGTACTCTGCTGTCAGTTATGCTCTGCTAGCAATTAAATCAGCCTACTCACCCTTAATAAAAGTAAATACTTTCAGAGGTGCAGTCTATGCTGGCAGCAAGCAGCAGCAGCACTGGGTCCTTATCACCTCAGAGCATTTGCTGAACACAACAGAATGTAAACTGCCAGTTATTAACGTGTTGTGGGCCTCCTGGTTGTACCATGACACAAATAATTAAGAAACAAAATATCAAAGGCCACTTTCCCCCTTTATCAGGCTAAGACCTGTTTCATGGCTCAGTCTTGTCTTTTTTATTAATTTATTATCATGGATGGGCAATGGAATAACGTTTGGTTCCCCTTGCTTTCCCCTACCTACGATCAAGTAGTTTCTCCGATCTTCCTTTGGACATCAAATCTGAACCGGTTGTCATAGAGAAACACTAAATAAGAGGTTTTTCTAATGTCAAGCCGTTCAAAGAGTTGATTATAAACCATAAAGCTGGAAGCAAGAAGGTGAAACCCAGAGGTTTCTCAAGCCTGAGACGGTCTCAACCTAGTGTTCTCTCCTGTAAATGTTTAATAAAATCTCACAACTGCAGCTTACTTTGACAGCTTCCCATTCTTTTGTAGTAAGCTGCAAACAAAACATGCTGGAAATCTGATTGCCAAGCCTGGGGTAAAACTCAGCAAAATGAAAAAAAAACAAGACAGTTACAAGACAGAATTCCTACCTTCTGAATAAAGCATGTGTTTTGAGTATAAAAAGCCATTCCCTTGTAGAAAGCGGTTGTAATTAGCTAAAAAGCTGGCAAGTACCATAAATAGGTGTGGAAAAACTCTGAAGAGAATCATAGAATCATTGATCGCCCCCCTTCTGATCCCCCCCAGAATGCTGTTGGCCCCCTTGGCCACAAGAGCACATTGCTGGCTCGTAGTCATCCTGCTGTCCACCAGGACCCTCATGTCCCTTTCTCCTACACTGCTGTTCAACAGGTCAGTCCCCACCCTATCCTGGTCTCTGGGGTTGTCCTTGCCCAGATGCAAAACTCTACGCTTACCCCTGTTGTACCTCATTAAGTTTCTCCGTGCCCAGCTCTCCAGCCTGTCCAGGTCTCACTGAATGGCAGCACAGTCTGCTGGGGGGGTCAGCGACACCACCCAGCTTTGTGTCATTGGCAAACTTGCTGACAGTGCACCCTAATCCCTCATCTGAGTCATTAATGACTAGATTGAAGAGGACTGGTCCCTGGACCGACAACTGGGGGACTCCACTAGATCCAGGCCTCCAACTAGACTCTGTTCCATTGACCGCTACTCTGTCTTCTATCCTGCAGCCAGTTCACGATCCACCTCACTACCCGATCATCCAGTCCACGCTGCCTCAGTTTGGCCACGAGGATGCTTTGTGAGGATGTGTCAAATACCTTAGTGAAGTCAAGATAGACCACATCCACTGCTCTGCCATCATTTATCCACCTGGTTATGCCCTCATAAAAGGCTAGCAAGTTGGTCAAGCGTGACTTCCCCTTGGCGAAGCCATGCTGACTGTCCCTAATGACCCTCTTGTCCTTGATGTTTCCAGACACAGCAACGAGGACAAATTGTTCCATCACCTTTCCTGGGACGGAGGTGAGACTGACCTGTCTATAGCTACCTGGGTCCTCCTTCTTACCCTTTTTGAAGATCAGAATGACATTTGCTAACCTCCGGTCCCTCGACACCTCTTCTGATCTCCATGACTTAGAAAGCACATATGCTGCTGTGAAAGTCAACAATCACAAATCGCAAGCTGTGGAGGTAGTGGTGTACTTCCCCAGAATTCAGCCCATTAAATCAACTTACTGCCAATCTCAGTTGTGTTGAACTATGCCCCTCAAGATGTGCCAGCTGGAAGCTGAAACAGAGTTAGCACGTAACGTGATTAGGTCGTTACCAAACTCTGGTTGCTGTTCTGTGTATTTACTGACTATGGAATGTTAGACCAACTGATTCCAGGTCAAAACTATACACAAATTGCCTGCCATGTGAGCGACAGCAGGTAACTGCATAGATGGAAATGCAATCAGTCTTTTAGTACTAGACTAGTGGATGGCAGCTGCTCCGTGCACGACAGACGTGTGCGGTGCACATAATATACCCCAGTGCAGGAAGAGAAAGGCCTGAATGAGAGCTTCAAAGACCCCCAGTTTTTAATTTCTACCCTTCTTGGGGTGGGTGGGAGTTGTTCAGTGAAAACCCAAGTCTTCTACCTGGGCTTCAGATCAGGTTCGCTTAGAGGAAAAAGTTTTAAAAAAATGTTAGGGTAAAAAGAGCAGGTAGAATGTCACTACACTGGTTTGTCTCCAAATATTTTTCCAATTTTAGCTGACCAAATGAACACAAACATGAAGATTCATCAATATTAAAACTGATTCTTCATCTTAATCCTGGCTGCACGTTGTAGCTGATTTTTAACATGTCTCCTAGCCTAAATTTTACTTCCAATATACCCCCCCCTTGAAATGTTTGCTCGAAGGCTACGGCTATCCACGCAACTGCGGAGATGGTGAGGAAATACATATTTTAATTCTTTGAGGTTTGTCAGCGAGTTAATTTTAAGCTGGTTATCTCTGGATGTGTTTAAATGTCAGGCAGATATGGAACTTAGGAACGTGGTTTAGTCATGAGCTCGGTAGGTTAATTGTTGAACTTGATGATCTTGAAGCTCTTTTCCGACCTAAATGGTTTTGTGGTCCTGAGGTTTATAAAACTGAATATCTGGAGTAACTCCATTTAAAAAGGAAGACTTACCAGGATGAGTAGCAAAAAACCTTACTAGATGGAAGTTAAATTCAAGAGCCTGTAATGCAAAGTAATCTGTATTTTTTCTTTTCAGCTTTGGCTATTAAATTCCCATTATTTTACTGATTACTTAGATACAGGAATAGGAAGAAACCTGAGCTGTCATAATACGGCATTAGTGAGGCACACAGAAATAGCAATTCTGCTATTGTTAGGTAGACTCGAGCTAGTCTAAAAGGCTTTTCTGGTTGAACCCTCCCTTGCTCAAATACCTGGCTAGGATACCAGCAATCGGAAAGCTCTTGCTTCGCAAATACCATCTTCCACCTATTGAAATTACCAAGAACGTTTTAGAAAGGTTCCTCAATGAATATGATGGCCAGCTTTGTTTCCAGTGTGATAATGATCTCTGTAACTTGATTCACATAACTCTTCCATCCTTTGGGTGATGGAAAAATTCATTAATGAGATCAGAAGCAATATAATTAACAATGGCTAGGACAGATCGTGCGCTTCTTCAAGAAATAGCACACCCATCTTGCTAGAATCAGAAAAGCTGTATTTTCAGTTGTAAGCTGAGGAATTTGATTGCTATCCATAACTTTTTTTCTATGAAACATCCCAAATAAAATGGACTGCAGTAAAGTCAACTTACTTGGTTAAGAAGGGAAGCCTTGTCATGTGAGAGTTTGGGCTGTGAGGCAACAGGGTAGAGAATCTCTCAGCCATCCCCGAGTGACAGGAACTGAACACTGAAAAACAGATGTTCATTGTTTTTCTGCTGTGATGTACAGAGCAAATATTTGTTAAAAATAAGGCTACAAGTGAACAAAGGCTGCTGTTTGAGGGTAAGAGAAAATAAAAAAAGGAAAGACTCAGGCTAAATTTTTAATAAGGAACATGTAGAAGGACCTCGTTTCTTCTACAAAGCCAGTGAATCGTTAATGCAAAATTCCTTCCAAAAGACATTTATCCCAAAAAGAAATTACTCTGCTCTAATTATTAAGTGCACACTGAGAGATTTTAATGTTATTTTAAGTACTTTCATAGTGTAGCCCCAGCTACAAAGATTCAATTGTTGCCTCGTTTATGTAAGGCCAGCAAGTGGTTTAAGGTAAAACTCCCTGTCATCTAAACCGGTCTAGAATTGTAACTGCCTTTAGCTGTCACAGGCAAAATCCCACAGATTCTTTGGGAAGACTAGGGTTATTGTTCGAGGAAGTGCAATGCAAAAAAAGAGCTTAAAAATAACACCCCAGATGATCTACGAGATGAAGGCATTGGCATGTTGCACAGCCCAATTACCCTGCATTTCCTGATCTTGGGGCTTAATTTTTTATTTTTCAAGGGGTCAGAGAATCAGACTAATAACACATCTACTGTGTTGGTGCTAAGGTGATACTATCTAGGAAGGGGTGTGGATTGCTTCATTTGAAATCTCCAAGCAGCAATAATGGAGCAACCAAAAATCCAACAGTGACACCCTCAGATGGATAAACAGAGGGGGTGATGTGCCTTATGGTCTGCTCTATCTATCTGTCTTAAATTGCAGAAGAGATTTGTAACTGATATGGAAAATACTGACTGTATCTCCCATGAGACATTTTTAAAACAGCATGTGTCTGAAGCAAAAAAACAAAGCGTGAAGAGGCAATATTAAATACTGCACGGAGCCTCTGGGACAGCAGCAGTTTCCAGACAACATCAGGTAGCAGCTGACCCCTCAGGATATGGGTGAAACAGTTTGAATCTATGTATGTGTCCACACAGGCTCTGCAGCTGAGGATGTGCCACATCCTCCAAGGGAACATGAACTCAAAACAACCTAATAAACAGCAAAGACACAAACTATCTAACTCCTTTGTTTGTATTTGCTCTCTGAGCATGACCGTGGCTGTCCATTCAACGATCAGTGTCCGTGCTGAAAAAGACTTTATGAAGTGAGTGCTCTAGAATTTTTTCCAAGAACTTAAAAGATTGTTTAGAGCTCTGAGACTCCAACAAAATTCTGCTGTCCTTTATGAAATTTTAAAATCTTATGTCTGCTTGAAAAAGACTTGGTACTTTCAGAAACCGCTGTAGTTTCCTATTCCGTACTTGTCTCAACACTGTTCAGTTTGAGTTTAAAAGGCTGTGTCAGTGGAAAAAATGTTGAAGTTTAGCTTCATATGACTGAGATGGTGCTGCAGAAGTAAATCGGAAAGACACAGCAAGCAAAGGAGCGTATTAAAGTCTGGTAGATCTTCAATGTGGTGATTCAATGCAGTAAAGCAGACACGAAAAGGATGTGGAAGAGAAGGATAAAGAAAATGAGTGTATGGAGGGGGTGGAACAGAGCAATTTAAACAGAGGAAGGAGGCATGAACACTTCCACTGAAGGATAGGAGGGAAATAAAAGGAGAGGCAGACATCTGCAGCTTCAGAGAGATCACAGACAAAGAGGATGGAGCCTAAACAGATATCCGTTGGCCCTAAATATTCAAAGGGTGATATGTGTGAGCAGCAAATCCGGTAGAGGCCACAGAAATGGGGGCCTGGCAGACTGAGACCACAAGCACATGGTTATTGCTTACTGATGAAGAGGAGGGATCCGAGTTAATTGTGGCTCTGGGACAGTCTGAGGTGATGTAGTGGCTGTTAGAACAAGAGTGGAACAAGAGGATACTGCAGTTGCAACACTAGAGGCGTTAGTTTTCCCCGACATCTGATCCACAAATGGAAAGCATGTAGTCGTCCGTCAAAATATGTAAAGCAAATGCAGAATAGAGTATAAAAACATCGATAACTAAAAGCAAGCAATGGAGAAAAGCTTGATATTGAAGACAAAAAATAGTAGCAAAAGACAGAAACTGCACGGCAATCACATAGTTTCATATTACTTTCTTAGAACTTACATTTTCCTTTATTCAGTGCTTTGAATTTATTCTGGTCTTCCATACTATTTTCACCTTATTTATTGATGAACCCCAGAACACCAAATGAGGGAAAAACTAAGGAGATCACTAATTAAAACAGGCGGATGCTCAGGCATAGGAAGTACCTGCATCACACTAAGCAGAGGATCATCTTTAGGTAGCGGGAAGCCAGGAAGCGCTGTGACCGTGTCACGTAACTAAACCATTCTTACTCTGTTTCCTCCTTTTCTCTAAAGGAAAGGCTGGGGGCAGGAATTTTGTTTCAGTCTGTGCTTTGCTACTGGGAAATTACTGCCTACATTGCAAGGAGTGAGCTGTTCTGCTGGGACAGGGTTGTGAAATCTTCCGTCTCCTGCTTTCCTGAGACTCCCGTGATGCAGCAGAAGGTAATACCTGTATTTCCACATGATTGAGCACCAGCAGTTAAATTACTACATCACACACGTTCTGTGATTGCTTTCACAGAAATGTGGGCCAAGTCACAGTCTGGCCATAGATTGCTTACTTTCGGTCGAGGTCTAAGTAGCTGCACAAAGGAAGACCAGAGGTGATCTGATGTTGTTTTGGACAATAGGTATAATCACAGCTGCTTCAAAGTTAATGATTTGATCTCTGGTTGTTTATAGCTGGGTCAGGATTTCACCACAACAGATTTTTAAATTATAATAACAAAGCAGCACCCAATTATAGTGAAGGCAAGAAAGAGAGAGACAAACTCTGGGAACAGTTTTAGTACTGGGAAAGGTCTGTAAGTCTTCTGGCCATAGAAACATGTCTCTGTTGGCAGAGCCTATGCTGTGCTGAGCTGTAACTCAGTTTGTAGAAATCCTGGCAGCACTGACAAAAGGACAGCTAGTGCCTAATTGTGGTTCTGTCACTGTCCCTACAGAGATTAGCCAGATTAGCTGCTGCGGTGCCAGAGATGGCGTTATGAGAGCCATAGCACATTGAGATTTGCCACTGTGCAGAGGTGACAGATTCTGGGACCTTACTCAGGGAAGAGAGGGAATCGAGTGTGGCCTTTCAAGGACAGCAGATCTGTCCTTGTAGTCAGGAAAGAGCATCAGGAGTAGCCACTGTTTCTCCTTACTCAATAAAGCAACTCTCAAGCAGGAAGTCCCCATGCTCACACCCAAAGCACATCTATGCAATACCATCGAGGGTGCAGGAATGGAGCTGGCCCATCCATAGCTGCAGATCTCTCCCATCCTCTCAGGGACAAGCCCACAAAGTATTCCTATTTAATATGAGGTGTTAAATTACTCCCATAGCTGGGCTTGCATTTCCCCCCCACACCTCTGTAGGTACTGTTTGTCAACCATCAGAGCACAAACACGCTCATAATTTCAATATCATAGTTTGAATAACAGCTAATGAAACATGCCACAATTATTTCTGAGCGTTTTATCTGTCTTGCATGGTAACCACGATTGCCTGCCTCTTGAAAAAAAAAAAAAATCTATAGGCAGGTGAGAATACACCAAAAGCGTAGTTTTCATTCTGGTTTCTCCTCTTCCTTAATGGTCTCTTAATACAGCTCCCTTTCCCTCTGCAGGAGCTGATTGACAGCTGTGTGACTGCAGAGAGCCCATTCCACAAGGTAATAGTCCATCTGCCTCACTCCCACCTCCATTCAGCATCTGCCACACCAGCCGATGGAGCAATTTCACACAGGAGGTCCCCACAAGAAAGGAAGAAAGCTTAGGGAAAGGGAACCACCGCTATCAACAGCACTAAAGACAGATAGGAGGAGCAAAGCTGGCTCAAGGATTCCTGGAAGGATAGGAGGCCACACGATTTGCTGTTCCAGAGTTGAGGATGTTCACTGGAGCTCCCGGTCTCATACCTTCACACCCAGTCTTTCCCTTCGAGAAAGCAGCAGCCTCACAAATACTGCAAGTAAATTGCATCCTATGCTGAAGCACCTGTATTCTTGTGCAAAGACAGAGGTCTCTATCCTGAAGAGAAGCCATGACTTAGAGCTTTACTCTTGATTTTTGTCACCAAATTTAATTTGAGCTTAGTGTGATGAAATGCTTGCCCACAGAGAAGCTATCATCCTGCTAAAGTGGCTCAATTTAGATAAGAGAGGTTTTTAAGTGATGGCTTAAAAGCACTGTAGAGAGTACATCTACAGTTCTGTATGAAGTAGTAGGGTTTAATTCTGTAATACACAACAGAAACACAATAGCAGGGTTCACCACAAAAAAACCCACACTAACTGTGTCAGAGCTTCCACTTCAGCATGCATTTAATTATTTCCCCAGAAGCTTTGATTCAAACCTGCAGTTTGGTGCCTAGTTTACCCAGTCTTTAGCTACACAGTCTGTAGAAAGTGTCCGTATAACTCACGATGTGCTACCTGACGGTGTTTTTGTTTATAGCAAACTCAAATCAAGATGATGATGCATTAGTGTGTGATTATACTGGATCTCAAGTTTCTTTATGATGTACATCTGAGCAAAGGGCCTTCACTGGTTTCCAGAGGATCCTTCTGAATTTTGCAGAAAACACAATCCAAATAATGGAATAATATCTCATACAGTATGAAATAAAATGTGGCCCATGCATCTGTGGTTCTTTGCTAGAAGATCAAGAAAAGATCATAGACATATTCATATATTAGCACACCCCCAAAGAAAACAGCTCAAGTTTTCTTCTGAAACCACTCATTCAAATAGAGAAATAGTTGTGACAAGAAGCTATTAATACAGCTTAATGCAGCACAATGTTTTTTTACAAGGACAAAATCAACACATAACAAAAAATTCTACCTGTGGAAGATGACCTATGTGTAAGCTTAATGAACATATTGAGGAAGGGAGTTACACTGGGTGGGTATCTGACAGTTGAAAGGCAAGCGTGACTTCTCCTTGGTGAAGCCATGCTGACCGTCCCTAATGACCCTCTTTGTCCTTGCTGTGCCTAGAGACAGTGTCTAGGACAAATTGTTCCATAACCTTTCCCGGTGATAATAATCATAAATTGATCCATGAGCTTCCAGAAAGTGGTTTTGTTAAGTAAGGCTAGCCAAGGCTAACTTGGCTAACTTGGCCAAGGCTAACAAGGCTAACTCCAGGCAAGGAAGGAGAACATGTTACTCTCACAGCACATGTATACCCAGCAAAAGAATTATATCCATACTCCCCTGAAATCAAAGTGCTGCAAGAAAAGCACGACAGCACTCAAAAATATTTTGTTCCAAAGGAGACTGTCAGTTGCAAGATCTTGTTACGATATTAACTGATGATCCCAACCAAAAATCACCACCAACTTTGCTGCACCCTGGTTTGATGATGAACAGGAAAACATTAAGTCCTGGTTCCAGTACTGCAAAACTGGGTAACTGCCTTGACTGCTTCGGAAGTTCAAGAACACATAATGCAAGCTACTCCTTTCAAACATAGTCTAAATCTCATCTGACCAAAATGAACACTTCCTCTGCTTTTGCACACTAGCAACAAACTAATATATGGTGTACCTTGTAGGGGTTCCCTTAGGTTTGAGGGGGAAGGTTTTATTGGGGTTTTTTTTTGTTGTTTCGTTTTTGCAGTTTTAATTTGTTCTTATAAGAGAAACACAGGAGAAAGCCTGCCAGCCTTATTCAGCCTTTACATGTAGTGGTCCAAATTTCATGCTTCGCCTGTTACAGAACGAAGACATTAGTGCAATGAAAATGTAGTAAATGTGGCCACATTATTGTCCGATACTAACTGTGATCAGTACACCAGATGACTAAGCCCTAACTTGGTTCTGGCCAATGTCTTGTGCTATATATTCTGTCAAAACATTTCGGTGTATCTCCAGCTGCAGGTGAGTTAGACAAACATCAGCAGTGGCACATCTGTAAAAACATCTCAGTTGATTTGAGAAGAATCCTATAGCTTCTGGTTTTTTTGACCACTCTAGCACTTTGCCGCAAGACATACAGAAGTCTGGGTGTCAAGGATTTATCCCAAGATGAAATTAACCAATTAATTCAGTTAATTTGCTAGTGGGCTAAAACAAAATGGAAAAAAAAAATCCGGGAAGATTTGAAAACCACTTATACATTGCAGGCAAAGCCCAAACCTAAACTTGATTTGGAAAAAAAAAAAGCAAGACATTTAATACAAACAACATAACCCTCCCCCTGCTAAAGGCAGACAGATCCATCACATGTTATTACGTAACTGGGCCAGCTGCAATGTCCAATCCCTCAAAGGAAAGGGGCTTCTAGCAGCTCTCGCTCCCTGTGGAATTATGGATTCCATTCAGTCCATGCAGACATCCCTCAACATCAGCGAGAATTTTAAAGTCCAGGTTTCTAATCCTATGTACGTCCAAGCTAGTCCTCCATTCCCACCATGCCAATTCCTACAGCCATGAGCAAAAGAAGAACAATGGAATTATTCCATTGAACAATGAAATTCAAATTAAACTTTCCTTCCGCTTATCTCCGAAGTATAACTATGTCTCTCTCTTCAGGGCAAGATGGCTGCTGTGCCTCGCACAGTGCCATGCTTTCTTTCTGAACCACAGGCAAAAGCGAGGTCAACAAGGAGGAGGAGCCAGAAACCACACCAGGAAGCTCCAAACCAACTGTTTACCTTTTTGCAAAGCCAAAAAAAAAGCCCAACCCGGAAGTTGTCATAGCAACTTGCCAACGCCTCAGGGCCAAGAAACCTCAAACTACAACACTGGTGTATTCTGAGCTTGTATGTTTTTGAAATTATCTGGATATACTGAAATTCATACCAGGGCAGTCACCGCCGACTAAAAGCAGCATCAGCTCTCACGGGCTGTTCCTAGCCACTGCATAATTAAACCCATCCACCTACTCCAAAGCTGCTTCCTCAGCTCTGGAGTGGTAGGCATACAGATGCGATATTTTCCTATTATAGCATCCCTGTTGGGGGATGATGTGGAAGCTGTCACACTTACCGAAGTCATTCTGCCCTTGAAGTTCAGCGAACAAACAGATTTCTAACAACTTGTCCTCTTAAAGTACAGTAAAACTTTCTCCCAAGTTGTTGTCCACCCATTGCTGATGTCATTACCATTTCATGCGTGGTAATGAGATACATGCCGATTCACATGACCTTCCCCCTTTTCTCTGGGGCCTAATGCATACATATTTTGCATAATTAAGGAGGCCTGCTTTGGCATACCAATATAAAGTTGCACGAAAGAGGAACAAATGTTTCATGACAACTAAAATACTTCTTTCCAGTAAAAATGTGACCATACTGAAACCATCTGTTTGTATGTTTTTTGTCAGCATTGAAAAATCTCCAGAGTGTACCACTAAAGGCTAGCCGAGTTTTTAGAAAATAATAGCGTACAGTTTGGGGCAGGTTTTATCCTGATCTCGTGTTTTCTATTGCTCTGGCGTGACTGATAGGAGTTTCTCCTAGTACTGCGGAAGTTTCCCCACGCACACACACCGGTTTGCTATCAACATTTGAAATGGAAGCTGTAGCTTCAGTTTGAATGCCACGTCAAACAATCTGATAAGGCAGTCATTTTTTATTTTTAAGGTATAAATCAAGTACAGCCTTGTATCACTGTAGTACATCTTTGTGCAGCATCTGAAAAATCAGCTGTCAATTTGAGCTTCTCCGATTTTTAGGAGGAAAAACAGGAAAGTGAGAAGCTGAAAAGCTGCTGTTTTAAGGGCAGATGGTGACTTTGTAATCCTTTCCTGCTTGTTATGAGGATCTCTTCATATTATAGGAAAATGTACCATCCTCTGGTAGAGCGTGCTCATGTCTGTCAGCCAAATTGTTTTGGAAATAACCGATCATACAGCACAGACTCGGGGTGGCCAAAGCTCGGTCTGACTTACAACTGAAAAAAGTTTAAAAATGAAAAAGTTTCCATACTTCCTGTGAGAATCAGGGGTAAAATGCAAACCTGGTATGTTAGCAAATTTTTTGAGTTTTTTTGTTTTTTAGGTAGGACAACCACCTCCAGCTCAGTTGACCTTGAATTGTACATACACTGAAACTATATTGGAAGGCAGCTCAGCAGATCAGTCTCCTGCTCAAGGGGCCAACACTGAATTAAGACCAAGTTGCTCTGGGTATGTCAGTCCAATCTGGGAGCTCACCAAAGTGGTAGAGAATGGATCAACTAGTAGCTTGTACAGTGCGTGAAGTCAACCCTAGGTTGTGGATAGCAACAGAACAAGTAGTACAAGTTCAAAGACAGGTAACAAATACCTTGCAATAACCCTGGAACATTTTACGTGTCTGCAGAGGATCGTACACTCAAATAAAACTGAATGTGGTATCAAGCTAAGCTGCCTATATTTCCAGCACATTAGAAAAAACACTTCCTCAGTGCACACTAGAGACTGCTCATATTTGCAGCATTCTGCGCTCAACCCCCAAATGTTGGGAGTATTTTATTAGGTATTTGATTCTATTTCTTGAGAAAGTAAATTAGAAAAGCCGCCCTAATCTCAACGCTATTAGTTTGCCTTAAAACCTTTTGCATGTAGCAGTGTCTCCTGTTTGGTCCTGCTACCCTCTTCAAAACTGCAAAGAAAGCCTCAAGGGCTTTCTACATCTGGCACAGGAGCAAGACGACAGTCAGGTGTTCCTTCATCAATGCTGAAGTTACAATAGGGGTAGCATCTCTAAGGTTATAAAAAGGCATTTCCCTTCCTCTTTTTGCTACGATACACTTTCCTGAAGTCCTTCTTCTCCATAGCAGTTATAAACCTACACATGCAGGAAGGCTTCTGAAGAACTCCAGGAAGCTGTATTTGTGACTGCGAGAAAACAAGATCATAAAGATATTGAATCTTGGAAATCACATACCGTCACTGTGTAAAAGACACGGGGCTTTAAAACATTCAGAGTGGCAGAAAGAACACCTGACATGAAAATACGGAAATCTGGCATGAATCAAAGGAAAGTATCACAACGCAGGAATCTCTGCCAAACCAATCTGATTTTATCTGGAGGAATGTGCTTATTCATTTAAGTTGCAAGCCAGTCTGTTAAAGTGTATTTCATAGGTTTTAGGTTAAATAAACCTTGTGTGTGTGTGTGTTAATAGATGAGGGATTTTAGCTTCATTACTTTTGCTTTGCTATTTGGATGACCTTGAATTTGTCTTTTATTAAGGTTCCCTGCTCTCATATTATCATTTGTGGCTTTCCACCGCAGATGCCGGTATCGGCTCATGCTCACTGGCAATGTTTTCACTTACAGGATTGACACAATTTCCTCTCCGAGAACAGTTTTCTCTGCCACGTCCTTCCTCAGTGACACACACCCCATTGGGTCACTGATTTCCACTCCTATTACAAGATCTGCAAAAGTCTAAAAGCTGACCGTCTTACTCTGTCTTGCTCTTTTTGTCTTCCTTCGCAGCTATTGAAAAGCCAAGGTTATATCCAAGACTTGCAGAAGAGTAAGAGATTCTGGTAAAGCCTTCTAATGATCCTTTTTTGACTTTACTGTCAAAAAGGAACAGTGAACTTTACTTTAGTTCACATACTGCGTGGTGTGCGTTAATGTTTTGCATAAGCATGTCGCTGGGTTTTACTTTTCTGATTTTCACAGTCACTGTCTGCCGTATAACTACTACATAATTTGATGAAAGGATGACATGACACATTTTCCTCTGAACATTTTCATGCCAGTGCATGAACTGTTTTCCCCTGACTTTTCCACTTTTCAACTTATTTTTTTTGTTTTCCCTCACTATATCCAAGAGGATTAATTTCATATTTTCTGTTTGCAGCTTACTTTACAAGTGTCCGGTAAAATGCACGATTCCAAATAAATTCTGCAACGGTTTCAGAATCAGAACAACTTTTAGGATAGTTGGCCAAAGTCAAGTGGGATAATTGCTATATGTTACGACTATAACATAGTCATGTAAAGGACACTGTTGGCGACAGTCAGACCTTGTCACTACACCTGAACTGTCAATACCATGACAGATCCTAAGTCAATTATTGATAAGCTAGTACTAATTTCAGTGCTGGAATACTAGCACTGAGAGTAGTGCCAGACCTGGACCACGAAGATGCTTTTAGAATTATATTCTTAGCACCGTGTATCATCATTAACAAAGCTGGCAGTGACAGCCAAAAACCTGCCAGGTAGACTAGCCCAGAAGGAGGAAACAGACATGGTAGGGTATGATTGTGAAGAGACTATTTCAGAGCACATTTGAATTTCCTCACACATACTTCTCACCCATTAATATTTCTGAAGGGAAGGACTCGACTTTGATGAGCACACCCCGTTCAAACAAGCAAGACTGTAGCAGACCCAGTAGATCCATCAGCCTTGTGAAAAACATCTCTTTTCCAAGCCTGATCTGGTAATAAGTGCAATACTTAGGGGACACAAGCCCTGTCTAAATCAATAGTCTCATAAGCGCATAATGAGGACAAAATGAATTGTGTACAAATGAAAGTTCAGACAAAAAAAATCTGCGTTTGCGCCAAGATACTGAGCTCCATAAAGTAATGTAATAGTAAGTTATGTAAGTATATGCAAGTAAAGTCAGCGGAACACATAAGATTAAAGCTCTATTATACTTCAAAACCACATGCTCAGCTCCAGTAAGGACTAAAACCTAAAAATAAAGACCCTTGAACCTCAGCTGCTTGATGAAACTCCACGATGCTCAGATAAAAATACATTATTCTTAGGGGACTCATCTATATAACCAGTAATTCCAGCTCCTGCTTTCTGTAAAATATGGGGAATATTTCCTTTCTCTTATGGATGCTGGGAAGAACAGTATTTTAACATTTGTCATCTGCTTTACTGCTGCAAGAAGGGATGCTTTGGGTACTGTGTTATTCTACTACACAAAAAAAGTTGGCTTTTACTGCCAGGGTGATTAAGTATCTCCCGGGTAAGTGAAAGCAATCACGCAAATGAAAATGAAAACCAAAGCGCAGATTTATTTTAAATGGGGAATGTATCTTTGTGAAAAATGTCAGAACTGTCTTCGGGGGGGAAAAAAGCAAGCAACCAAAACCTCCCTCTTTACACTGTTAACGTTTCATTGTACAGCCGAGTAGATTTGTGTAAATACTTGGTAAAACAACTATGCTTTTAATGCTATTGACCAGACAAAGGGAGCCGGGACAAACTACACAATAGCTCATTGTCACATAGTCTCCATTCCGAGATGGCATTCAAAGAAGTCTGTGTCAAGAAGGCCATCCAAGTTCTTACAATTATGTTTACTTCCTGAGGAAGGAAATGGCAAAGGGCAGGGTTGAACTCCCTACAGAGCCTGACAGCCCCTGTGGGAGACTGGTGGGGCCTCTGTGGCCATTTTAAAAAGGCTGAAATCAGAATCTACAACCTGCAGTACCCTCACCCCTCACATCACCTCCGCTATTACAGCTGTTGAACCTGGCACAGAACGCTCCATCAGTTAGAAAAGGTTGAGAATATTGCACTGGTTGCCTTGAGAAGGTGCTTTGGGGAGGAGAGCAGCTTCATTGTGAAGAAGTTTGTACTGGGGAAAGCAGAAAAGATACAGAAACCTTCTTACAAGTCCATAGATGTGAGTAAAGCTCTATCAAAATCATAGGTACTCATTTCAAAACTAAACCCACTGTTCTTTCTGAGAATGTCCCAGTTATGTCCTATATAGCCACCCAGACAGAACTGGTAACAATGGAAACTGCAATACAAATAGCAGAGATGTTGTGAATCCCCAGCTCTGCCTGGAAATATGTGGAATAATATGTTCCTGACCAAGGTGTGCATAGGTTAATGACCTGTTGTGGCAGGGCACAAGCAAGACCTAGTAGGCTGCACAATATTGGTAACGCTGAGATGGTTTTCACTACAGAATTAATTGCTGTGAATCCCATACAGTCTACACCCTGTGACACCATGCATAAGCTTTGGATTTATACTACTCATCCCCTTCCCTTGTGTCTGACACTAAAGGCCTCTCTTTCATGCTAAAAAAGCAGCCATATCCAGGGAACCGGCTACAGTGTGATTCTCCCTGACATTGACTCATCAAAACTGTGTTCTGACAGTGAAGTAAAACTGGTTTGTGGCTTTGCTTCTGAAAAATGCTGCCTCGTGTATCACTTGCTTTTTAGGCCAAGGGCAATCGGATGAATTGCAAGCATGGGTAGACCAGTCGAGTACGTTCAGCAAAGCACACCCAGTTTCTTTAGTAGTAGGACCAGTCCAAAGGACACAGCTATTTACACAACCGCTTCTGCAGCTTCTCATATGCATGGTCAAACTAGAGGAGTGCCTAGGACTGCCTGACTACTTGTCCTATAGTTGGGACAAGAGCAGAGTCCGTGTAAGGATCTCTGTGTTAGTCTTCTTGATTTTCTGTAGAAAACTACTATGACAACGATACACAAAAGAGTAGTTTCTTTCTGTCTCAGAATAACCCCATCAGGGAACATCCAAGATCACCTAGTGGTCTCCAAGCAAGGAGATGTCAGCATTTCATAGCTGGCAGCAATAACGTCAACTGGAAGCACTGCATCCTCGTGCCTTACTTGTCCCTAATATATATCACACAAATAAAGAAGGACATTCAGAGGATTTCAGAAAGCCTTTCAACCAACATTAGTGACTTGGCCATAGGACTATATTTACATGTAAGTCAACTGAATGTTTTTTAACTATTTCACAGCCTTGGGGATAAAGTTATTGGAAACGTTCATCTCTGTCCAGGAAGTAACTGTGCAGGGGCTGGGGAGAGCACCTACATGCGGGTGACTAACCTCTTACGTGGCTAGAGATACTGTGGTGTGCCTGATTCAACTGATGCTTTGCAGAGCATCTGTTGTCACTAGCCTCTGTAAAGAAAAGCAGAGCAAAGAAAAAGATTCTGTAAGGGAGAAAGAGAAAACACCCAACAAAAGAGGATGAGATGGAGTAAATAGGTTCTTCTTACACAATCCCCAGCACACTGACGATTGGGTTTGCTGCTGTTCAAGAGGAAGATAAAAGCCTTTCTCTGCTGTTACTCAGCCCCAGACAACAATAGCAGTTATCTCGTAGTGCCTTTTAGGCATGCAAGTGCTGCTCTATTTACGGGCCAAGAGAAAACCAGCCTTAGCACTTATCAGATCTATGGACACAAAATGCTCGTTGTAGTGCTGCTGGCACTCGGCATATGCTCAGTCAATTTATTTCTGTTGAAACAGAAGCCAGTGTTCCTTCATACTGAGTCACGACATGGTAAAATCAAGGGGCAGTCTGTGTACTGAAGAGCTTAATTCAGCAGTAAAGACGACATTCTGTTCTTATCCTTTTCCATCATTTCTAAATGCAAGCACTTGAATAACATGAAACTGAATGACTCTGGTTTAAACCTCACACATTTCATTTCCTAGGAACTAAGCGCTGAGTACTGTTTATGCAGACTTAAAATAAAAGTGTATTACAGAAACAGATTGTCCTTTTTTGTGTTTATACTGCTCAGGGAAAACATTTTAAAGGATTCACCCAGCAGCAAGACATTTTTCTTGAAGAACTGCTGGAACATTAGTTTTCTATTCTGTCCATGTGCATGCCCGCACTTCTCACAGACACTCATGGGAGCTATGGTTTTCAACTATGTGCTGAAGCAGCAAGTCAAATTAGCAAGTCATACTTCAGATTGTAATGCACATTAGGAGTAAGACAAACACATGCTTACTCTCCAAACCCTGACTAGACCTCCAAGCCCGACTTCATATAATAACAATCATAATAACAATCAAGTGCTACATGAAAGAAGCGAGGCTGCAATCAGAATCGGGACACGGGACTCACCTCTATGTCTTCAGGTCAGTTCTGTTCCCACACCAGGTGTGTCAGAGAGCAAAGGCCACCAGTTAGCTACGATAGCATGTGCACAGCCCAAACAGACCCACGTTGTACCTGAGGCAGTCGTCTCCCAAGCCAGCGCGCATCCTAGAGCTTTATCCCCTTGGGCCCCTGCTACAACGAACTACTTCAACTCTGGCCACACCTGCTGAAGTGTAATTGCAACTGCTTCCACCTGTGTTAGAGGCATACTGGTTGCTAAACAAGGGCATTGTTTGAAGCAGCACTTCCTCACTGTATCAGGGCAAATAATAATGCATCGCCTTGTGTATTCATACAGTTTAAAGCACTAAAGCATTATTCCCTGCTGCTTGTCCTGAAGGTACTGTGCAACTGGAGTTGTTACTGTAAGAAAAAAAACTGTCAGTCTCTGTAAATTTTAACATTGTGATCTGTGTGGAGGTGTAACGAGCAAAAACCTCCACAACAGGAGGTTATGAGTGAGTTTGGAGTCCACTGAGAAGAAAAGTGAACCCTCAATTTTACTGCAGACTTTGAAGAGTTTCCTCTCTTTTTAAGAAGTCATTCTACTGATGAAATATAAATCTATTCTTGTTTCTAAATAGCAATAATTCAATCATAGTCATTGTGAAGCAAAGTTGCCATATGTATCCTTAGCCGTAACTATAACTGATCACCCTTTCTCAGACATATATGTATATATATGTATACTGTTGGTGTCACCTGTTCTGCTGATCAGTTTCCATAAAAGTAATCGCATCTGCCAAGTTGGTTCTGTAACAGGAGAAGGTAAAAATACATTTAAGCTGCTAAAACTGGACAAGAAGAGAACTTAAAGGAAATCATGCTTTCAGGATGGAGTCATGGTTTAGTGATTTTAAGAACCTCAAGCAGTTAAAGACAAACACACAATCGCTTTATAGTCTTCATCTATTTGTGAAAGGACATCAACGAAACCTTTTCCAACATAAAACTGCAATATGAGCATACATATTTTTGTCTGCTGATTTCTGGTCAGGACCAGAACTAGCAGCAGGAGCTTTAAAATGATCCACCTGGCTTTATGAATAATCCATCTTCATCAGTCATCAGGTCAGTGAGAATCACATGCTTCTAAGAGACCCAAAGTCAGAATGCCTGAGAACAGGAGAACACCCACGCCACTCTCACTAGCTATGGTTTTCCAGATGCTGTGCCTGAGTTGCACAACTAAACTGATTTCTAAAGCCTTTTGTGAGGAGATAGAAAACATCTACTGGAGCCAGCATTTCAACACTAGTTAAGGTGCATAGTAAACACCTTAAGCATGTGGTTATTTATTTCTGGCAATACCTGCAATATCTTAAGAGATTTCCAATCAGAAAAGAAGGAACGACTGTGACCTAACAAACGTGCACAAACACTTGAGTGTTCAAAAGCTGACATAAGCAACTTCCTAGCACAGCAGATATGTTGATTAACTGCAACACAGAGAGTAGATATAGCACTGATTTTATTTTAAGCATGAATAAACTTGTGGCCAGATATTGACATAACTATGAATATCTATTTGCTTGTTTCCTACAGAGATAATCCTGCAGAGGTGCACCTTCAGGATTTCAGTGAGAAAGGATTCTGGCACAAATGGAGCAGAAACACGAAAACATGGCAAATGGGCTGGCTTTCTTGAAAGAGCTAAGATGTTTGTGTTGACTTTAAATTAAATGAGATCCATATCTGAGCAGAGCCAGCATGTTCCCAAGCTTTGCTCTGCAGTTACCATTCTGTGGATGATGATGTGAACCTGTGCACTGTTCCTCCAGTGCTTCACACGCGACAAGGAGAGGGAGGGGAGGGAAGCCTAGAACAACAGCCCCTTGGTGCCAAGGACAATGGTGTCATTTCAGTCAATGTTTTTGCCACGGGAACAGGAACAAGACATAGAATCCTTAGGGATCGGAAGGGACCTCAAAAGATCATCCAGACCAACCCCCTGCCACAGCAGGATCACCCAGACCAAGTCGCACAGGACACAGCCAGATGGGTCTGGAACCTTTCCAGAGAAGGAGACTCCACAACCTGCCTGGGCAGCCTGTTCCAATGCTCCGTTACCCTCACTGGGAAGAAGTTCCTTCTGATACTTATATGGAATCTCCTCTGTTCCAGCTTGCACCCAGTGCTCCTTGTCCTATCACCAGACGACACTGAGAAGAGCCTGGCTCCATCCTCCTGACACCCATCCCTCACAGATTTATAGGTCCCTCAGCCTCCTCCAAGCTCAAGAGACCCAGCTCCCTCAGCCTTTCCTCATAAGGGAGGTGTTCCGCTTCCTTCAACAAATACAACCTCTGCTGATCACTGTGAACCTTGGATGAAGCTCTAATATTGTGGTGTTTCCAACTGCTTATGCTGATTTTCTTCTACCATAGTTCCTTCAGTGCTTAAAATTGCCAATTTAATGAAATCTGTTCAAGTACATCTTTCAAAGCACAGATTTCTTCATAAATCCTTGCTACAGTATCTCGAGATTAAGCAGAAAAGATGATCTAGCAATACAGAGGTTAGGATGTGATATTACTAGATCCCTAGGACCAACTGTATGAAAACTGGAATGCGTTTTTCTAGGAAGATGTGAAATATGTTATAGAGTACAGGTCTTAGGCCTAAAGAAGCTCATGGCACTTTAAAAATATCACACTTAAATTCATCACACTTTCATAGCCTTACTAGAACCCACTCAACTAAGTATGAGTCACTTCTACTTCTAGGCAGGCTTCATGGCATAACAGTATGAACAGGCTTAGAAAACTGTGAGTCTCAATTGACTAACAACCCATAACAGATCAGTGAAATGGTATGACACTGGCAGGAAGCCTTTCAACGGAACCATTACTAAGCAACAGCCATTCACAATTGTTAGCTGCGTGATAGTGATTATGTTAGAGAAAAAACAGTTCGGGGGTTTTGTGTAACTTAAGAAATAAAGTGTCACATAACAGGACACTGACATAACAGGCTCAGCCTGATCCCACATGCTAACCAGGCTTCATCTCTCCGATTAGACTGTTTTACAAGGAATAAATGGCGGTACCTGTGCTGTCAGCTTTGGTCTAACCACATTAGAAACTCCCAGTTAATCCATATTAACAACCACAGTGCAGATGTTAAATAAGAATCAAATACAGCGTTATCTGAATGCCTTTTTATGAGCACACCTGCCTTATCCTTCAACTACCGATGCATGTTTTTAAAAATTGCAGTATATAAATCCACATTATCAAATCAAAGCGTTGAAGCCAAGTACAAATACCTGGTCTTGACAAACCTATACATATTTTGTGGCTGAAATTGTTAGTTAGCGGTGCTTAGTATTTCAAAGGTTAGCTTTCCTCTTCCTCCTGCTAACACAAAATTCTGGTATCCTGGACGCCTCAGCCACTTTCCTGCACATGTGGAAGCTACACAAATCCTGCTTTTAAATTTGCTTTATGTGATCACCAACACTGCTGAATTTGATAACTGAACTAAATGTTATAGGGTCAGAGCAGGATGAAAGCATAAAATTGTCAGCAGTGTTTGCTGCTGGGAATTTATATTCAGCATCACTGGAGTCTGGATCAGACACCACAGTACCCGATTAGTTACCTTAAATAATAAAAATTATTTTGCAAATGTTTTGACTCCTATCCTGCTCATTACACCAAGGTTGTCCTACCTTTTCATGTGTTATGATCAGCTTAATGTTACTAGATGTTACATCTGGATTGCATCATCTATCACTAAGCCTTTGATCAGTCTTGCATTCCGTTACGGATTCTACCCAGACCTTATAAAACAATGCTCAGGCCCAATCCTAAATATGGTTGACTAGGGACTGGTTGTAGCGTTCTGATCTTAGGGAACTTTTATTCTGGTTGCCATGGTCACTGTACAGCTTCTTCACGCCTGATTTTGTTGAATTTTAACTTTTTCCTTGACAGCGGCAGCAGCTCCTACAGAAGTTCAGCTAAAGTCTCAGCCCACAGATTACTGCATGAGGTGCTCATGCTGCAATTTGCATTGGTAAAGTGTGTATTTGGAAGTGCCCGTTGAGTTAATAAACGACCATAATATTAAAGTCCTTTAGGTAGTTGGTATTTTTCATTGCAAGAGTGTGTTATATTTTGTATTAGCTCACACAAAATACAGTAAATGGCATTCCTAATTTTTATCCCAGATAAAGTGCTAAAATAGCAAGAGAAAAAGTGCCATCTTAAATGAAAGAGTGCTGTCAGAGGACATGTAAATGTCATCAATTAAAGCGATCTCAAGTCAGCTCAAAAGCCACATAAGGTAGCTTGGTGACCCATTTTTATAGTACAGATGCCAACATCAAAAGCTTCCTCAGCTCCAAAAATAGCTAAACTAGGTTCCCTGCCAGCACCCAGGGTGAAGTGTTTACATAAATTGAGAAACTCTTGAGAGTGCTCTTTCCAAACCATTAATGAGACCCATTAGCATCAGAGTGGAGTTTGCTTCACAGCACCAGACCTACAGCTGCTCTACAAAGTATGTAAATATCAGCCCTGAAACTCCAAGCTCCCCTTCGGTTCCCAGGTGTGAGACAGGGGAAAGGAGGATTTAGAGAAGAACACTGACAAATGCAGTATTCTACTCAAAATACACACATGAGCTCGCATGGAGTAGCTGCAACCCAGCATATGTGAAATACAACAAAACTACTGTTTCCAGGCTCTCGCTGTATATTTTTGCAACACTGTTCAGGAAACCTTCAGAAATACAGAGAACTGTCAATGTAAGAAGACGAGATGGTGGGAAACATCCTACCATGTTAACAAAACTCCTATTTTCACATTTAAGACTGGCCTGGCTCTGCAAGCATTTATACCCTTTGAACTAGGTTCCTAAGAGGAAGCACAAGCTTATCTTTCATACTTTCATACTATTCAAACACAACATGGTCATATCTAGACAAGAAATGACATTACTTCCTTCTTAATGGACTCAGTTTATGCTAGATGTCATCCTAGGGAGCACAGCTTACCTTTTACCACAACAGTTAGCGTAACCGTCTCCCATGCTCACTGTGCACTCATAGCCAGGTCTGTAAAAAACTCAGCTGGCTGACATGTTGTCTGAAACACTCTGTTTAGACTTTTAATGAACAGGTTGTGAAATGAGTCACATGCAGACTTAAAATCATAGAATGGTTTGGATTGGAAGAGACTTCTGAGATCTTCTAGTTCCAATGCCCCTGCTGTTGGTCACTAGACTAGATTCCTCAGAGCACCATACAGCCCAGCCTCAAACACTTGCAGGGAAGGGACTTTCACGGCTTCTCTGGGAAACCTATTTGCGTACCTCACCACTCTCTTCCTAAGATCTAATCTAAGTCTACGCTCTTTTAGCTTGAAGCCACTCCTCATTGTTCTATCCGTAGAGTCCCTTGTAAAAAGTTCTACAACTTTCCTGCAGGCTGAAGAACTCAAATTCCCTCAGCCTGTCCTCATGGGAGAGGTGCTCCAGCCCTCTGATAATCCCTGTGGCCTCCTTTGGACTCACTCCAACAGTTTCACGTCCTTTTTGCATTGGGGGTTCCATAACTGGATGCAGGACTCCAGGTGAGGTCTCACAGAGCAAAACAGAGGGAAATAATTATCTCCCTTGATCTGCTAGTGATGCTTATTTTGATTCAGCCCAAAATACAGCTGGCCTTTCTGGCCTGCCCTCACACACTGCCTTCTCATGTTGAACTTTTCGCTTACCAGCTCCCCCAGGTCCTTCTCTTCAGAGCTGTTAGCATTTCATTCACCATCCAGCAAGTATTTGTGCTTGGGATTGCCCTGACCCAGATACAGGACCTTGCACTCATTGAACCTCATGCTGCGTGCACTGCCCCAGTTTTCAAGCTTGTCAACATCCCTCTGAATGGTATCTCTTCCACTTCATGGATGAGTTCCTCAGACCCCACTTAACCTTCTTGCACTGGTATCCAGACTCATGTTGGGGATATTGTTCCAACTCCAGTTTCTCATTGACCTCATTGTCCAAAATCACCATAAGGCAAAAGAGGTTAGGGATTAGATATTTTCCCCTCTGACAAGGTAATTCTGATACAGTACCTTCATCTTGGCGAGCTCCTTTCTTGAGTACCATCTTAAGAAGTCCGAACATTTTCAGTTCTAAAGGGAAGTTATATTTGTGTTCCATGACAAACCTCCTGCCCACTGGTGCTCAACTGTCCACCCTCACTGGATAATAAGCTCCTGTCTCTACAATCAGCAGCAGTGGCTATGGTGCCTTAAAGGGCAACAAACAAGCCCTTTTCTGATGGAAAAATCAATCTGAAAAAAAACTAGAAATATTTTTGTTGAGGGGTGGAAACACAGCCTCCACCCCATTTAATCCTAGCAAACAAAAGGAGTGGGCACTGTTATCTGGACTAAACTGTACGGTTATACTGTTTCCTTTCTGAAAAATATAGTTACATTATAAGATACAGATTAGAGTCTTAATTATATAGATTACAATAGTAAAATATAGATGCATTATAAGATATAGATTATAGTCTTAATTATATAGACTATAGTTTTAATCTCACTTGGGATAATGAGCCATAGTTCATCTTGTAGAAGTTTAGAGGCTTTTTAGAGTTTAACTTCATAGTTCCCACCAGGGCTGTGAATGCCATCCACATTTGCTGCCAGACCATTCCCCAGTGCCCACACTGATGCTTCAAGAAATGTTATCCTTTTGAATGATTCGACATTTACACTAAACATATCCCTGCCTTACCTCTAGGAATTTAGTAATGCATGAGAGAATACGTTTTACTCTTTGGAAAAGCCTTAATTTCAACTCTGCATCCTCTTGTCCTCAGCCCCGTACGTACGCTGACCATGTATATGTCAGAAGTACTTTAAATTTCAGTGCTCATCTTTCATAAGGCTTTTAAGCAGGTGTATGATTAAAAACAGATATTCAAGAAGATGGATGAATATGCTATCATCTCTGGCTCCTTAAGTCATGATACATATTTACAAAGCGAAGGCTGCCATTGAATAACTACATTTTTTGCCTGCCATTCATCCTCCCTACCCCCACATATATAAACTCACACACAAAAATGCAGATTTAAAGTGAGAAATTTTTCTCCCCAAGGACAGAATAACTTCTTTATGCATATGTTCCCCATAGATTTAAATCCATAATTGTAATGCAAGACTTGCAGCCACCTTCTTACTCAGCAGGAATAGAGGTGAGAGCATGTTCCAGAGGGGCTAGACCTCTCTTCTGTTAAAGCCAAGCCCTAGGGAAAGCCATGATGAACTGGACTGAGACTGAAAGGCAGTAGAAGTGAGAGGCGTATGAAAAGAATGGACAATACAAAGACTCTGAAAAACCTACAGATGCCTTACTGTAAGGGGCCTAGTAAGAGGTGGCTGCTTTTTACTTGCAAGGATTTTAATGATTTGGATTTGGGACAGCTAAGGAATATCTTCTCTCTTGTAGACATAGGAACACAGATCTCTCCAACAAGCTCATTTTTTGGGCCTTCCAGACTCTCCTCTTCAATCTGAGAATATTTAATGAGCTACAGGGCATGTTGCAAGCTCTCCCTGTTTTTAATATAGCTTTCATTTATCTCAAGCAGGGCAGATAAAACCACAGTGCTTCTACTCATCAAATAATTCAATTCTCCTCTGCATCTGACTATCCCCTAACTCTAAGTAACATTTGGCTTCAACACTTATCCAAATCAGGGTTATTATTTCTACAGCATCTATAAAGCGTACTGTAAAATAACCCCTAAAGACCATCTAAAAAGAAAATTTGGACAAGTTGAGTCAATCCGTCAGTGGCTTTGAAAACAGCGACCAAAAAGCATCTGCCTCAGGAAGGCCCAAAGCAAGGGAGTGCCTGGAAGGAGGAAGGTATTCGAGGGAAAGGCTGGCATATTCTCTTGCATCAGCCTTTGCTAAACATCTGTTATTTGGCAACACCAGGAGAGAGTTCAACATTTCATTTCATCTGAAACATTCAGTTTTTCTCTAGCACATCTGGAGAAATCTGTAGATCGTGTACACTTCCTCCCCATCTTTCCATGATCAGAAATTCTTTAAGAACACCATTAAACACAACAAATTTCTGTTTCAGCAAACAAGTGTTTTCCAACAAGACAGCTTGCTGAACACCTGCTGACTTGTGGAGAAAGCAAACAACTGCATTTTATCTTTTGACAGTTACCCCTGAAACAGTGGCTGAAGGTGCCCCATCACAAATACAGCAGAGGCAAACTAACTAAACACTAACTAAAAAACTAAAACTAACTAAACTAAACTAACACTTTTTTTTTGTTTACCTGACCTCTGGTAAGTGAGGCAGATCCAAAGATGAAATACTCCTCAAATATCTCTACTGTAGTATAGCATCAAACTGTCCCACTGTAATTCTGTCTATCTGCAACATAGAACTTCTAAGTAAAACAAAAACTAGCTGGGCAAGGAAGGATAAGGAATACTGTCAGAGACAAGTGAACAGTACTGGCCTTGCAGCTCAAGCAGTTGGAACCGTGATAGCCCAAGGTCTGGCACAAAGGTATGAAGATTCCACATGAGGAGAAGAAGGTTGAGAATTCTGCCTTGAAAATACCGTCTAAGGTCTCTATAATCACCTCAACAAAGATCATCATGCACTTACTGCAGGTAAGTAGTCACTATGGACCAAGGGATTCTTGTGGAGAGCCTCCAGTCCACAGACTGAAGAGTCTGAAGCAAGTCTCCTGGAAAGAATAACGGCAATCTTCGGGATTCTAATCAACCTACAGGGTACTGTAATAATTGGTGGCTGAAGTATACTCTGGAAGATGAGGAAAATGGCAAAGGACTGGAACTACAATGCAATACTGCAGTGGGGATATATAATGACTTCACAAGTAGAGGTATGCAATAAAGGATGCCTGTCTTCTGAAATTTAAACAGGATTGTTAGAAGTTCCACACTAAGACACCAAGGTAGTTAATCATTCTCTCCTCTTCAGCAGATGAACAGATCGCTACAGGTCTCTCTTCTTGTTGTTCCAGGTCAGGAGAGGGGACATTCAAAAGACAATACCTTTCACACTGCTGCAAGAGATGCCAGTGTACCATCAGCCTTCACACATTTGTTTTAGATCCAATCCATGCTTATAATAGAGGACTAAAAGCCTTCAACTTCTGTAGATCCTAGAATAGTAGAAATATTTTCTCCTTTTTTCAGGACAGTTGGAGGCCAGAAGGGCAGAGAATAACAACACACATACAAATGTATTCATCGGTGTCGATCAGTGTTTAGGAAAGCAATATAACATCATAAAAGTATTTGCAAATGTTACAAGAAAGGGTTTTTTTACACTGAAAAAATACTTTTTCAAAAAACACAGGGTAATATTTTAAGTGTTCTGATCTTACCAGGGTAACTGTTTACTTTGGGAGCTAGTAGTTAATGTAATATTGTACATGTTTGCAGCTCATCAGGAGAAGCACACCTGCTGATCACAAACATGATGTGAAAAGTTGCTAATGTATTGAGATAATTTCCCTCCTCAGATTTCTCTACTGACACAACATCACAGCCTCTGTGAAGAAAGCCAAGGCTGCTTCCCCCGAAGCTAAGAGCAATTTATTTGAGAAAGCCTCCCGGGGTGGAATTCATTTTGCCTGTGCCAGAGCTTTGCACCTTGTGAACCCCCTCCCTTAGTGGTTAAGAGAGAGAATTAACTGCTGCAGCATGCAGTTCCTCTCATCTGAATATACACGATGTCATGAATATACATGACGATTTTACCTTGCAACACCTTTAGAATCGCCATTCAATTAGTAGCAGACTACAGAGAGAAACAGGACAAGAATGTGTTTGTACAAACAAAATTTGGCACTAGAAAGTCCCCTGTGAACGTCAGGTAGTTGCAGTAGCCACAAGTAAAACAAAAAACCCACAGTTCTTGACCGTTTTTGTATTAAAGAAGCATCTATAACTACCTGGCAGATGTACTAAAACAATAGTTAATATGTTATGTGCGTGTCTCAAAGACACACGGCTTGGGGAGCTTTTTGAAGAGTCGTGCACCAAAGCTTTTGATGTTTTGGTGTCTGTTATGGTTTCATCTTGGACGCAAAGAAATAACTTTACATAAAGAACTAAAACCAAAGAACTATTATGTAAAAGTATATGAAATAGCAATTTATCGACAGATCGGTTGATTTTTGCAGTTCAGGCCTCAGCACATCCCCTGGCCTTAAGAACCTTTTTGTTGTTACTTTCATAAAGGGCATAATGATGTATAGGGAAAAAGCATTGCCCCACCAGTAAAAAAACATTAATTAAGTAAGGGAAGCACTGATCTTCCTCTTGGAAAAAAACCCTAATGTTATGGAAGCAGAAGTAGCTTGACACAAGCGTTTATGTGAGTGAGTCAAAAGTGATTTTCATCTACATAAATATTCATATGTGAAAAAACTAAGTTTCTTGAAGTGATCATAGTTCTATGGATCTGTTGTGAAAAACCATACAAGCTGTATCTAACAACATTACTCCACATGACATTAAAATCATAAAAATTTAATGAGAATGAATAATCATGGTCATTACAGTTCTTAGTCTTGCACACATATTACACCAAGGCATGTAAGTTTCATTAATACCTAGTACAAAAATGCAAGCAAATAAACCCAAATCTCATGAGTGGATGACAGCTTTGAGCATATGCACAGAACATATCTGACACATAGAATAACAGTTTCAGTGTTCCTAGCAGAAGAGGATTGTGATCCTTATTCCCATCCATCCATCCATCCATCCATCCATCCTCCAATAAAAAATTCTTTAAAGAAGAATTTTAATCTGTGAAAAGGTTGTACGCACTTAGGCATTTATGGCACGTTGCTAATATACGGTAATTGTGTATGGGGCATTGTAGGCTGCCTCATTTATAATTCAATATCTTTTTCTATAGTTGTTCCAAAAACAAGGAAAGGTTTGAACAGCTTATTAACGCACATTGCATACACACCGAAATTTAAACCTTTTTGTTTTCATAAAGCCACACATACATGCTTGCAGAAATCACTCTCTTCTGATTCATTTCCTCTGGCATTGTATTGTTAAGTTGTTTAAACAAAACATTCCATTTTCTCTTTGTCCTCCACCTCTCCTTCAGGGCCACTTTTACCCCCAGTTAGGAGAAAGTATAACTTTCTTAATAAGCCATTACTGTAGCTAATAGCCTAGAGGGAGAAAGGCCCCCTTGTGAACCCTGAAAATACTGCGTAGACAACTGGAACACATGTTATACATTAGAGACTCAGATTTTGAGGGTAGGCTATTCCAGCTTACTCATGAGTTTATTTCACTTCTGTTTCATTAACTTTTCAAGTTTTTCTGAACTTTAGCCCTTAAATTTGGGTTTGTATCACTCAGTTTCTGAAGGTTTTCTTCTATGTAGACCGCACAAGCCCCATTCTCATCTGCTGGGATCTCTAGTGTTATAATAGATGAGAGATTGACTGTTAAAGTCTTAAGAACAAGGGGAACATAACCACATAACATTTATTACCATACTAAAAAAAACCCAAAAATTCACTCAGGAACTCCTTGTTAGGCTCAATTATATCAGCTGTGGCAAAAAGCAGGCAACAAATTTCTTTTTAAACCTAGCAACAAATGTAGAGTTTAAGCCAACAGAAGCAACTAGGTGTCTAGTTAATGTACACTGATGTAGCTCTTGTTAATGAGATACAAATCTACTTTCATCTGACAAAACAGTATATGAAACAAACCCTATATCTTAATGCACTGTTACTGAGAGTTGCTACGCTGACACCCCGGATTTAAGCGCTACAGACAGCACGGGCAACTCACAAGAAACTGATGCCACTGCCACATGTATATGAAAAGAGAGCGAAAACCATCCTTAAGCAGAAAGGTCTGGGTATCACATCTCACTTAAGCCTTCAGAAGATGCTTCAGATGGTACATAGACGTCATGAATGCATTGCACCCCAAGACATCAGTGCATCAGTATCAGAATTTCAATCTAATAATTTCATTCCTTCAAATGAATCTCAAAATCCAAGAAGTTAAGAAGTGCTTTTATCCTCAGCTAGGTGTAGCTATGAGCTTTAGAACACATGACAAATCTAAATCCTGATGAAATATTGCCACAGGCCTATAAAGCTGCCAAAGTAGGGTAGGAAGGCTTTCACATAATTGCAAGTCTTTCTTTTTCAAATGCCCATCCTGATTGACCAATTAAAGTATTTTATTATCTGAGAGAGCCCATCATTAACTGTAATTTGTTTTAGTCTCCCCAGCTCTTTCATGGCTGCCTCTGGTGAAAGAACAATTACAAATGATCTCAAACTCCGTATTATAATGTGCAAATTTTGATAGTTTGCTACAAATAGGAATTGATTTATAAGGAGAATAATTAACTAATTGCCAGTCCTTTACCAGCTACTTAATTGTTGTCAAAATACATTAAAACTCACTGGGGCCTGAGTTAATTCTTGGCTAACATACCTGTCTGTATTCTTCAATCAGTGCACTAATGCTGAGTGAAAAATAGTCTCAGTTACTATGAATACAGTCCAGAGTGCATTATTTCATCATAAATGTTGACACAAATCATTACAAATGCCTTCCAAAAGAGGTGATTATATTGAATAGACAATGTATCATCATTAAAAAGAAGAAAAATAAACACAAGCACTTGCCCTCCCCCCAAAACAACCCTAAAGGCAGCCTCATGGGTTCCCAGGAGAAGGTGCTGCCAAGGCCTCAAAAAAAAAAAAAAAAAAGCCTATGACCTGGCTATTGTGACAAGGAGAGACAAGGGGATGGAAAAAGTATTGTTGAAGGTTGTGCATCCCTGACATCAATTTTCATTTCCAGCTCTTGCATTTACAGGACCCAAGGATGTGTACTTGCTATGCCACAAACCCATAAATCCATACTATGTACTTTTAAGGAAATCAGAGAAGACCTTGCCAATACAGTCCCCGGGAAAGGTCTATGATGTATAATTAGACTACAGAACGTTAGCCTGCATAATGTGTGTCAGTACTGGGAACAACCTGGAGACTTCTCTGTGATTATTTATGAGTTCAGCATGAGACCTCATTACTTGTTATATGCACTGCATACATACAGCGTGCTAATTCAATCGCATAATGCCAGGGGTGACTACAGTCCACACTACACTCAGTACGCTTTCAAGATTACTAGATTGTTACCTTTTTTCTTTGTCTGGACGCTTTAAATGTGCCAAAAGTCACAGAAGAACGATACAGTTTGCAGATACCTTCAAAGTCATTTCTTAAGAGAAAAGGGAACACACAGAGACTTGTTCTAGACCAAGGAAGTTAGAACAAGCTGAAGAAGCCAATCCAGAGATAGGATGATAGCGACAAGTTTCTGAAGGAACTTACCTCAGGTATGAGTTACTGAAAGCAGCTTGGTATTTCCTAGTGGAAGTGACTGTTGCAGCCAGATAATTACTCGAGGAAATTTTACTCTTGCAGGAGCAGTGCTAGCGCTGTCTGATCTGCCTCATATCCGCTCATGTCCTGGAAACTCCTTTGACCTGTGTCTCCTATCTACTTGTCCGCTTCTTAACAATATGCGGTGGAACCTGTTTCCTTACATGTCTGTCTCTCCGCAAGCTACCAGGCTGCACTGTGGTTCGGGCGCTCCGGAGCTGGACCTCTTCTTTCCCCACAGCTCTTGCGGCCACCGCCTGCAGGGGTCGCGGTTGGCGAGGGGCGGTGAGGGAGGTTTTGCGGGCTGTTCACACGCGTGGCCGCGGGGCGGGTTTGGGCCTTTTTCTACCTCTGAAGACCATGGGAAATCTAGAGCAGGACACATTCGGACACGGAAGTTCGAAGCATCGCTTTGCTTAGTTCTTCAACAACTCATGAAGAGGTAGAAATAACAAGCCTCGTAAGCTGGAGAAAATGTATATACTGATCAGCAATCAGAGATAAAGCCTGCAACATCATTAAGATACGTATGACCTTATATATATTGGATTATATACAAAAAGGAGACAAAACTTGCTGCCAAGTAACACTAAAAACACTGAAAGAACTACCGTGTCAGTTTATTGAATCATTCACCTTTCCTCAGATGCATTGTTACTAGTGGCAAAACTAAAAAATTAAATAAAACTATATGCTAAATGTTATTCTCTAGTTATAACAAGTCTCATGTCCTACAAAAGCTGTTGCATATAACAGCAATAAAATAGGAAAAAAATTATGGAAAGAAAACTATTTTAATTCCGAATCAAATGAGGTTGAGGAATTCACAGTAATAAATTTTCTCAAAGCTCTAAATAGACTTCATGGAAAACCTGGTGTAGGTAAAGATGCAGCGGGTAGTATGAAAATAAGCTTTTCCTAGTGCCTCGAAGGCAGAAATTACACATATTTGCACAGGTACTGAAAACCGATGTCTTCCAATTAAGCCAAACCATTGTTTAAATGTCCGGCCATTGTCGGTGTGATAAAGGCTCTGTTTGCTAAGAGCCTTTATCTGGCAAGAGGTTACACCGGCTTCAGTAACATCATTTACATTTCCCTCTCCTTTGTTTCCCTTCTTAAAGGAAGTGTTGAGTAGATAGCAGCAGGAGAAAGGCATGCGACGCTAAATAATAGTCTTCACGCTTGCAATGCCTTGGTCAAGTAACGTCAGCATTTATTAGCAGATGCACAACCATCAGGCCAGTTCTCTATTCTGAGAATAAGGACTATTCCCAATATTGCAGATGTCTCTGAAGCACTGATGAATGTCTTTCTTCCTGCAGAAGAGTGGGACTACAGATGGGCTTAGACATGAGAGTGGATGCCAGGGAACAGCACTCTTCTGCACTCTACCATCAACATACTGGAGCACTCGGGGCAAATCACTTAATTTGTCTGAGTTTCAAATGTCTTAATGATATAAGAGATAAGACTTAGAGTTGCCTGAAAGCTTAGGAAACAAAAAAGAAGTCTTGGGTAGAACAAATGCCTTTGCAAGACAATTCATATTTTTTTATAAATGTTTAGGCTGTTTGTACTTAAAGAAAAAAGCACATAAGGCAGAATGCCTCCCTAAGCAGTACATAAGAGCCAAACACTGTTACTGATCAGCTCTCTCTTGATAGTACGTTATGCTCAAGTCATAGTCCAGCTGAGAGCATCCCAACTTTCAGAGGTCAGTTTTGTCATGGCGGTGGAGACAAGGTCCAAGGTATGTTGAAAGCACAATTAAATCCCATGCAGAACTATTTTGTTCCCACTCACACAGATGAGATCAAGCTAAGCTGTGTCAAGGTTAAATCACTATTTTATCTAAGCCAGTGACTCAGGCATTAAATAAAATAGATCCCTAGTGGTACCTAAAAAACTCTCTTTCATGATGGCCAAGGAAACCATGCCAGAGCTCTGTTTATTAAATCCTTGTTCAAACACAGTTCCTGCTAGCTTCAGTTTCAGGAACAGTGAAGACTTTGAAAAGAGGAACCCCAAGACTAACTTGACAGGCCAATAAAAGTAGTCAAAAGTAATAAGCTTTCAGAATATTTTCCCATTCCACTATGGTGACAGGACAAGGGGCAATGGGTGCAAGCTGGAACAGAGGAGGTTCCATATAACTATCACAAGGAACTTCTTCACGGTGAGAGAGATGGAGTATTGGAACAGGCTGCCCAGGAGGGTTGTCGAGTCTCCTTTTCTGGAGACGTTCAAGAACCCCCTGGATATGTTCCTACTCAACTTGGCTGGGTAATCCTGCCGTGGCAGAGGTCTTGGACTAGAAGATCTTTTGAGGTCCCTTCTGATCCCTAATGATTCTATGATTCTAAGTAGCCTCATTGCATGAGGAAACACAGCAATGGCTACAACTGCACAGTATTAAGGGCATACAGTGTTGCATATTCCCACACCCTGCAGCACTGAAAACCTATTAGAAGGATCAGAAAGACAAACGGATCTTCAGAAGACGAAGATTTATTTTACAACAGTATCCCAACATGGTTTAAATGGGAGTGGCAATTAGATGTTCGTTTTGCTCAAGGATGTTATTTGGATTGCCCACGGTAAATTATTCTGATAATGTTGCCTCTGCTTACTGTGGTTTGTACTAGACCTATTAATTCTAAATGGACTTTGCAAATAACTGTTGAGATGAGATCCCATCAAACAGACATCTGCAGCATGCACTGGAGATGCTAACCACAAACGCTGTTAGAAGATTTGTTTGAACAAGCCATAGAGAAAATACCAGTTTCGATCAGTGTGCCAGGTGTTAATCTCAGTCATCATTTCCTACTGAAACAAATGAGGAAATGAGGGACTTGAACCCAGCTGTATACGCTGCTTCGGACATTTTGTTAGTATCTCTTTCAGAACACATCTTGCTAGGGCACTTTCCTTGATCTGACAGAAGAATAGGAAAAAATCTGAAATATCCTAAATGCAACTAATCATTCTGAACTGTGACCAGACACATACTGGAAATAAAAGGTATTGTTCTTTTTCAGTAGAAATCAACTACAGGAAATATTCCTGAGGGGAAAAAAAGAGTATTGGTCATTTGACATTAATCTGTTCCCTTTGATGTTTGTAAAACAGAGTAAAATCATAATATATTAGCAGACTGAAGTTACACCTGAATAAATTTATAAACTTGTTTTCATTCATTTAAAAATGAGACTGTAATGTCTAAAAGCAATCAACTGATGGTTTTGGTCCACTTCTGTCTAATCACTGCTTCAATTGATGCATCTCCTAAAAATACTTCAAAATTAATCCAGTTCAATGTCTTCTTCTGACATTAGATAATACCCAATCAGTGATTGCAGGCAGCAATGAAGCTTCTTAATTCAATGGCTACATGCCACCTATCTTTCCTATTTTGTTGACTGAAGATACAGCTGTTTCTGGTTCATATCAATGCATTTCAAAGACTGGCAAGTACAGCTATCAAGCCAAAAATAGAGACAGCCTGCATCCCGCATCAGTCATCCTTTTATAGTACAAGGATTTTAGATTGTTCTTGAATGGAACAGAAAGAGGAAATGGGATTTATTTTTAATAAGCAGTAGACATAGTGGTAATCAGTGTTAGGCATTTTCACCAAGTAGGAAAAAAATTACACCCTTCTGGTGGATGGGCTGGCTTGTAAGCTGCTTTGCCCCCTAAAGAATTGTCCTATACTGGAGACTGCTGCATCAGTCTTTGGGCAATATATTTGACCCTACAAAGTGGCTTAGGATTTGAGGCACAAACTAATCAGCTGTTTATTCCTCTGTGCCATGGCTGCTTCTATGAGGCTGTACTCACTGCAAAAGCTTAAACTTCACCTTAACTGATATTGGGAGTTGTGCCTTTCTTGAGATGAAAGGTGCTAACATAGAAAAGAGTGTCCCTACTCTACAGACCTCATTGGTGGGACTGCATGAAGAAAAGTTAATACACATATGTGTGCGAATTACTGTATAGCAAAACCAACTAACAATAACATAGGCCGGCTTTAAGCCTTCCTGTGCTGGTGTGACAGCTGAGAACACCCTGCAGCCCGATGCCTGGGCGGCTGTGAGCCTTGCCTGGGGCTGCATCTGTCTGTCACTGTGGGGGAAGCACAGGAAGAGGTCATGACCTTCTGACAGGTGGAAACCATAGTTCCTGATTGGAGCTGTGGGAGTAGAGGGGAGGTGGGCAGGCAGGGGCTTCTTACTCAGTATGCTTCTCTGATGTAGGTTTTTCCACTTTTGGAAAGGCTCCTCAGCATGGCAATCTGTTCTGGAGCCTTTCACCCCAGTGACTTCCATGTCATCAAAAGAAGAGTGCAAAATACGATGAACCATATTCCATACCATGGTCTTCCAACAAACGGAGCACAGGAGGCACAGCACTGGAGAGCAGAAGGGCAATGTTGATGCCTTTTCTGCTTTTTGATCTATGTATAGGTGCGAGAAGATGCTCTGGTTTATGGCATTCTCATCCAACTGCTATCAGCTTTTCTAGAGCATACATTTCTGGCCTGTAGTGTGCCCAGGTGACTCCTTCTCTTTCTCCCAGACTTCCTATGCTGCAGTGTGAAAAGCTGTGATGTACTTTCAGACTGGGAGACACCTCTTTCTGCAGAGACCAAAAGCTTTGCACTGTAGCCTATGGTACTTTGCCCAACTTGTTTCTAATAAGCATCACAGTCCCAACAGCAAATTCTTGCAGAGAACTATTTATGGTCAATTCACAGCCTGAATAATAAACATAATTCCAGAATTAAACCGCCTTTAAATTACAAATCTAAAGAATTTGTGTTCCACTTTTAGCAAGATCACAGGAAAAAAAAGGTTGCCTTCTATCCCACAGACTAGTTGCACAGCCTTGCAAGGAGGGGGAAGCAAAAGCATCAGTAGCATTGCTCCCAGGGATCTGCTACAGGGTCTGCCAGGTCAGTAAGGTGTACGGAGCCCCAGATCCTGCCTGCGAGCATCATGCTTCCCAGAACTGGCTACAGTCACTTCTGTGCCTGTTGTTTTATTCTTGTAGCTGGTTTTCCTTCTTTCAACCCTGTCGGGTGTTGATTTACTACTAGGAACGATAGTACAGAGCAAGGAATGTAGCTCAGCATGTATGGTTATTAGTACATACTTACACAGAAAATATCAGAAAACAATATAATAGCCCTAAAATAAGGGAGAATAAACACAGAATATGTTTAAACCTGTCTGAATGCAAGTAACAGGTATGGGTCTGTACCTCTCTTTAAGCCTGGCATTTTTTTTTGTACATGGGGTATGCATCTAAGTCACGGTTTTGACTTTTTGACTGATTAGATTCTCTCAGGTTTGAAAACTCAGAAAATAATGAATGTTCTTACAGTAAAATATAAGAATTTATTAACAGAATAATAAAGAAAAGGTTAAAGATCACACTACAACAGTCTAGTACACTGTCACTCAGACGACTAACAGGACCTGCCTACCAGTCTCTGCCCCAAGGACTGTGTGACATGCAGAAAAATGGGAGCAACCAACTCTGAAACTGTCCAAAACATAGCAGCTTCAGTTCACAGAGATTTGTGAGGCCCTCTTCCCTTTTGGCTCAAAGCTATGGTAATAGTGCTGAAACACCTGAACCTAACATATCCACATCCTCTAGCTACTAGGTATGTCGTAGGGACAAAGTCTCCAGACATGAATTAAGACTACGTTTATTTGTGCTGGAAACAGATGACTTCTTCATACTAGAGCAACCAAATGTGAAAATGCTATCTCCTGAATCAGATGGGAAGATTAATGTTACTTTAGCTCTGCCTGCTTCCTTGTATACGCTTCACAGTAAAATCCCTCCATCCTAGGCTCTCGTTATCCCTAGAGCCATGATACTTACCAGTCCCAGTCTAGACGCATGGCCTAGATCTTCTGGACACAACTGTTTTTCTCCATTCCAGTCACTTGGAGTCTTTACATGGAAACGTACAATGCCTTATATGCTCATAAATTAGCCTTTACTTAAAAGAGATTTTCCTCAATTATTAAATGCGCCTCCCTTTCCCCCCCCCCCCTCTTTGATTCTTTTCTACCTTTATGCTCTAGGGTGTTATTCAGAGGTCTCGTGTGAGTATTACAAAGGCAAAAAGCAGATTATGGACAAGTAGGTTTTGGATGCATACAACATAATACAACTTAGAATCTTTTATAATGTTATTTCCCTATCAGTTATTACTGTGTGTAGGCGCATGAGGACTTGAGGAGTCCAAGTAAAGCAAGACGGACAAAGACAATTGAATTCTTTTAATGGGCACGTTAAGGAATGCACTTGCCAACAAAGAGAAGATGCGTACAATACTACTACTAAGAAAAACATTTCAGAAATTCAAAAAGAATTCAGAATCTCTGGAAAAAAAGGGTAATATTTTAGATTTGGGATACAGTACTTCTGCAGGTTTAATTTATCTGTCTGTAAAAAGAGGATGGTACCTGACCTTGACGACTTTCTGGCTTCTTTAAGTTTTAAACATTTGAATACAAGAAGTGCCTTATCACCTAGCAGCAGTGAGATTCTGAGCTTGTTCCAGACCTCACTTTGTTCACTTAGCGCTAGTTAAGAATAATACTGTTTAACATTAATCTTATTCTGTGGTAAGATATACTGTACAAATACTGTGTAACAATAAAAATTCCCCATCCTACTACCAGCGATTCCAATGAATGCAAAACCAGGTGCTTTATTTGAGCCCATTCTACTTTTGCCTCTGTAGCATCTGCCCAATCTTAAAGGATGCTGGTGCCCTGACCAGATACTCAGGTAGCAGAAGGTATGCATTTCCTCTGGGGTCGGGTGTTCTTCTGTCTTCCAGACAGATGTAAAAACAATGAGGTAGGGAGTGGGAGGGTGGGAGGTAAGATTAAAAATTAATTATCATTGGAATGAATATATGCCCTATCATTTGATTGCCCAGCAGAAGCAGTCAGGCAGTTACTCTGTAGCACTATTTATATTGCTAAGAATGTCAGTAACAAGGTGCAGCATACTGAAATGTAGCTTTGGTAATAAACTGATGTGATAATTATTTTCAAACTACGAATAAATGTGAGAAAGAGAGCTCTGAAACTCATCAGGGAAAAAAAAAAAATCTACTCTTTTCAGGTTTTTCAAGACTGAATTCCATTCCCACATCTCCCAGTAAAAATACAAGTGTAAAGCTAATTCAATGATGACCTCTAACTTCTTTGCAAATACCACTACGAGATCCAGCTGAATGACTAACTGGTAGATTGTGCCCTCTGGAAAATCCCAGTGATGCTGAAATTGCTGAACTTTCCTAAAGGCAGGATGAGTTGTAGAGAATATAGATGCTGGGATCTGTGTAACAACAGCTCTGCCTCCCTCCACCACCACAACAGGCTTCTTCTGGTGTTCAGGGAAGAAACAGAATGAAGACAAATCATCATCCCCTTCAACATTTTCCACCCTGAAACCTGAGCTGATTTTGAAGTACATGTCTATGGTTTCCCTTTCTTCCCTTTCCTTTTCCCTCTTTGCCTCCTGATCCCAAGTGTATAGCAGAGGGGCAGCTTTTGAAAAACACACTGCCCTGACCTAGGAAAATATTTTTTGGGTTAGAGGGGTCACAATCCTTATTCCCTCTGCTGACATAGGGTTCCATAGAGTACTGCAATTTTCTAGACATTCTTTGTGGGAGGCAGCAACCGGACCACAGATACGGCTTGTAAATTAGCGAAATTTTACGTGCATTCCTGTGCTCGGTAGCCTTGCAGCTCATGCTGTATGATCACTGTGGTGTGGAGAAGTAGACTGTAGAATGGTAGAATTATCCAGCAAGGAGCTGCCAAGGGTAAGGTACTGGAACAGGCAGCCCAAGGAAGCGGTGGAATCACCCTTGGAAGTATTTGAAAACTGTATAAGTGTGGCACTCGGGAACAGGGTTTAATGGGCAGGGTAGCGTTGGGTTCACAGTCAGACTTGCTGACCTTGAGGATCTCTCCCAACATTAGTGAGTCTATGGTTCCCTACAATGGCAGTCATCTGAAATGAGGAAACCCCTGGTCACTAGTTTCCAAACTGGTTTAGTGTCTCCTTGTGCTCTAAGTGACAGTGATGGGTGCAGCCAGGCTGGAGGAAACTTCTATCACATGCTGCAGACATTACTTAATGCTTTTTTTCTTGAAGCTCTTACTCTCCTGACACCAGGAATTCTCAACTGAACATCAGCATAGTAATAACCATGTACTCTCTGTCCCCTTAGCTATTTTAGGCAGATTTGTTGTGGTTGCTAAAGACAGCTTGTTCTTATTGATGCTTTCCATGAACTTTCCACCAGCAGGGTGGGGTCTGGGCTCTGCAGATGTGAAGAGGCAGTAGGGAAAATACAGAGAAACTGGAAGCCCGCTAAGGTACCTGCCGTAATCATTCAGATTTCTGCTCGAGAGTAGCTCGTAACCACAGCAGCAAGGAATGCGCGTGGGAGTTTGTGATACTGGTTTCACACTGTATAAAATGAAGTCAACCAAAACAGTTGGTAAAGTTCTTTTTAACCCATGCATATTAAACCTCTGACCTTTTAGCTTTTGCATACTAAAGTTATCCTGGTAAGACAAACCTTTTCAATATTTATCAGAAGAAAAATAAAACAATATGAAAGAGATCTGCACAAAACTTGTTCATCAGTCCTGGGCCTGTGAGCCTATCAGCCCTTCTTTGACTCTCAGCAGAGTTTTCTCTGTCTACCTCATACTTTTCAGATGATATGAAAAGATTTCAATGTGCACTTGGAACATTTTTATCCAGATCTATTCTACTGGCATTTTTCTTTAACATTTTTACTCATTCCTTTTAAGATCTGCTTTACATTACATAGTCTCTTTGTACCCTGTGCAGATGAAAAGCACATGCGTTTCCACTCCTCCCTCGTTGCAATGCTACTTTTGAAGGAAAGCATCTCATGTGTTCAAAACGCACACTATTACAAAGTTTGAATGTTGATGACTCAAGGGGAAATAGTGAACAGTATTTTCCCAGCTTTGCCATATCCCCAAGCAATCTTAGCTTTCTGCCAAAAGGTTGCAAACCACTTCTTAGGTGGGGCTGGCAGCTCTATTGTTAAGGTCGCTTGAACACATTTACCAAACATTAGATATTTTAGCTACAATTTCCACACTGAATAGTTCCTAAACTGGAACTACATAGGAAACTGTTACCCAGAAGTTTCTCTTATCTCCATATACCAGGTCTATGGTATATTTTGTCTCATTGAAACATTCTGATAATCTTTCTCAGAGAACCCTTCCCCTTTGAAATGGGAACATGAAATTTGCCTTTCTGAAAGCCTGACTCCATTTAACAGCATTGCAAGTTTTTGAAAAACTGCAGGAACCCTATGACCAGATGTAGAGATCACATCTCTCTGATCAGCAGAACTTGTGGAGGGGCTCTGGATTAACAAAATAGGGAGGTCCCAGCTCTGGATCCTTCTGGTCAAGTTGTCACGGCGCCCTAAACACGTCACCACTCTCATTAGGCTTCCTCCACGGATTCCTCCAATTCAGCTCACTAATCCTACAGAAAATGGCAAGATTAGCTTTCCACCAATGATCAGAGGCAGGTCCAAGAGATACAAGAATCAGTGGTAGCTGACCATTAGGAAGAGGATGTAGGAAGACCTCACACTTCTTGACTGCAAGCTGTTAGATCAGCACACCTGTGCTTGTAAAACTTTGCCTCAACAAAGCTTCACAGCTTGATTTTCTAAAGACGTACTAAAGATCATCTGTACTACATACCCACTACTGTCTAGGTATCGGGTGATACAGCACTGTATAAGGATGGTGACAGAAGCATTGTCATGGTCAAGATGTCAATGGTGGAACGACAACTCTCGACCTGTGATTTTCAGCCCCCACTGTATTCATGTCAGATATAGTGCAAATTTAAAGAGATTTTTGTGATGTTCTTTGTATCAGACAGGTCACCATCGCTTTCATCCACTGCTGTAACATGTCAGGCCCCAGCAATAATAATAAAAACTTGAATAAAGGTGAAAAATTTAAAAAAAATGAATCAAGTGAGATGGGTCCAAGACTGGACCCATCCGGTCGTAGCCATAGGGCAAGCTTCTTTTAACAGAAGACTTGTTCCAGTTTGATGAGATGTTAACCCATTCACTCATGGACAAATGGGCACTGGTGGGAATAGAACAACTTGCAGTGGCATGGCACAGCACCGCACCCACCAACAGTCCATGTCGGGGGTTGGGGTTTTTTTTGTTAGTTTCGTTGGTTGGTTTAGTGGTGTTAAACTTTTTTTAGAAGCATTTATAGTGACTGACAGAAAGGCCAGACTTGTTGCCCATCCTCACTTCCACCCTCTGTAGGTTTCCTTCTTATGTCCATGTTTTCCACTAGTTCCTTGCTTATCCACACAGGCTTCTTGATATTTTTGCCCAATTTTTTCTTTTTGTAGGGATGCAGTGCTCTTTAGCTTGGAAGAGGTAGTCTTTGAGTGTTAGCTAGGTCTCTTGAGCACCTAGTCTTCAGGACTTTATTTCAACGCAATTTACCAAACAGGTCCCTGAAGAGGCCAAAGTCTGCTCTCCTGAAGTTCAGGGTAGCAAATTGCTGGTTACCCTCCTTGCTGTTCTAAGGACAATGAACTCCACATCTTCATGATCACTGCAGCCCAGGCTTCCCTGGAGTTCCTCATTCCCTACCAGGCCCTCCTTGTTGGTGAGAACAAGGTCCAGCACAGCACCTCTCCTTAATGGCCCCTCTACCACTTGGAGGAGGAAGTTATAATCAGTGCACTGCAGGAATCCCCTAGTTTGCTTAAACCCTGCAATACTGTCCCTCCAACAGATGTCAGGATGGTTGAAGTTCCCCATGAGGGCCAGGACTTGCGAACATGAAGTTACTCCTATCTGCTTATAAAGGGTCTCAAGGGCCACTTGGTCTTTCGGTTCAGGTGGCCTGTAGCATACCCCCACTATAACATCAGCTGCCTTCCCTTGTACCCTGACCCTTAAGCTCTCAGTTGTTTCCCGATTTGTCCCCAGGAGGTGTTCAATATACTCCAGCTGGCTCTTGAGGTAAACTGTAACAGGCCCTCTTCTTCTCCCCTGCCTGTCCTTCCTGAAGAGCTGATACCCCTTTCATTCCAGCATTCCAGTCATAGGAGTCATTCCACCGTGTCTCTGTGATGCAAATGAGGGAGGTAGTAGCCCTGCATGCAGACACACATCTCCCAACTCTCCTAGTCAGCTACTGCTAGTATTGCCATAGAGGCATTTGAGTTGGGCTTGAAATGAATCGTCTGGAATTCTGTTGTGAGATTTCTCCTGAACTTCCATATCTGTTCCTATGGCTGCAGAAGCCCTTTGCTCCTTCCCATAGATTTCATACACAGAGCTCCCAAATTTCATCCATTTATTCAGTACTCATGCAGCTCAGATGGGCCTTGGGCCTCACCCCCAGCAATAGCAGGCAGTCCCCAGGCCCATCTCTATCCCCTTCCTATGTAGTTTAAAGCTCTGTCAATGAGCCCTGCCAGCTCATAGAGTCCTTTTTTCCTTTTAAGAGAGCAAAATTCCATCAGGGGCCAGTGGTCCAGTGCCCTGTGAACCTCCTCATGATCAAAGAAGCAGAAATCCTTCCAGTGGTAGCAGTCTCTAAGCCATGTGTTAATCAGCTCTGTTCTCCTATTCATTTCAGTACTTTTCCTGCCATTTGAAGGGACCGAGGAAAACACTACCTGTGCTCACTACCCTAGTGCCCCAAAGTCCTTTCTGATTTCTTTCGGGGTTCTCTTGTCAACCTTGTCACCACCAACCCACATAAGCAGAAGCGTATAATAATTGGAGGGCCATAAGCAGACTAAGGAGCTCCCTAGTAACATCCATACCCAGGGCACCAGACTTCCCTGTAGGATTGTTTTGACCAGCATCTCAGCCCCTCTGTTCCACTCAGAAGGGAGTGTCTTACCACACTCATCCCCAACTTTTTCTTGACAGCAGCAGTGCAAATGTGCTGAGCTGACAAAGTCTTGGTCACCCGCTGAGTGAACCTTCTTCTACATCTCAGTTGCCTGACCCTCAAGTTCCAGAGCCCCAGACCTGTTGTGTAAGGGCAACTGGGAAGGTGAGAGAGGCCAGGATGTTATTTGCCTGCTGCTCTGAGCAGGGACCTGTTTCCATTCCCCACCAACACCTCGGTAACCCTTCCTTCCTTCTTGCGGAGCTTCTGTGTGCTGCCTTTGCCTCAGGAATGGCAGGGTGTGGCTCCACCAATTTGTCTCCTTTTCACACCTCTTGATACTCCTCGTCCTCTCCAACTCCTCTTTTAGCTCCACCACCTTGCCCAGCAGATGACTTGTACCACAAACCGGTTCTGCCCTTCAGTACAATGAGGGGCTTTGACACTCCCTGCAGCCAGAGACCTGCACAGCTGCGTGTTTGGGGAGCTCGGTCTGGGTTGCCACGCTTCCCCTCGCAGCAGCTTTTGGCTGTTGCTGCTTTGGATTGTTTTACAATTACAATTTTAACCTGCAGTCTCTGTGTTCAAAGGATGTTTTTAAGGGGTCTGCAGAGGGTAAGAAAAGTAAACCTATTTTCTGCAGTATTAAATTACAATACAGGAACTGAGACTTCTACCAGAAAAGGAGTTTTAAGGTGCTGCGAATTGTAAGAGGTTGAAAAACATGTTTCTGGAATTTCTAACTTGAGCTTTCAATTATTTGATGTGAGTGCCCCAGTTCTACTTTAGTTAACTAGGATTTGTTCTAAATCCCATAGGCGCTCTGGAAAGTTCAAACCAGAATTCCTGGTTCTAACTGTGTACAACGGCCAGAGCTCTTTTTTTTTCTCTTTGCAGTGGAGTTGTAAATCCCTCTTAATAGAAATACAGCCTATGCACAGCAAGCTAGCATTTGTTATTTCTTCTGCAGACCTCTTCACCTGTGAACCCTAGCATCTGTGATTATACAAGCTGAATGAGCTTTTAGTGACTTGCTCCTGTCCTTCAGCTTGTATTTCTGGAAGGGATTTCAGGGATCTGTTTTGGCTTGGAAGTACTTAGTTAAACTGTCAAGGAAATGCTGAATGGAATCAGCATCCACGTGATACCACAAACTTGCCCTGCAGACATTTCCTTGGATTTTAAGGCATCTTGCTAGGACTTTCTTACTAAAGCAAATACAACAGAGGAATAGTAATGATTAGTAGTTATTTATCAGCATACTTCTCCAAGGCATCTTTGCTTGGATGTGCTGGAAGAAAAATAATTAACAGATCAGAAAACTGGGGAAGAGATAAAGCTGAAGTCGCTTTTTTAAGCTGTAAATGCAGCTCAAGTCAGAGCCCAAAACACAACTCAGATTCTGCGCTCAGATCAAAGCTTCACAACAGAGGCTGGTGTTTTTTGGTTTTTTCAACTAGGAAGACAGTTCTTTCAAAGTAGTTGAAAGTTTTGACAATAATACTGAGAAAAACACAGTCAGGTCCTCTGAAACCTATCTCATGACTCACAAACTGTAAGTAGTCATTTTCCCGTGAGTCTTTCTCACACTAGAAGTTGATAAATACCAGAGGATGAGCAAGCGAAACAATTAAGCTCATCTTTAAGATAAACTTGCGCAAAAGAAAAGCAAACAATTCCTGAATACAAATGATTTTTCAGCTCCTATGCCTGAGGCCAAATCCTGCCTTTCAAGGAAGCATCCACCAGAAGGACAAGGCTGCTCACATTCTGAGTCAGGGTCTGTCACTGGGCTGCTGCTGGCTGACTGCCCCAATCCTGCCTTCCTGTTCCTCCCATTCCTACCTGGGGCAGGAGACTGTGCTTACTCATGGTATGCGATGAGGAAACACAGAGCATGTTTTACAGGTAAAGATCTCTACTTTGGCACCTGGGGTATGCCTTTCCTTCTCCATGGCATTCCAGCTCAGTTCTCAGTGAGGCTTCCCTGCGAGTCTGGGAAAAGCAGACAGTATTGGAGCTTCCCAGCCCCTCTGAGGTTTTAAAAACAGAGAATAATTTGGGGAAAGCTTTGTGCTGATGGTGCCTGTAAGAAGCAGCATCCTGTTAGGATCTGGAAAGGAATTGTGTTCTCTAAACTGGGTATCAGGTAGTGCACTTAACATTGAACCTTGGGAGTGTTGTTTTTAAATTCCTAGGACTGGGTTAGAATTGCAGTACATAACAAAATAATTTCAGCATAAGGTATACTTTTTCATATTCCCTCAGCTTTCTCTCTCTAGCCTACTATGGAATTCACATACAAGAGACCATTGGACAGATTACCCAGCCATAAGAGAAACAATTTTCACAGCGATACTGTCCCTGCCGGTTTCTGGCTTCCAGTGCCAGCACTAGCTGGCAGGAACTTCCCCACTTACATAATCTTGCTGACACAGAGACCAAGTTCAAGCCAAGACCAACTTGCAGTGACTCTCATGTTGCCACCTCATATCACAGAATCACAGAATTATTTTTCTTGGAAGAGACCTTTAAGACCACCAAGTCCAATGGTTAACTAAGCAGTACCAGGTCATTAGCAAGCTGTGCCCCTAAGGGCCACATCTTTATGTCTTTCAAGTACTCACTACTTCCCTGGGCAGCCTGTTCCAGTGCTTTACAAACATCTCTGTAAAGAAACTTTACCCAATATCCAATCTAAATATTGCATCAAGAAACCTGAGGCCATTTCCTCTCATCCTGTTGCTCCTTACTTGGGAGAAAAGAGCAACACCCACTTCTCGACAACTTTCTTTCAGGCAGTCTTAGAGAGTAATAACCTCTCCCCTCAGCCTCCTTTTCTCCAGGCTAAACAATGCCAGTAATCTCAGTTGCTCCTCATGGAATTTGTTTTAAAGAGCTTTCAACAGCTTGTCACCCTTCTTTGAATCGTAGAACTGTAAATTTCTTGGAGTCCCCAAGACCTTGAAGTGAAGCCCAACCTTCAACCCAATGCCACTATGCCCACCAAGCCATGTTATCACAGGTTGAAAAATACCTTACCTCTTCGCTGATACTGCTGCTTCCCAGCAGGCTCTTTGTGGTCATAGAAACATTTGGGATTGAAAGGGACCTCGAAAGATCATCCAGTCCAATCCCACTGCCACAGCAGGATCACCCAGACCAAGTTGCACAGGAACACAGCCAGATGGGTCTGGAACCTCTCCAGAGAAGGAGAGTCCACAACCCCCCTGGGCCACCTGTTCCAGTGCTCCAGTACCTTCCTTGGGAAGAATTTCATTCTGATACTTACATGGAACCTCCTCTGTTCCAGCTGGTACCCAGTGCCCCTTGTCCTATCACCAGATGAACTTGAGAAGAGCCTGGCTCTACCCTCCTGACATCCACCCCTCACATATTTATAGACATGGATGAGGTCCCCCCTCAGCCTCCTCTTCCCCAAGTTAGAGACCTAGCTTCCTCAGCCTGCACTGTTTCCTCCAGTGCTCGTTACCCTGAGGCATCTCACCTCCCAGTCAAGTGATTAGCCTCAGTGCCTCATTATCTTGCCACTTGCATGTGTGTGTAGCCCTCAGGTGTGAATTTTGAAATTGCTGCTCACCTGTTTTCTTTGCTGGGGTGTGGTCTGGGAACACCGCCACAACAACCTCTGCTCAGCTACCATGATCTGGGCGGTTTTGTATTCCCATGGGGTCGTTTCAAAGGCAAACATCTACCAACAGATGACATAGGAAAGGGTTATTTACACTGACAGGGAAGTTATCCTGATGGGGTATCCACACTGGATTTTGCACATTGTGATTGCAAAAGCTTTTTGGGAGCTTTTTATTTGCATGTGGCTGGACAGTATTTGGCACAAGCTAAGTGAAGTTAGTGGCTGCTTCTGTGATGTGTTGCCACCCAGTAAATAAGGTTAGATGTGTTTGTTTTTTTACTGCGTAGGCTCCACTGCTCCAGAGACACTCCTGTGTCTGTGCTACCTTCCCAAACAATTAGTACCACAGCACTGTACCACTTTTCCTTATGAACAGGCAGCTCTAATGCAGCTATCAGTTTGACTTATCACAACAAGACCTCTAAAACGTCCCTGGAATTTCTGGCAGATATCTCTTCCTAGACATAATACATTACCTTTTAATAAATTAGTATGTGCCAGACTTTAATGACTCAGGGAAATGAAATCTTTAAATTTACATTATCCTTTCAAAAGAATTTGCATCTTATGTAACTTGCATGGTGTGTTATAGTTATATCCACCTTGCAATGACTGAAGGGTCTGCCTCCAGCGTATTGGAGATTTAAGTTTGTTAAAAATGCACCGTAGAAAACAATAGTTCCAGCCTTCCTACACAGAGAATCTCTGTGTTATGCAGAGGTAAGGTGGTTACCATAAAATTTGGGAAAAAAACCAACACTGACACTTCTGTTGAGGTTTCAGGAGACAGGCATCTTTATTTATCGTTATCCTGGGTGCACGGGAATAATCTCTCAAAGTGAACACCCTGCATAGCAGACAATATGCAGGTTATACAGATAGCACACATTACGTAGTCATCATTTTCTAAGTAAAAGGCTGTTACACTTTAATAGGTTCCCAGAATTAATTTAAATACTCTCTTCCTCTTGTGCATGCCCAGTGGATTGAATCTGGGGTCCTTTGGGAAGCTTCTACTTCCTGTAAACACGTAGAGGAGTTCTGCTTCTTACACTGTTGAATTGTACTGTCTGTGGTAAAATCTTGCAGCCTTGGTCAAGCTGCCCTATGTTATCTGCACTGGAGGAATGCAGCTGATACTCTTCCTTCAAGGCCTTGCTAATCTTGTTTTACTTAAATGTCCTACATTTCAGATAAACAGAATTATGGAACCCAAAACTCTATGGTATTGCCTTTTACAGTATCAAGACCACAAAGGGTGCATGCACAAGGCAGACATAAAGGGATTGGTTTTTATATTTACCAGCAGAAATTGACAGTACCAAAGTATTTTCTCCCAAGAGCTTTGAAAGCTAATGCCAGGCTGGAGAATTTCTGTATCTATACAAATAAGGAAGATGGAAATGTATAAATTCACTCAGCAAAAACCACAAGGTTTTGCTAGGAATTTTCATGATAATCACTGAACAAATTCTTCATGACGTCCCAGATGAGACCCTGCGTTAGTCTGCCACGTAACAAATCAAATCATCACGTTCTTTGGCTCAGCAACTACTGCCAAACCGTGAAGGAGGAGAAGGAAGGTGAAACGACCCCATTGTTTCCTGAAGGCCAACAGGACAATTGTACACTGTACTAGCCCTCAGATAATGAGGCCTATTAAATATCACACACAGAACATGGGACTTGTGGAAATACTTCACATCTCTTAGACACTCGGCTTCTCTCTCATGTATTTACACAACAAGTCCCTGGCATCTCTTCTTTTCTGTGACCATGCCAGCTGTTAGTCCTGATGTACGGTCCCCAGCAGTCTATACCTAGCCTTATGGGGCCGAGAATCGGTGAAATGCCCAGGGCAATGACACAGGAGACACCTAACAAAGCTTTGCATGGACAGCAGTCCTGCTCTGAGGCACACACACTCCTGAACTGTAGTCTGTCTATGCAGGCATCTCCCATGGGAAGATTAATAGCAACACTCTTTCACCCACTTGGAAAGCAGATACTGACCATGAAAAAACAAATTTCACAGGTTCACAGGTTTGCAGGTTGGATGGGACTTCAGGGAGCATCTAGTCCAACCTCTTACAGCAGCATACAGCTTAAATGAGCTGGCTCAGAACCCTATCAAGCTGAACCTTGAAATTGTCTAAATGTAAAAGGAATACTTGCATAGATATGCCATCAGCCCTCTCTGTCAGTGCAGACGCATAGTACCACACACCAAATAAGGCTCTTCTGGAAACCCTTTACACTTTGTTCTTTTTCACGGAAGAGGTGCCAGGCTAATCCTGAAGCCATTTGGTCTTGCAAGTTTCTACAAATTGCTTGCACTGGAAGAAAAAAAAATCAAGCCCATTTCTGAAATAAAGCGCTGGTTTTACAAGTCTTGGTTTTGTAATTTTTTTTAAGGTTATTATTTGTTTGAGTTCACAATCTACACTGGAAGAGAGAAATACACCCCTCATTTGTCCCAAAATTATTTAGATCCTTCTTTTCATGGTAAGTCTGTTTGGCACAGCTCATGTCAGATGAAGGATTCACACAGTGCGAGGCATAAATAAGTGTATGACTTGCCAAACTTTCCCCAAAAGTTTGGAGTGAAACAGGGATGGAAACATAGTTCTAGAAAGAATGTTTTGGATTAAAAAAAAAAAGCCTGTGGAAAACAAGAGCAGTTTCACTGCAGGGCATAGCTAGCAAATCATCTTCATAACCCTGTCACTATTAAAGAAGGATTCTACCTAAATCAAATTTCCTTAAAGGTCAGCCTCCCTTTCCCTATGTGTTCCAATTAACAAGGCCCTATTCTAACTTTATTTTATTTTACAGCCTACGGGAACTATTCTTGCTTGCCTGAAGTACCTAAGATTTCAACACCAGCTTGTGCAAGGGAAGCTGAGATGAAGCAAACCCCTATCTCCTATAATGAGAGGCAGCCAAGGAGGTATTGATTAACAGGAGAGACTCGGAGTGTGTTTGTCACAAAATACCTATTAACTGATCTAAACATGTGTGTTCCAACACAACTTCTGTCGGTGCTTCTCAGGTGTGGCATGCTTCAAATCAGAGAAACCCATAGAGAGCAAGAAGCCAAACAGCAGGGATTCAGAACAAGGTTAAATAATCCTCATTCAAGGTGCAGAAGCGAAGTGGAGGACTGGCCCCTTGATGCGCCTCTCACTGATGTGAGCCAGCCCACTGGCTTGGCAGAGAATGAAAGTAGGCTGAAGTGAGGGGGATCTAACTGCCCCCCTGCAGAAAGACATTAGGCAGAGCCAAAAGACATCAGCAGGCATTTTTGCTCTGAAACAAAAAGAGCAAGGAGTTTTAATTTGCCTTCCTCTTGCCCTTTGCTGAGGAATAGGGATGCACACACCAGCATTCGTATCTTACATTTCACTAGAGAAACTTCGAGGAAATGTGTTGACATATGTAAAACAGTCAGTGGACCGATTCCCACGTGAATCTGCACAAGCCCCTGTTTCGAACTGGGAGATGTGCACAGCATCTCAGAGAGATGTCTGTATCAGCTGTGTTATCTAAGTGCAAAGGGCTTATCATTACATTACAAGCAGTGTTTGCCCAGCACAACTAAACAGAATTATCTCATAGCAGCTTGATGCTTCCTTTGTTTCTCTCTTTGATTGGAAAGCCATCTATTAGGTCAGGGACAGGTCAAAAAACCAGAGCTTACAGGTTACTTGTTATTATTTGAAAGAATAAAGATTGGCCAAAATAAATTTACTGCCCGTTTACTGCTTTCCTGCTTGGCCTTTTTCACCTTTGCGAAGCCTCCTCCAGAATATTGCATTCAGTTTTGGGCATCTCAATACAAAAAGGACATCGAGGCACTGGAGTGAAATAAGCGCAACAAGGCTAGAGAAGGGCCTGGATGACAGGTCTTATGATTGGCAGCTGAGAGTATTGGAGATGATTAGTCCGGAGGAAAGGAAGCTGAGGGAAACTCTGTACATTTACCTGAAAGGAGGTTATAGAGAGGTGGGGGTCTGTCTCTTCTCCCAAGTCACTAGCGATAGGATGACAGAAAATGCTGTCAAGTTGCACCAATAGAGGTTTGGGTTGGACATTAGGAAAAATTTCTTCACTGAAAGAGTGGTCAAGTATTGGAGCAGACTGCCCAAGGAAGCACTAGAGTCACTATCCCTGGAGGTGTTCGAAAAGTATGTGGAGAAGGCACTTGGAAACAGGGTTTAGTAGGCATGGTGGCGCTGGGTTGACAGCTGGTCTTGCTGATCTTGGAGGTCTCTTGCAACCTTAGGGATTCTACGATTCCATGACAGAAGACACAAGAAAAAAGAATGCATATCAGTATCCAGATTTCAAGCAAATTTACTTAGGTAACTGACTACCAGGCAAATGTAGGTACTTAAAAATACAAACAAGGCTAGTATGTCTAAAGTTATTACTTTCTCTCTTCCTCCGCTTCCTCTAATAAGAAATTAAAATCCATCATGTTCAGGACATCGGAATATTAATCAGTCTGTTCAGTAAAGGGTCATGCCTCGGGCTACAAGGAGCAGTGAGGAAAAAAAATGAACCTAGTGCTCATTTTTACTTGGTATAGAAAATTGTAGAACAGATTCTCGCAGCATAAATTGCTACAGGACTTCTCAAAGCAATATATAAGCATAGTGTTTTCTCCTGGAAAAAAAATTATTGTAAATCTGAGCTGCCTTGTGGATTCATATTCAAAGAGTACCACTTCCCTTTAACCACCAGCAGTTTCAGAAAGAGACTACCCTCCTATCAGGACTGTTATTCCTACTTACAGGAATGCCCCAGAGGATCTGATGGACTGCCTCTTTGCAATATGGGAGTAGCGTCTTCACCACACAGCTGTTTAGATGACCAGCATCATGACAGAACCTAAATAGCAACAACCCTCGTTCTGTGCAGCTCACAAATCCTTCCCAGTTAGAAAATGATTCAGCTTTGTGGAACTGCAGGAAGCAAACTGGCTGGGCCAGAATGGGCTTGCTATTGAACAACAGAGCTGCAATGTATAATAACTATTCTAAAATACTTCTCTCATACAGGAAAGTGTACATTGTGTTAGGCTTATTTCCCAGAAGGTAAATTAGCTTGCTCTGATCTCAGGTCAGACCTGACCACATAACAGCACTGTTACAGCTATTCTGTAGTGGCTTGGGTATCAGTCTGCTGTGCTTCAGTCGCTCCCGTGATCATAACCACAACTCAGCTTTCAGCTAGCCTGTTCGAAGCCTTCTGCCTTGTAAGAGATTGCTGAAAATGTTGGCTGTGCAGAAAATAGTCTGTGGGAAGAAGTGCTGATCTGCTGCTCAAGGTACCTCTGTGCAATCCAAAAGAGCTTTGTCAGGCACTGACAGCTGTAATTCTGGATGTGGAATTACTCTTCATTGTGGAGCGGTCCAGCGCTGAAACATTGAGAGCACGGAATTTCAGAGCCCGAAGTCTTGGTCGTAGATCTTACCCATCTATGAAACTATGATGAACTCCAAAGCAGTGTGAAGGCTTTACCTCATTCAGATCATTCGGTCTGCTCAAATGAAAGCTGCTTTATTATCCCTAGCAGTCTATCAAGTCCAACAGATGAAGGGAAGTGATTCTGCCCCACTACTCTGCTCTTGAGAGATCTCACCTAGACTACTGCATCCTATTCTGGAGCCCACATCATAACAAGGAAATGGAGACGTTAGAGCAGGTCCATAGAAGTGCCACAAAAATAACCAGAGGACTGCAACATCGCTCCTACGAGTACAGACTGAGGATGCTGTGGTTGTTGAACCTTGAGAAAAGATGGTAACTGGGAGCCCTTATTCTAAAGAGGCCCTACAAGAAAGATGAGGAAGGACTTTTTACAGGGGCTTGTAGTGATAGGATGAGCAGTAATAGCTTGAAACTAAAAAACGGTAGATTTAGAGTAGAAGCAAGTTGGAAGATTTTCTCTGGGAGGATGGTGAGACTGTGGAACAGATGCCCAAGGAAGTTATGTATACTCCATTATTGGGTGTTAGATGAGGCTTTGAGCAGCCTGTTCAAGTGGAAGATGCCCCTACCCATGGCAGGGGGACTGGAACTAGACAATCTTTAAGGTTCCTTCCAACTCAAACCATTCTATGATTCTATGAATATGCATAGATTTGTAAATACATGTGTCATTGTGGATGCAGCCTCACGGAGGCACAGAAGATTTTTTAATATTTTGGACTCAAAAAGATACCACAGAAGAGAAGAAGGGACAAGAAAAGCAGCAGGAAGGAAACTTCAATTTGTAACTCACGTCTGAAACCTTCTCACAAACCTGCTTTGCTACTCTCTGTTCCTTTTCAGTCACAGACAAAAAAATGAAACCTCTCAAAACCAAAGTGCTCAATGAGAAGCAACTACAGGTGAAGCCAGGAAAGATCTTTTCACAGCTCTGATTTCCAGTAACTTACTTGTAAGACATCAAACTACCCAATTATCCTAAAATAGTACTTCAATTTGTTTCTCTGTGGGGAAGCCTGGTATGTTTAGGTTATAAGGATCAGGAAATTAGTTCTTTGCATCGATCCTGCCTCCTCATGTTTCCCAGCTGATCGACCACAAAAACAAGGAATGAGACTAGAAAAAATACTTTATAGAACCACAGGGAAGCTGTTTGCAACAAGGACATTAATACGCTGAATTCATGTTAAATAAAAACCTTGCAAAGAACCAATATTTGCTTCAACAGATTTGCTAGGGTGACCTAAAACATCTATTGCACAGCATTGAACATCTGTTGCACAGTGATGTTTTATATTCCTGAGCTTTTCTAAAGATACAAGAGAAGTAAAAAACTCTTCTTCTTGTCTCCATGAAAACTTCTTGACAGGGAAACCTCATCAGCAATACATACTTCATTACTTGTTTTCCTTCTGCATTTTGATGTGTGCTTTTGAAAGCCCTCTAGGCATCCATTTGCATCCTGCAAATGCTTTGGAAATCTGGCCCTAACTTACTTATGAGAATGGGTCTTAAGCTCTGGAATTGCTGAAGTTTTTTTGACATTTTGCACTCTTTCCATTTTAAAGTATATTATACTAGATTTTGCTGCTTCAGGGGACAGGTCTTATAAACAGAATGTGACTGCAGTTGTGCAGGGTGACAGACAATACCCTATTTGCTGTGCTGGTGGGCAGCTGATTTAGGACCCATTCATGTGCAACTGACCTGATAAGCCAACCTACTCTGGCTATGCAGACTGGCTGCTGCTGCTTTCACCATGTTTAAATGCCCTGCTGTCACCCTGGCATCACTCCCAGCCACTCACCTGTTAGCCTCAAGAATTAATGAATATCATGTCTGCCAGAACTGGAACTATACCTAAATACATTAATACTGTGCTTAGCCTGAAACCATGAACTCGAAAGGTTACCAGGTATTACAGCTGGTACTGACAACAAAAAGAGCATGGGATCACCCTGTTACTTACACAAGGCTAGTTCCCCAATTAACGTGAATTAACATATGCGTTCAGGTCAGGAAGAAGGAGAGGAGGAATGTGGTTGGGATTTTTTCAGCTTCTTTGAGATAATCTGGTTTTCTCCCATGGAGCCAAGTCTTGAAATCTGCAGTGTCTGGGATCACTCAGAGTCTGCTGTGTACAGTAAATATTGAACATATATGGCATCATCAGATTTGGATCTTGGGCGGCAACTGTTTCAAGACAGAGATTGCATTTCTCTGTGTATCATCTAACATGTCACTCATAAGCAAGAAACACCAAATAACAAGGCAAGATCTAGAAAACCCTGAGGAGAAAGAACCTTCGGGATCCAAGAAATAAATATTAACTGAAAAGAATAATAAAACAAGCAAGAAAGAGCTTGAAGAATGCACTTAAATTGTCATCTGATGTTTGCTTGCTTCTCCTAAATTTCAAACAGCAGTTCTGTTTAAAAACAAAACAAACAACAGCTTCTTGAAACATTAATTTTAGAGTTAAGTAAATATACTCCAGGACATAAAATTTACCCCGCTCCAAGTTAGTCTGTTTTTCTTCTTGTGGAGTATCAGTTCAGATTTATTTGCTATGGACCAAATTCAACAAGGTACTTAAGCACGTGCACAGCTTTGATCATGGCAGCAGTCCCATGGAGACTGTTCACACACCTATCTACATGCACACAGTAAAGTAATTTGCTGAATCCAGACCTATTCTTTTCTCAAGAAAGCATTTGCAGAGAGTTATTTCTATTCAAACCATGAAGAGTTTACTGCAAATACATCACACTGTTGATTACTTATAACTGGTCACACAGAGCTGTGTTCTCAACGAGCCTTTATGGCTGGATCTGAGACTAATTTACTCCTGTTTTTCCTAAATTATTTTCATCATCTTCCGTAGAAGAAAACAGCCTTGGTCAAATTCTACATCCCAGCAACACAGAGATATGATTCTATCCTTTTCCAGCACCTTGTCTTCTTGAAGACTTGCATTTTTATGTGAAAAATGACTCTCAATGCATTTGATGCCCTCCCTGCATGTACTGGCCTAACAATCTGTGCAAAAACTCCTCAAAAAATGTCACAATTGTTATTATGAAACAGCATAAGTGCATCATCTTCAGTGTCTTTGTAACTACATTGCAAAAGGGAAATCAGAAAAAGACTTGAGAATATTAAGGTGTCAATGCTCTTTGCAGCCACAAAATACTGAAAAGCCAGAAATACTGTGCCGGTAGGGAGCATAAAACTTTTATGTCTTGTTATGTAGGTTCTGAACACTGACACCAGAAATGTCCTAATTATGTACATCTCTATAGAAAGGATCACCTTCATTCAACAACTCAAACTTCACAACAGGAAATTGTATACCTAGTTTATAAAAATATGTTGTGTTTGAAAAGAACTATTCAGTAAGCCAGCTTTCAATAGAGAGAGGGAAGCTGGATGTTCTGGCTCCCTACTCTGCCCAGCACCTGCAGGTGAACAAACTCAAAGACTTACTGAGTACTTTGCTGCAAACTAGTAACACATCGAAAAAGGATTCTTCTCCTCCTAGCAATAATTTCCCAGACCATGTAGTTTCAGTAGTTTCCCAGACGCTTGTTGCTTTCTTAACAGTTTCTGGGAAGCCTAGATTTTAAGACAGGATACTCCATGAGTTTTACAGCTTCTGTTTTGACAGGGTTCATAAAAAAAAANAGTACTTATTGGGATCTTTACAGAAAAACATTTAGCAAAAATGTTTGCATCTGCCTGGACTGCCTGGAAAACATATCCCTTTTTCCTGCTGGTAAGCTGTACGCTGACACTCTTGAAAGTCCCAGAAAATACTTAGAGCAAATAAATGCCACAGAGAAGACTACAGAACTAGTCACCAACACAATTCCTTTCTCCTCCATGCTGGCTTTTTTTCAAATTGTTAAGGTGAAAGCATTGTATGTAGCTGAGCAGGTGAAGCGCTAATAGCTTAGGCTGACACACAGATAATACCTTTTTTCTGGTGAGACACTGCCAATATCCAGATTATCATGGGAGAATGTGGAGAAATCAGTCTCCTGGCTTGCTTTTCTAGAGGCTGGCAACCTTAAGACAAAATCTGTATTAAATGGCAACACGTGCTTTGGCTTCAGGATTAACAGTGACAGGTGTCTTGCTTCAGGAGGAAATAGTTGAAGCAGCAGCACAGTGTAAGAGACAAGCTGCTTGCAGACATCCCTGCAGCAGGAGATAGGTCTATACTGCTTGTTCTGACAGGAGTCTTCCTCTCTGTGGAAAGACTGCTGCCAATTGCAGACTGTACTAGGTGGACTGTGAAGAGGGGTTTTCTTTTTATTACAGACTTTCTCATTACCTGTGGGTTTTTTTTCTGCACATTTCTGGTCTGAGGTAGCCTGCTTTGCCTCTATGGTCATGCGTTCTATAAAGTTACACTTACAATATGCAGAGTCCAATAGTGAACTCCGCTTCTGCTTATGGCTCTGCCAAAACACCACGTGAACTGCAGGTTCCTCAACAGATTCCCCTCATCTTTGCAGTTTTTTTTTTAACTGTACCTAATTTCACATTGTACTTAAGGTCTTTCTCATACACCGCTTAGTACCTCTGCCTATCTAAAAGAGCATAAAAAGACAGAGACAGGTCCCAATAAAAACTGCAACCTCGTGTGTCCAGAAGACCATTTCGGCAGGCACTTTACACCTTGCCAGGTGTGATTACAAAAATTATGTTCAGTGGTATAAACCCATAAGGGAAGATATGATCATACCCCCAAAATCTAGACCTACTAGGAATACTTGTACAAGCATCCCCAAGCCCAAATCTTGCAAAAAACGTATACGCTTGCATTTAAAATTAAGCGTCTGCATGCTTGTGGCAGTGGTACCCATGTAGCTTCATTAGTGTCACATGGAAGCATAATCGTCCTCTGATCTAAAGAATCAGAATGTAATAGAAACCCCCCGAAAACCTGAAAGCACGATACACTCACAAAAAAACCCGTTCATTTTTCCTATTCCAAGCTGCATAAACACGGAACTGATAAAGATTTCGTATTGAGAGCATTGTGCCGAAAACAGCATCAGCTGGAGTCTCCTGAAGGCTGTTTGTTTTTACCGGGAATTTTCCATCTCCAAGCCCGAGGCTGAAACAATAGAGAACGCTGCTGGCCTTCAGCATTTCAATAAAAACAAGAGAAAAGTCTCAGGGAAAACAACAAAGAAAACTAAGCCCCACGCCTCTGCCCCAGCCAGAGCTCTCCGCAGTCCTTTCCTCCGAGCCCGGCGCCCCAGCGGGACCGTACCCCAGCAGAGCGTCAGCACCAGAAGTCCCGCTCTCCTCGACACCAACCCTATAGCACACCGCCTCGCTACTCCCCCAGGCTTTACCAGCCACTCCTGAAGAGTATGCTGGGGGAAGACTCCTAGGCGAGGCTCCAGTGCCTTCTGCTTTAAAAGACGGCTGCTAGCGCCGCTCCCCTATCGCTGTTGAGAGGAGTGGATGTGCCCTTCTCACCCGTGTGGGCGCCGGTAGCTGGCGCTTTAAGAGCTCCCATAATGCCGCGCTAGCGCCCCAGTTCCGTTACATGTCTCCCCTAGTGAAGGGGAGTGAGGGGGAGGCAGGAAGGAGGAGGAGGAGGGGGCGGTCGCTCCTGGCCGAGGACACCCACGCGCGGCTGGGAGGTTGGCGGAGGCCCCTCGGCGGGACTGGGGGAGGAGCAGCGGGGAGCCCCAGAGTGCCGGCCGAGTGCTGCGCCGCCCCCGCGGGGCGCGAGGCGGAGCCGGCGGCCGTTGGGGTCGTTGGCGCTGTCCCCAGAGCCGCTGCGGGACGGGAAGAAACGAACCGACCGGTCGGCCGGCCGAGCGGTAAGTGCGCGGCCAACTCCGGCTGGGGTCGCCGCTTCCCCGTTCCTGCGCTCCGCTCGTTCTCGCGGACTTGCCCGGCCCCGCGTCCCGCCCTGCTCCCTGGCGCAGTTGCGTTTGTCCCCCTCGCCGGGTTTGTGACCCTTCCCCGCCGCCTCTCGCTCCTTCTCGCCTTCTCCACGCTGCTGGACCCCAACTTTCCCGCCTGTGTTGCCTGTTTCCTATCTCCCCGTGTTTTTTCAATCCCTGGCTTTATCTTAGGGCTTTTTTTTTTTTTGCGGGTTCAGCCCTCCCGCTGCCTCTCGCGCGTCTCCTCCCCTCTTCACTCGCTCCTGTCCTCTCTCCCTCGGCCGCTTCCGCAGCTCCCTCCGGCTTTTCCTCTCTCCTGGCGTTTCGTTTGTCTCCTTCCTTCGGACATGGCGTGAAAAAGTGAAGGATGTTTCTCTGTGTCCTTGAAGGGAGTTCGGAAGATACTTTTATCGAACCGGGGCATCTTAGTAGTAATCCTATCTCTTTGCCTCTCTCTGACTGTCCTCAAAAAGAAAAAGAAACTTCTTATTTTTCTTGCCTTCCCCCACTCCTCCAAACGTGGGCTGTTTGTTTTGGTCGTTTTTCCCCCGTTTCCAGACAGTACCGACTTGTTTCACGGTCAATCTCGTTTATTCCTGCCTCAGGCCCTCCCTCGAACTTTCTATTCCACAGTAAAAAAAAACCCAAACGGTTAAAGGAAATGTTTTGCTAGCAGGGAATGCGTGAGTTTTTTAGGAAATGTGGGAGATCAGAGATAGGGAAAGCTTAAGCAGATACAGTACGGTAGAAGATGGACTCTAAAGGGTAGGAAAGTGATTTCTGAGTCTCTGTTTATCTCTGTCTAAACTGGTGTTAGGCAGGTCTGGTCCGGGGTCCAGTTTGGAATTTGTAGTGGCTTGGGTGTATGACAGCCTGCGCTCTGTTCAGCGGTCGTGGTTTAATATGTCAGTAGAGCAGTATGCAGAGTGAGAGTTCAGTGTGGCTTGTGGGTTTCAGCAGTGTGGAAAACCACAAGCAGAGGAAGGATACAGATTTCAGTGTCCCCTTTAGAGTTACACTTGTCGTGCTTTCTGTCTGAAAACTAGCTAAGCTGTATCAGAGGTTGACACATGGACCAAACAGCTGAAAGCTGCTAACACCCGTGTCAGAAGGACTATTGTGTAGTTTGTAAAGTCTGCTTGAGACCTCGTAAGTTACTGCTCACCTCTCGTCAGCATCACACCTTACTTTTGAGTATGTGCAAGGCTGTGAAGAACAAGACGACACCTGTTTTAGTCTCTTCAGACGCCTAGGTGTGTTTGGTAGTGGTGTGATTGTGTCAAATGCTGTACAGGTAAAAATCTGCGGATTTATTTTTGGTAGGCAATGTGCAGCTTATGAATGAAGCGTCAGATAAAAGCAGTGTGACTCCTGGTTTGGTTACCTCCTTTGATAGGAATGGTTCCAGAAGACATCTTTAGGTGGCTCAATTGCAAATTAGGCAAACCCTACTTCCCCCCCCTTTAAAAGAAGCAAGAAAATGCCATTTCAGATTTACTGTTGTTTGATTATATCCAGTTAGAAAGGAGTCCAGACGTTATAGGAGAAGTGCTTTTGTTTGTGCCTTATAGAAAAATTTACTTGGTATGCGATGAATTGCTGAGGGAACTCAAATGACTGCAGGACCATTGAAGAGTGTAGTTGTACGTCCTTTACGACAACTGAGAGAGTTAAGGTGATTAACTTCCTACACTTTATCTGTCTGTCTTCCTTTGTCCCCACTATCACAGATCCAATGGAATTTGATAATTTTTTTATAATTGTTTTTTGTTACTATTGCTTTAGATTAAAAACTTAAGGGACACTATAAGAGAGAAACTTATTGGCAATAGGACTTGTTATTTAAGTCTTTTGAAACTCTACTTTGGACTGTTTCTGGAAACACCACCGGTCGTTGTAAAGAACCAAAATAAGTTGAATAAAACCAGTTTGTAAAATCCTTTTAAGGGAAGCCTGAAGATGAGCACGTGAGATGAAAGGAGATTTAGTTGCTCAAGTGCAGAGCTGAGCACTGATGATGGTGGGTTCAGTTCCTGCTTCCGCCATCGTATGGCAGTGTGACCTCTACCTAAGCTTGGTCCCTGCCTGTCCGTCATACGATATAGAGACTTTCACGAGTTTAAGTGCTTTTACACAAGATTTTAAGAATAGTTACATGTAAATTTATTGCTCTTTGCTTAGCGGTGGGTTTGAATGCTGGCTGCCTAGTAGTTCTTGTGCCAATATTCATTCTTTGAAATTTGTGAAGTAGAACGCTTCATTATCTTGATTTATTTTGAGCAGCGTAACATTTTTGCATTGCTGTAATGGTTTCTAGACTGGAGTTATTTTTAGCCCCTGTATATCTTTGGCAACATCGGTGCATGCTGCTTCTATGATACTTCAGCAGTCAGCCTGAAGCTGAATTTGAAGGCCACTGCTGTCCTCTCCAGAAAGATACTATTAAGTTGAATTGCAGGGTAGAAAAATCTGGGAACTGGACTCCCCTCAGAGTCATTAATGCAGTTCCTGGTATTTTTTTTTTTGTGACCTCTTATGAGAGTGGTTTAGTACATGTATTTTTTTGATTTGCTTTATGATTTGAGGCTTCTCCTAGGGTTTTATAAGATCTCTATCTTGAAGTTAAATATAAATGTTGTGTAGTTTTCTATGGCTTTTTTGAAAGCTCAGTTTTTCTTGTGATTTTTTTCATGCTGGTGTTGAAACTTTACAGTGTGAGGTGCCCACATTCGTGTAGCGTTTGAGACATGTAAACTTTGTGAATGAGAAACTTGGCCCTGTTGCAGGTACTTCACACCAGTGAAAATGAGTGACTTGCTTGTGTAGAAATTTACTGTTAGGCAGTTATTTGGGCTTTGGGTTCTTACTGTCATCTTGCTTATGTGCATAGCTATCGTCATGTCTGGACAGTTACTCCATATTTTCATAAATAATTCTTTCCACCCTTCCTGACCCTCTTCAGAGTGTATGGTGATCTCACGACTTTGACCAGAGTAGCTCTGCTGGCTGATGAGAGGATGTTTGTTGTCTCCTCTTACTGTTCTGAGGATTGTGTGTAATGACCAAGTACACAGAGGGGAGAGATAGGCCTTTGTGTGTTGAACTGTGTACTGCTGCTGCTCTGCTCACACGTTTGTCACTTGTGAAACTGAGGTCACAGAACTTGGAAAGGAATGTAGGTTTGAGCTGCAGTTCATAGGTGCTTGTCATGTCTGCTCCGGGAACTATTGACCGGACCCCTCTGGGCTGTTACTATCTGGTATCTGTATGTTTAGTTGCCTTTGTGGTAATGTAAATCTGGAGAGTAGCGAACTATCTGAGAAGACTTGAGTTAGGCACTGTATGCTTTCAGATTGGAGATACTTGAGAAATTTTAATTTTAAAAAGGCTTCATTTGCCTTTTTACTCTGAGTTACTACTTAAAGGTGGGAGGGAAATGTTTGCTTGCTTGTTGTGGTTGGGGGGCAATAGGGCTTACCCACAATAGAACACATGGCAATGCTTTCTGTTGTCCAGGCTTACTGAACAAAAGCATCTTGCTGGGCAATATTGTTACTGTGCTCAATGTTGTGTGTGTAAATGCATGCTTCTCAGCTGTTGATTCCTTAGTGGCACAGACTTCAAAGGAATGTGCTGAAAGAACCAGGGCCAAAGTTTGGTTCTAGTGGCCTGTACCATCCATCCGCTTAAGAGCTTTCCTGAACCCTTTGAGTGCTCAGACATCCGGTTAGGGATGACAAGTAATTACAGCTGGGAGTAAAGCCTACTGCAGAGACCACCAAGTGAAGACTTAAATGTTGCCTCCCTTCTGTGGTTCAGAGCCCACCTGCTGCCTTGGCCATCTAGAAGAGATTGTGATTTAAGATATCTGTCAACATGGCATTGTCTAATTACTAATAGTATTGAGGATTTAATTATTTTTACTTGCTGTGCTATATTTAGCACAAGAAAGGAAGAATGGTAATAAGCATAGAAGGTCATCTCTGCCTCTCCTCTTTGTGTGTAGCAAACTAGGTCTGTCATTTAAACAAGTAGATATTTATTAAAAACCTAATAAATTCTTTTTTCTCCAAAATATGTAGGACAATGACTCAAGTGTCTGCAAAGGTAGCATTATGTGCTACTGAATTAGCTTTAATTTCAATACAGTGCTAGTAAAGTTAAAGTTGGAGCCAGTTACCTTCTGCTATTTCAGATTGAGTTTTGGGAAACAATCCATGAATTAATCTGCAATAACAAACGAAATCCCTCCTGTAGAAACGTGCCTTATGATACAGTAGGATGTTAACAATTCCAAGAACTGTAATTTGATTTTACTTACACAGTGGTCTCCAATATCAAAGTTTAAGATGGCTTTTAGCTTGTGGTTGCTAACTGAATCTTCAGATTGTGCCCTACGTGCTCTCTGTAGTTGCAGATCCTGTAACTCAGAGGGCTCCTGCCTTGGTACTGTGAGGTGATGTTTATGCCTTTGAAATAATATTTTTTTCTCTTGCTGTTAGCAGTCTGCTATTTGTGTGTTTTGAGACATCAGATTTTCATGTTTTACTACCTCTTTGAGTGGAGGGAAACTTCTAGCAATGTGTAATGTAACTGACTTCCGTCCAGCTACTTGCCCTTGCTCCAGGGTTGACATTGTAGTTTGAATTAATTTACTTGCTTTGAAAGCTGTACTAGGTGTAACCTTGAGTCTTACTTCTCTTACTGCAACAGTACCTCGTGTGTTTCCAGTGAACACCTTGCACATCTCTAGACTGTTCAGCTTGAAAATGACAAGGCAGCATTAGTGCTTTCTTTTTACTGTGTACTTGCTTTTAAGAGGTGGAAGCAGCAGATTGCAGCACCTGGTCCATACACTGTCTCAAGGAGAAATGAGCAAGTTGAGTCCTTGCATTTGCCATTTATAGTGCCAGAAAAAAAAGGCTGGCTGTTGCTTCTGACATTGCTTGTGTGATGGAATCTGTTTGGTTCCCTAAGCTGTCATGTCAGGGGGTCAGCAATTAACCCTGACACTTCCTTCTGTTTCAGTTGAGCTGAACGAAAGATTTTGGACTCCTGAAGTGTTTGGCAATATTTTCGAGCTGTTATTCAAAGGCAGTGTGGAGTTTCTGGAACAGGCTTCACGGTCTTGTCAGCATTTCTGTGACAATGGATGAGGGAAGCCTGTAATTCCAGTAGGTGACCAGCTGTTTTTGTGTCTATGCTGAAGTGGGAAGATAGTGTGGCTTTAGGAGTTGGAATGTCTGTTCTTGTCATTGGACTGTTGTGGCTCTTCAGCAGATGGCATCTGCTTTCTCTCTTACCCTCGCTGCTGCCATACCTGTACTGATTGAGATTATCATCTTCTAAGTAAAATGAGATTGAAAGCAAAGCATCCATATCTGCTTTTGAAAAAGTAGGTGTTTTTCTTGGCAGTTTATTACTCAATACTAAGCTTAAAATCATTAAAAAACTGCAGGTGTTTTGGCAATTAGTGAACTTATAGCTGTTATCCAGTGCATTAGGTACTAATGTGAACTCTGACTAGTGTTGCACTAATTTAGCAATATATAAAGAAAGCAGTTTTGGATAGGGGATGGGGCAGGGAGTACTTTCAGATGCAAATCCTTCAATTCTATATTTTTACTTGCACCTTTTTTGGCCTGTTTTCCTTAAAGGCTTGTAAGGAAAGACAGAAGGTAAGTCAAGTTCTTGGAGAAGAAAGTAGGAAAATGCCACAGCTAATGATATTTAAAAATTGATATTGAGAATTGAAATACTAAATGCTCCAGTGTACTTTTGCCAGCTTAGTAGCTGACAGCGCTGACTAGCATTAGTGCCTGGAGTAATTGGCACCTGAGGAAGAACATAGGGTGGTACTAGAATACCCTTGCCCATCAGAAAATGGGGTGCCTTCTTTTGTGTCTGTTGGTTCTTTAAACATATTCTCACTCATCAGAAGTGCTTCCTCAGTGTTGAGTGTGCCTGTTTTGTGCTTCATCGACATTTCCAAGTCAGTCAGAGTCTTTGCACTGGCTTCATTGGGAGCAAGGACAGAAGCTTTTAATGAATAAGCTGTGTTTTTGAAACTGTGTTTCAAGTAGTGCAGTCAGCATTGATGAGCAACAGGACTAACGAAGAGCAGTTGCTGAATATGCGGCAATGTTTCCATGCTATTAATGGTATTGAAATTGATAATGTTATATTTCAGAGATAACAAAGGCTATATATTGTACAAGGGAACATTGATTCTAATTTTGTAAGGAATTTGTACATAGCATAATAGAATCTTTTATCAGAACTTGTTCTAATGAACAAGGTATGTCAGCAAATGATAGATTTAACAAGAATTTACAAATTGCCCTCAAAAGTAATTTTCTGTTTTATCGCCAGTGTTCTGTCATTGCAATTCCCCTATTTCCTTATCAGTTTACCTGCTCACCTCATGTCCTGTGAATTTAGCTTTGTCTCAGACTGAAATGTAACATGAATAAACATGGGGCTTTTTGTTTTCCAAGAATGGAAGGCTTAAGAGGGTAATAAAATGAAGTATGTGCAAACTTGGCATAACAAACATGGTGTGCTACTGTTGCCTGGTTTCACAGGAATAGACGAGAAGGCAACTAACTTGGAGAATGCAGCAGTGGTACAGGGGATTAAGCTACTCTGTGTGAGTCTGTGAAGAACTCTTATTTAGATGCCCTTTAATGCAAGTAGGATTGACACTTGCAAGGATGACCTAGTGCAAGAAAACTCATTCTGACCTTTTAACTCAAGAATTAAGATTATATTCTACCTTAGATCTACTGCTTACCGTCAGAACAAGCTGGGTCTTTGCCTCCTTTGTGTTTTTTACACTGTAAAGGAAGTTGCAGTTCTTGCATACAGCGCTAGAAGATAAAGGGAACGGAACATGCCTTCAAGAGTTTCTATGTGCTATAGAAGACAACTTGTCCTGAGTCTGTCAGTGAACTAAAGCCCTGTGCTCAATGAATTGGTCGTGTTCAGTAGCAAAAGTTAAGGAAAGAGGCTCACCTTTCCTAGGTAGTGGGAGGGAGAAAAGCTCTCACTGGAATCCAAGAATCACACTTTAAAAACCACTCGAGGTGTGGTTTTCATTTTACTGCAACTCCTAGCAAGACACAAGTATTTTTTGGGGTGTTCAGTCTCTGGAGACTTACTGGCTTTCTGTTTGTGAAACACGACATCTTTGCATTTCCAGTGGTAGTGGTGGGAGGAACACTCTTCTGTTATGGTGAGAGCATTGATGAGACCTACTGACAAGGTATGGATTTGTGGACTTCCAGACTGGTGTCCTGCTCAGACACCACCTGTCTGTGTCATCTGTTGTTGCTGTAGCCCCAAATCCCTTCTCCTGGCCTGACTTGCCAGATGTTGAGATTATGAGATTGTAGTGTCCAGTGGGGCTCTTCCTCAGTCTGTCATTGCTGGTTTCCCACTGCACCCTGCTGTCACTGTTAATACTTCTAATTCACAAATTGTTTGTGTGTTCCATGCGGCTAACAGCTCTGCCATAATGTTTCCTTAATCCTTGCTTGCAAACAAGTAGCTTTCTCAGTGTTAGTGTGGTTGCAGCCCACAAGATGTGTGTGACACGTACTTAATTGCCTGTTTGACCACCAAGGCTGGATATAAAATAGCAAGCTAAGGGTAAATTTTAGGGATCTTTTCATGAATAGGGATCTTACTGTATGGGAAGTGCACCGTGAGTAAGTGAATCAGGACTCAATTTACCTCTATTGTTATTTTTTAATTTTGTAACTTGATAGACTTTTCAGTTGAGGATTAGACCTTTTTTTTTTCTCTGCCTCAAAGTGAACATTTTTGTTTCAAGTTTCCCAGGGACTTGTAGTAGACTTGTGAGTTTTCTTCTTTATCTACCCTGGTGAGAGCCTGAACTTGGCTTCAGCTTCAGGTGGCAGCAGGAGGTGAGGCTCCTAAGGCAGGATTTCCCCCTAAATCTTTCACAGAGCCCTTCTGGTGAGCTAAAAACTTGCCAAAAGGCTGTGAATCCAGATTCCTTGTGATGCTGCTGCCTGATTGCATCTAACCATGGCTTGGGTTTTGTTGAGGACTGTGTGTGTTATGACTGGGGAGGGTGGAGGCAGAGCCCTGTCAGTGCCCTCATCTCCCTGAGAATGGGTGTAAACCAAACTAATTATCAATTTAATTGAGGACAATTAAATAAATTTCCAAGTTTAAGGCCTTATTTCAGGTTTTCAGCTCTCCAAGCACTGATAAGAGGTAGTTGTGGTAGCTTTTTGCCAAGAATGTCCTACCAGCACCATCTCAAAAGAGGAGCTCTGTGTGCAGCTGCAGGGCCAGGACACTGAAATAACACTGAGGTACAGGCAGGCTCTGGAACATGAGGCCTCTGGAACCCCAGCAGTAACCATGGAGAGCTTAATGGTATCTTCATGAATCTTGCTTCTCAGTGATGGTAGAGAACATGGCCAGGTAAGGAGGAAACCTCGGTCTGCTGCCCGGCCTGGCCTAGGATGAAGAGTGCCAGGATGAGGCCAGCTTCTGTCTAGTGGCTGCTGAAAACACAGGGGAGGGTTAGTAGACATATTTGCATCAATTGACACCAGTTCTTGAAGGAAATTGCTCGGTAAGGCAGGAAGGTGGAAGGTTGAACAATTTGGTTGTGAAACAAGATTATAGAGAATTTGCTGCCTTTTGATTCTTGCTTGGCTTTCCATGGTGTTCCACGGCTGCAAGGATGTCACTGTGCTTGCACACAGTGTGGTTAAAAGTCTGTAGATTTAGTTGGGGTTTGATGAAGAAATTCTTCCCAGTGAGGGTGCTGAGGCACTGGAACAGGGTGCCCAGGGAGATTGTGGCTGCTCCATCCCTGAAGTGTTCAAAGCTGCTAGGCAACTTGGTCCGGTGAGAAGCAGGGGGTTGGAACTAGATGATCTCTGAGGCCCTTTCCAACCCAAACATTTCTGCTTTTTGATGGGAGAGGAAGACTGGGAATGCTTCTTTGTATCTCACAGATAGGTGTCCTTCTAGTTGTTCTGCTGCTGAGCCCTTTGGAGCTGGAGGTGTGGGTAGGGATCATCTGCATCACAGTTTCCTTGTCCTGTAGTTTGGTTTAACAGCCCAGAAGGCCAAACATATCCTGAGCTATATCAGAAGGGTCACCAGCAGATGATGGGTGGTGATATTTCCCCTCTTCTCTGCTGTCATGAGACCTCACCTGGAGTCCCCAATACAAGGAGGACATGACACCCTTCAGCCTCCTCTTTTCCAAGCTCAAGACACCCAGCTCTCTCAGCCTTTCCTCTAAAGGGAGCTGTTCTGCTTCCTTCATCTTCGTTGCTCAGTGTNGGCAACCTGGTCTGGTGAGAGGTGTCCCTGCCAATGATATGGGGGTTGGAACTGGATGATCTAGGAGATCTATTGCAACCTCAGTCATTCTATAGTACTAGAATTTTTTTTTAATTCTCAGTTATTTCAGAATTCCTATTGCTTTAATAACATGCTTGCTTTTATTTAAAACTTAATGACTCAGCTGATACAGAATATAATACCTCAATTCAAATTGAGCTATTTTTGAGGACTGCAAAGATATATAGTGAATTTTAACGTAAAGTTCATCAATACAAATCACCTGGGACACTGAGGAGGAATCATCCTTAGGAATTGGAGTTTATTCTCTGGCTAAACCAGATTCCCTAAGGGCATGTCCTTAGTACTACTTGTTGGAAGCACAAGGAACTGTCTTCAGGATCCTGTGTTGTAGCAAGTCTTCAGGAAACAAGTCTGTCTTCCAACCTGTGCTGCTTCTGAATGGTTACGGTACCAGGTTTACTGCCTCTTATGCTATAGCGTTTTCTGGCTTGAACTTGAGAGTAGGCTGGAAGCAGAGATGTAGATTGTCTTTTCTAATTATTGCCAGATTTTGTTCAATGAGTATTGAGACTCCCTAGTATCTTAAGTTACCTCTTCTCTTTCCTAAACCTTCTTGGATCTTTATATGAAATGAGCTGCTTTCTACACTTAACGTGTGTGGGTGTCTTTACTTGAAAAGTTAACAAAGTTAACATTATACAGGCCTTTGTAAATCTGTACTTCAAGTTACTGGGATTTCAACTTTGTCAGCTGGTGCTTTTAGAAATATGCTGCAGGTAAGAATACATGTGGTGGTCTTCATGAGAGATGCTCTTATAGTCAGTCAGGAAATGATGGAGCCTATTTGAAGTATCAGGAAGTGTGGTTTGCAGAGAGCCAGATAAAGACTGATTTGGTTCCAGTCAGTTCAAGCCATCATCCCCAAACAAATATTGTTACACAAACACTTGTTATGCAAATTTGCTCTTATGTGTTTAGTTATGTGGTTTTGTCTGTGGCAACTAAACCGCATGGTATCTTGAAAGAGAGGGAAGTAATGCAATTGTGACAGTTAACATGAAAAAGTAATGTGCAAACAGAGTATTCACATGAAATTAAAGTCGGCTTATTCCTCTCAAAGATGCTGGTCCAAGGCTGTGAGAAACCCAATTGCTTTTTTCAAATGAATCAGCACAAGCTGTTTTGTGTGACTTTCAGCTCTGCCTGCGTAGATGTAACCATGACTCACCTTTAAAGTGAACATGACTCTATTAAATATGTATTGAGCTTTAATAATGGGTGATATTAAGAAGAGCATTTGGAATGTTTTGACAAAGTGGAGTAATTCAGTGACTCAGAGCTTCATTACCTGTAGAAGTATTTAACAAAGATTATCAAGATTTATCACTGACTTAGGGGTAGTCTAGCTTGAATAATTTCTGAACTGTCTCATTAATAATGATCATAGGTAAAGAATTGGAGGCTTTTATTTTCTGGTGGAGTATTTTCATCCTTTAAGTCGGCCGTCATGGGATGAGGCTGGGCTGGCCACTGGAGTAACTGAGGTGGGCTCTGGTGGAACTGAGCCAGTGCTAGGTACTTCTGCAAATACAGTCCCTGGCCTGTGGAAACCGCTGTGTAGGGAGCACAGGTTACTGTGTGCATCTGTGAGAGAAGGCATGCATTGCTGCGTATCCATATATTACTGGACTTGATTGTTAGATTTCTTGTAGGAGACTGATGGGAATAGAAGACTTAATTGAGGTAGGCTTTGTAGGGATGTATAGTTCTAATGTTTTTATTTAGAGTGGAAATAAACTTTGTTATGCTTTAGTGCTACCATCCTGATAACAGTAAGCAGGTTCATTGCCGGAGTTGTAAAGCTGTTTTGCTGGCTTTCACAAGAAGGTCTTGGAGGCCAGATTAAGTGTCTGCTGGGTACTGCTAAGTTCTTAGTACTGGCCACGTTGTGGAAATAGGACATGATAGATCTTGGGAGAGCCTACTGTAGTAGTGTCAGTTGCAGTCTGTTGTATTAATGGTACTGAAGGCAGTGTGCATGGGAATGTACTGGTGTTTCTGGAAACACGGGTTGTTTTAGATGGTGAAGGGTGTTTAAAACATGGAGCTTGTCAAATGCTTCTGTAGCATGGTGTCCTGGGTTATAGAAGCAAGAAGTTTGTATTCTATTTTCATCTGTTGAAAAGCAATTGAGAAGCTGTATGGTTTTGTTTTGGTAACTTCAGGAGGGTGGGGGAGTGAATGCCTCGGTACCGGCTCAATTGTTAAAACCAGGTGGGGTTAAATATCGTTAAGTACCCCCTGATGACCCCATCTCCTCCCATTGTGAAAAGATTCGCCCGGTGTCGGGAAGTAGGGAGGGAGCTGATTGTGCCCGTGCCCGCTAGGCACATACTGGACTCAGTAAAAAGGAATTATATTTTTTCTTTAAGTATCTTTAACGAGTCATGAAGGCCCCTATCTCCTCCCCATTGTGAGGGACTTCACGCAGTGACGGGACGCTGATCTCCCTGTGCCAAGCTGCACGTACTGGGACTAAAGAAAAGGAGTTGGGTCTCGGCTCCTGGGCAGAGTCTTGGTCTCGACTGGACTCGCTCCCTGCCGCCGCTCTTCTCGCTTCCTGCCGCCTCCCCGGACCCTGGGATTCCCAGCTGAAGCTGTCCCTGCCGCCCGCTGCCACCCCCCCGCCGCTTCCCCGAAGCGCTCCTGTGACTACCCGACCCTCTTTTCTCCTGGCCATCTCCTGCGTCTCGTACTCCTGCCGGCTCCCGCCCCGAGGAATTCTCTCTGCAGCTGCCACGCCGGAAAAACTAAATTGGGACAGGTTTTATTTTGCTCTGTCGGGATCCCTAGGACACTTTATATTCTGACTGGTTGTTTGGGGTGTACGGTTGGGTTATTTCCTTAGTGTTCTTAATAAAGAATTGTTGTTCCTTTTCCCAAATCTCTTGCCTGAAGGCCTTTAAATTGAAAGAATTTAATACCTGTCTTCCCAAACCAAGACACATGGTTTGGCCATCTTCTAGTTACTTGTGTTTGGCGGTCTGCCTAAACGAATGGCTTCTTGAAGGTGTTTTTCTCTTAAAGGGAAGAGTTGATCAGTGTGTTAAATTATTATTAGTCAAGCAACACTTAAAACTATTACCCTTTTGTAGTTTTGACTTAACAGAAGATTTGTGTGCATGCGTGTATCCCTTTGTAAGGGGGGAAAAGCGGTTTGTATACTTCCACAGCAACTGCATTTTAAAAAATACTGAACACTATCTATAGAGCCCTTTCTGGTCGCCTCTTACGTAATAATTTTGCATTTCCCTTACAGGGCAACAGCTTGGCTTATTTTTGGCACTTAAAAGGCTCTCTGACCTAAAGCTGTTGTAAAAATTCTTTTGGCTACAACACCTTTTAAATGTGTTCCCTTTTTGTGTCAATTGATTAAAACATGTACAGTGTCAACCCAAGTTCCCATTGCCAGTTGGATAAAATGAAACCACAGACTAGATGCCAAACTAAAGAATGTAACGAGTTTGTTGGGGAGACAGACTGTTTTGATAGGCCCCATTTGCCTGTTGTGGGCATGTGTATGTCTGCTACAGCCCCAAGACCCCTGGGACTGACATTCTACTTTATTAATTCTGTTTAAACGGTACAGAACAGATGATTAATGCAAAACTAAAGAGGAGTATAGCTGCGGAGGTAAATCTGACTTTCTAAAAATGAGGTTTCCAAATCAAGCTGCACTATCTGCTGTAGCTGCTCAGTTGGGCCTTTTTGTGATGCTAAGGCAAATCTTGGTCTGTTGTCTGACGTGCAAAGAGGTTGGTTGTTTAAATTTTTTCAGCTATTAATTTCTCTCTGAACCTGTAACTTGGAGCTTACATGTTATAGGGCTTTCAGAAGAAAACAAAAAGGGTTTCTGAAGAGGGATCTCACAGCTGTATGCTGGATTTTAAAACTGACAAAGACAAATTTCAGCAGTGGAATAAGGCTAATTTTTAAGTTACCACTATCTGCGTTCCACTGACCACAGAAGAGAAAGCAAAGAAAGCCTATTCTTAGAAAAGAGAGGGTTCTGGCTTGTCTGCCCATGGGATAGATAATTTGAGCAGATGTTGTGCCAGGAGAGACCCTGGATTGACTAATCCAACTTGCACAACACAGCTCAGAGTTATCTTTGGGCTGGGCCTGATAGTAAACAAATCTACATGTGTGTATTCCTATAAAAGAGTTTGTTTTCTGCATTCATCTTGTAGGAATTACATCTTAGAAACTCCATTTCATGCTAACCTACTTTTCTAAGTTCAAATGAAACATGAGCAGGCAGGTGCAGTTTATCTCAGCCCTTGGTTGAGATGTTTATGATCCTTCTGTAAATGGCTAGAAGTTATAGTCACTCTTTAGGAATCGGGATCCTGTAATCAGTTTTCTGTGGTGTTTTGAGTATTTGGTCTTAAAGCGTTCTGTATGTGACTTCTGTGGGGTTATTTTTCACTTATGTGATGCTGCAAGACAAGGTATTTGACTGTTAGGGAATATTTTCTCTCTAATCACAGCAATGATGTAAAGGTCTTTCATCATGGTATAAAGGTTGTAGAAAGTGAATGTATTTGTTTCTGTCTTGATAAATGCTTTAAAATTAGAAATCGGGCTTTAAAAATCTTCATTTGTTTTTGATGGTTGTTTTAATGTTTAACTGTGTATGAAAGGTGTCGGGCAAACAGATGGAAACTGAATCCTTCCATCTGTTTCGATCTGTACAAGATCAAAATTGTGGGTGGAATTGCACTTGCCAAATAAGAATATTAATGTTTTGTAGGGTAGTCTACTATTTGCTGCAGAGAGCGCATTGCTTTAACTTGGCTGCAATTTTAAAAGTCAAGTTGAGGTGTTCTGCTATTCTTAGAGTCAATTGTGTTTTGGTTCTTTTTAAAATTCTGCTTCTGCTAATTGGCCTCAAGACCCTTTTTATTTCAGGGATTTTCACAGCTTCTGTTTGAAGCTGTCAGCCATACGGCCATGTCCTCAGTCTGGGAGGTGATGGGGTTGAGAAGAGTTAATTTGAAATGCCATTTGTCTGCTGATATTTGATTAGGATACAGGCTTACATGTGCATACCTCAAGCTGTGAGCAAGAATTGAAAATAAACTCTTCAGACTGATAAAGGATTGAAGTTCAGGAACTAGAGAAGCCTTGGAGGAAGCAATATGTTAAGGAAGAAATTGGCAGAGGCACTGAAGTGTCTGAGAGCAGATGGAGTGTTGTCATCGGTTGCAAAATGAATGTAAATACTTCCAGTAAATTACTCTTCCTGTGCTCTTGCCAGACACCAGGAACAGGAGCCGTAAACACCATTGGCAAATCGTGTTGTTTGCCAGCAGGCATCCTGCAGTTGTAATCAACAAGTTGCAAATCTCCCTTGTAGTGTGGCTGCTGTGGAACCGTTGTGTTAGTGGGAGTACAATACACCATCCTTGGCTCTTGTGTGAAGACAAGGGACTTCTACAGTCTAAAAACCTCATCGTTCAGTTGCTGGGTTCTTTTCTGGTGGGTCATATCAGCAACAGCCTAAGTTGTGCTTTTTCCTACTGATAGTTCCTTGTGATTTCATTGTTTTCTTCTGTGTTTTAGTGTGATTCGTTGTTGAGCTGTAGCCTACTTCATGTAATCGTGTAAGCAGTAACTGAGCTGTCCTTCCAAATGCACAGTTTTGGAATGCTGTCATGTTTGTAAAATGTGTCTGACTGGCTGCCACTAAACTGACCCCTTGGTGCATGGTTTATACAAGGATGGATATCTCTAAATGGAAATAAGGAATCAAAAGGCAGGATGAGTTACTAGATCAGTAATGTCTGTGGCATCTGTGTCTCTCTTGAACCCTTGTTATTTAGGAACATTAATGTTGGAGCAATGTTAAGTGGAGAATATTTTGCTTTAATTTGTTAAATATCTGTTTGTATTGATTGAAACCCCACTTCCATGGAAACAGGAAGTTTAATACTCTAGCTTGTCAACATCAGCTGCTGGCTGGTTTTCTGGGACTGAATTGTTACCTTACACTGCATCTTTCAGATCAGAAAGTTGGGTTTGTGTATTAGCACTATGTGTTTTGTGGAAGCTGAGTAATCATAACTAGAATTATTTAATGCATTTCATTTCTGAGAAATGATTGAAATCTTGTCCTTAAGCAGTCAAAGCTTGTGCCCAATTTAGTTGTTGCATTTTCAGGTACTACAGCCTTACACCTTGTGTTTCTCTCCTGATGGGAGTAGTTTCTTCAGTTCGGTGCAGTTTATAAATATGAAGCAAACCCAGTTCAGTAGCTGACACTCCAGTAATGCATGTGTTCTCCCAGCTGTAGAATGCTGTGTGTGCATGATGGTTTGAAACTGCTTGTGCTTTTCTGGAGGTGAACACAATATTTTTCTTTCATAATATTCAGTGTAAAGTTGTTGAAGGATCACAAGAGTCAGGCTTTTCTTCAGTGGCTGGTCTCCAAGGAGAATCCTGTCCATTCTGTCTTTGATCTCAGTCTGTGCATTCTTGAATCCAGCTCCCATCAGCCACTGAGTCCAAATGGGAACTTTCACAAAACCTGCCCTATGGCATCAGTGGTGACAGTGTGATGCAGTTGCTGTCAGGGGTTTGGTTTGGTACTGGTTTTGTATACGCTTGCATGTGTTTCTTTGTTTTAATGAAAACATTAATATCCCAATCCATAAAAGTCTCTCCCTTATTCCCTTTCCTTTCCAATTTGGGTAGGGAGAGGACTGGATTCTGGTTATACCATTGCTATTGAGGTGGAGCTCCCAGAGTTGGTCTCCATGGTATTTATACTGGGAGAATGGCAGTGCCAGACCTGGGTAAGTAAGTAGGTGAACTTTCTGGAAGAAACCCTGAAGAAACTGGTGTCCCCATGGTATATTAACATACTGAAGAGATCATCAGTGAATTATATTTTCAGTTTATTGTTTTAGTGTGGAGGTGTATGAGTCTTTAGGCTTTGTTTGGTTTGTTTTTTAAAATAAAAATTTAACTCTTTTCCCCATACTATTTATTAACAGATGCTAAGTTTTGTGCACATCTGGTCCTGGACTTGACCACTCCTGGTCTTTGAGTGTGAGAGATGGCTTTTGTGTTTTTTACCCTCTGAAAGTTTAATCTCGTATTCACCCAGCAGTACTCTCAGACTCTGATGCACACTTTTCTCCCTTGCTTTAGGAAACCTACAGTGTGAGCTTCTGGAGTTCTCATCTTTGCTGCCAGGACTACTTACACATATTTCTGTAAAAGGGGTTTTTTATAATCTAAGATCTTTAAGTAGCATTAAGAACTGAAAATCGTTTTATATCACAAGAATGTCTTAGTTTTACCACTAACTCTGGTAATTAAACTCTTTGTTTTGTTTTTGCAATCTCATGTACATATTGCTGGGTTTTTTTCCCCTCATGATGAGAGGTTGGTATGTGCCATCAGAATAGTTTAGGTAGGTAAAGACAGGTAAAACCGTTGAGTCAAGCCTTTAACCTAGCACTACCAAGTCCACTGTTAAACCATGTTAACCGAAAGTAAAAGATGGTGACTGAGGTCCTTTAAACAAAAGGTTAGAAGGCTATTCTCCCTCTTCAAGCATAAATGCTCTGAGATGCTACATATAGCACCCTCCTTGTCTCTTCCTCTAGTATTCAAATCCGAAGGAAAGAATTAGGACCTAAAACTCCTGAGTAGAACTTTGCACTGTAAACGCTCTCTATTGTCACCCAGTCTGCCGGAAAAGCTTCAAAACGGTTGCATCTGAAGAATTTGGGCACACGGATAGTCAGTGTCTGTCTCTGAGTGGTTACTTCTGTCCTTTTGCTGCTCTGAGTAGGGAGCATTTGCACTGCACTTGTTGTGAAGTCCATTCCTGGAGACCAGAAAGAATGTAATATCCAACGTATTTTAAGGAAGGCTGCTTCTTGGGCTGAGGATTCTTCTTTAACAGAGAATGTAGCCATACAAAGTTGCTTCCAGTCAGTGTCATTCATTGCTGCCGTAAAACTGCTACCTAAAGCTTTCCTCTCTGTTCTGGAAAATACCTCTTCTGATGCTTATTCTTCAAAGAGATTATGTTCTTTGTTCTGATGTAGAGCTGAGAGTTATACCTCCGTTTGCTTTTGCATTTCTGCAGGCTTAAGATGCGAGTTGTGATTGCGCATGAAAGCAAGCACTAGAACTCTGGCAAGGATAGTACCTGGGTTTTTTCCCTGAGTGTTTTCCTAGAATTGTTTGTTTTAAGAAGTGTGTTTTCACAGAGTGCAGCCGTTGTCGTTCAGCTGAGGGTGGATTACGGTATTATTTGTTTAGGACTTAGAAGCTTATTATTAGATTGCTCGTCAGCAAATGAGGGATACACCACATAATGGTTGTACGTGGCAACAGTATGAGCCCAGACCTAGCTGTTGGAATTCAGGTAAAGTTCTCTAGTGTTTTTTTTATTGTTTTGGTAGAAGGCATGAGAGTGTGACTACAGCTGTGTGCTGTAGTTTAGTGTACCTGGTGTTTGAAGGCTAAGCTTTTAGCAGTAACTTGGAGATACTGTATTCTGTTACTGGGTACAGTTTTGCTTTAGTAGTGCTTTAATCCAGAAGGTGTATTAGTAACATGAAAGCTCTCAAGTTTGGTTCAGTCAGCCTAAATTTTTTGTTTCCTATATCTAGGATTTCAGTGAGCTTTTGTAAGTGGGGGGACTGCAAATAGTTGAACAAGCAGGACTTCAGCTCTGTAGGTCTTTTTAATCAAAGACTGTTATCTGCAGACTACTCCCACATAGAGAGTTAGAAGCTCACAACATTCTGTGAATAGAATTTGTCTTCATTCCACTGGGAAGACAACAGACTTGACCACCTACAAAGAATACAGATATTGAAGTAGACTGTTTCCTCTTACTTTTGACTGTACTTTTCTTTTTGCAATCCACATGCAAAATGGTTTGATTTTACAAAGAAATCCAAACTACTGCTATCTTGTACTAACAGTCTTTGTTGCATACCCAAATGGATTGTCATGCAGTGACTGTAGCTGCTCCAGGTCAAAGTTCAGATCAGTCTGTTGAGGGGGGAGTGGCACTCAAATTCAGGTTATGGCAGAGATCACAGTATGGTCGTTTACATCAGGGGACTGGGTTTCTTCCATTTAGACTGTGCTTAGTCCTCTTTTTCTAAAGTTTGGCTGCTATATGTTGCCTCTAAAAGTGAGAAGAGGAAGCCAGTCAAGAGATGGAGATTGGAACATTAAGAAAACCTTGTTTTTATCAACATTGTTGTGTGGCTGCCACTGTCCGTTTGGATCCCTCAAATTCATATGACAACATACTCTGTAAACAAGTAGCCTGTGCAAATGGACCCCAAAAAGCAGTACAGTTCACTTAGAAAAACATAGGAGAAATTAGAAGGGTAGAGGTTTGTAGAATCAGTTTCTGAATGAAGGTGTGTACATTACATATAGTAGTCTGGAGAAAGAGGAAGGCTGCTTCACACACTGCTTTTGGTAAGTCTGCTGACTCCAGAAAACTGTCCTGGTATCATTGTTCTGGGCAAATCAATAAACGGAAAGTGCTTATAAATTGTTGGCTTAAGAATTGTTGCAATAGAGGAAGAAGGCAGAAACTAAACCATTTTTTATTTCTTGCTCTGCCTAGTCTTTGGCTTCTGTTAGTATCACAGACTGTGGCTTTTGATTAATTACTGTTTAATTGTGTAATGCTGTTTTTCCTGACGAGTTCTTTGCTGGGTGGTTCTGTGAATGTTGTATGTGACCATTGGGAAGCACTCTCACAGTGGGAAGTGTGCTTACATTTCTGGGGCCTCATTGAAACCTATGGAGAGCAGTAGTAGTTTAGAACTTATGAAATCTTTAAGTTTCCCTAAAATTATCTGCCAAGTGAAGCAGAGGTACCTAAATATCTTCATCTCCTGAAATGATGCTGTGGTTACACATCCATTTTAAGATAGTTTGGCCAACTGGCCACAGAGGTACAGACTTAGCCCTCATATTGAAAAATGTATTTGGGGCTGTCAGAATGATCCTTGGTGGAACCTCAGTCTGTTAATGATTCATGAATTACCTGTCAGCAAAGAAAGAATTGAATACGTATGAAGAGAAACCAAATGCAAACAAAAGGATGATAGAGTTACAGTGGGGAAGCAGAAGTAGGCATTAGGCAAAAAAAGCTTTCAGACATCTCTGTAGACTTACACTGCACAGTCCTAGAAAGCAATAATTCTAGATTATTTGAAGTTTTATTTTAGTTGTTACGGCTTAGCTTTGCTTAGAAGCTAGTAAGATGTAATTTCAGCGCATAGACCTTAAGTTTCTAATGTCTGTGCATCGTGATTTTAGTGACAGGCCTCAAGGGAGTTCCATTAGTGCGTGAGAAACATGCAGGCTGTTAATTCAGATCTGCATATTGGTCTGGCAGAAGCACATGCTGCAGGCTGTGTTTGCTAGCTTTATTTAGTCTGTTAAGTCTATCGGTCCTCTAAGAAATGGATGGAGGCATTTCTTCCAAACTTGGAGTGTTTCAAAGACACTTCCTTTGTGTCATTTTCCACTTCGAATATTTCAAATTTCAAACTGTTGGCGAATATGTCATTATTACTCGATGCCCCTCTTAATTTTTAAAGATGGATGTTAGGAAAACAGATGACCAGTGCTGATTGGCGTTGAATGCAGGACTGTATGCTTGTGTGCTGACTGGGGGGGAAAAATGCACTTGCTGGCTTGCTGAACTGAGACACTACTTTAGGTGTTGACAGACAGAAAAGCCATGTTCTGGATGTTTTGCTGACGTGTGCATAGTCACATGGAGAGATGGCTTGTTGTGTGCCAGTGAAACTGAACTCTTAGCAAGATGTTAATTAATAAAGCTCCTTACAGCTGAGCTTGGTATGCAGGGCTGCTCCTGTGTGACGACAACTGTTACAGAAACAAACAATGAAAGTCACTGTTGGAGACTTCTTACATGCCTCCTCTATTGCTCTTGTATCACATCACAAGCCAGGGAAAGACTTCTGGTAGTTTATTGGTGTGTTAAAACTCTGTTACTGGAGTGAGTACATCTGTGTTTGGGTGCTGTTAATGCTTGTGCTGACAGTTTGCTTTGAAGCATGGAAATCTATGTGGGAAAATACTTACTAAGACTGACCGTTTGGGGTTTTCAGGTTCTTATGTCTCAAAAGGCTTTTTGTTACACTTGTTTTCTTGCAACCTATCGCCTTTTTGTTGTTACAAGTGTATTTGAAATCTGGTTGCATCTGCATATTTGGACTTAGTGTTTATTTGTTGCTGTTTTCTAAACGGGAACATTTGAACGGGGACTCTGGTGTGCATGTGCTGGGCTGCCTTCACAGCAGATAGCTTATTGCTTCTGTGATAGAGCACATCCTATTGGTATGCTGTGAACTCTGCCACTGATGGGCTTTGCAGTATGGTGTTATTGACTGCTACAGCCTTTCAGGTGGAGATCAGCAGGTCTTCTGCATCACTTGTTGATGTTTATCAGCTGCTGCCAAATGAAGTATTTGGTTGTAGAGGAATTTTTTCTACTTTTGCACTAGTACAGCGTTGTGGTGCAGAAAGAGCTGCTCACCAGGAGTAAGCAGCTCTGATTAGATTGTAAATGTGAATTGTACTAAGCATTTCTTATTTGTTCCTGAACCATTTCTGCCTCTGCAGTTCTGCTGTATTCATTGGCATCGTCGGGTTTCATGCTTCCTGTGCAATGCTGCACTTCCTTGTCTTCTAGCTCGTTTTTGCTGACTTTTTTTTTTTTTTCCTAAAGAGAGTTCAGATTTATTCTGTTCCTGTGTTACCTGTCTTCCTGGTACTGAATTCTTCAAAAGTATTGTCTCTAGTTTTATCACTTACCCATGTCGGATTACCTGAATACATGAGCTGCTTTTAACATATTATTATGATAAAATATCTTCTTTATCTGCTTAATATCCCAGCTGTCTCATTACTGTTCTTAAGGCGACAGTAAAGGGCAAATGACTGATTGAGAAGTCCTAATCTAACTCTAGAGGTTTAACTTCTTTTCCTGTTCTTCAAAGCTTTCTAGGCAGTTGAGTGCAGAAAGAGGCTTTTAGGCTTTCTTTGTTTCGGGGGTGGAGGGAAGCAACCTATGGTATTTTTTGAAATTTTTATTTTAATTTACAGACTTGGATGACTTTATTTTTTAAAATTAAATTGGGAGCTATTGTACCGTACTAGCTGACAGGTTGTTCCCATTATTTCAGCAGGGACTGTAGAACCACACTCAAAAGCGAGAATACTAGACTGGTTGGTATGTTTGCTATGTTTTTGCTTAGTATGTGCCTATGGAAAACCCTAGAGCAGCATGTTGGCTGAAATCCATTTCTTTGCAGAACCAGCACTATGATGGAGGGTAGAGCTACAACGCTTTCCCTGCTGCCTGTCCTTGCTTAATAGAAAGAAAGATAGATGTACTCTGTCTGCTTGCTTGCCTGCATTGGTACTAAACGAACAGGTTTGTTGGGGCCTTCAACAAATTCCAGCTGCCTCCAAGTGGAGAGCCAGGTTGGACTCTCACACATGACTGCCGTTGAAAACGTTTCCCTTTGTTTGCTGTATCTACTAGGAATTATTGAACAAAGACAAAGCATCCATGGCCAGTCCTTTGAGACAGCCAGGCAGCATATAAAGGGATAGCCATTAACTGGAAACTGTTAGGGGTCTACTCTGGAGTTGTTCTATTTCTCTTGTTGCTGTTTTTGCAGTAACACCTAGTATTGTAGGAAATAAAATGTAATGAAACTTCTGCTATGTCTACAGTCTGCAGAACAGGTAGACACTTCTTACACATGTGATATTTGGTTCCTGTTAGTATTTTTAAGGTAAGGAGGTTGCGTGTTGCCTCTTCTACTTGATAGATGTTAAGGTGAATTTGTTAATTTTTTAATAATTGGTATTGCCTCACTATTTTAAATGTTAGTCTTTTCTTTTCTTCTAGCTGCCAGGAGAAGTCTGCTGCGTTATCTATGGTATAGCTGCAAATATGACTTGATTTATTTGCATTCATGGCTCTTGGATGATCTGGTGAACAATGGAGCTCAAAGTATGGGTGGATGGAGTCCAAAGAATTGTGTGTGGAGTCACTGAAGTCACAACATGCCAGGAAGTTGTAATAGCCCTCGCTCAGGCTATTGGTAAGTAACTTGGTCAGCTGGGTGTCTGGGAGCTGAGTTGAAGGTTTTATGAGGCTGAACTGAGGAGAGGTGGGGTGGTGCTGTATATCAGTAGAACCTGTTATGCACTGTGCGTTAAACCTGCAGTGTAAATTGGCAGCCCTTCCTTTGCCTGCCAAAGAGATTAAGAAAAAAAAAAAGGAAGGCTTGGAAATCTATAAACTTTGATTATAACAAATTTGTTCTCTAAATAATAATGTGATGCTGTTTGTCACTGTAAATACAGCAGGAACTGAAGTAGGTACTGGATTGTCCATGTTTACAGTACTGAAGAGATACAAAAGCAGTGCAAAATAACTGGTTAGCTTTCATAAGCTACTGATGTTAGCTGAAATTACATAAGTATCCCTAGTTACACTGAGAATAGTGTATATCAACGTGGGTCCTTCCATTTCTCTTCTTTCTTGTGCACTCCATGCATCTCAATACTAATGAATGAGTAACTTCAAGTCTGTTCAGTGTTTTCTTTGCACAGTTAAGTGTGGAGTCTTTCAGACTCCACCACAAGAAGGAATGTTCTTTTAATCTTGCCAGAGCTTTCTCAACGGTTGAGAGCATCCTGAATAAGCCTCAGGTTCAGCCTTTTAAAGGATGAATCTTATTCTTGGCTAGAATTTTCTGATTGCCTTTACATATATTTAAATGTAGGAATTAAAACTTCTTACCTAAAATTAAATTCATAATTTAAGGACTAGTCTTTGCATTTTGCAGTACTCCAACAGTTTTGTAAGATTGTATTAGCGGTCTGACTTGATTGCAAATTAACTTTCTAGGAAAAACAACAGGGCTATGAATGTTAACTACATAGTCTACCTATAGGTGTGAAGTAAATTTGTCTATGTTTATCTGATGTTCAGCTATTTCACTGTGTGCTTCTGAACATAATTTCTATATGGTGTCATCAGATGGAGCAGAAGAATGGCAGTCTTTAATTTTGAACCTAAATGTGGTTGAATGCAAAGCTATACTCTGTATTCATCAAATACCTTTTAAACTTAAAAATTGTAGAAAGTAAGTATATATCTAGAGTCCTGTATTCTGTGGTTAACTGTTACATGTGCCTTTATTCTTTGCTAATTGCAGCTCTTCAGAGTATATGCTAATTGGGTTATGCATTATTTGCTTCAGTATCTCTTTCTCTGCCTGTAGGTTTCTCAAGACAATCACGCTAGCTTGATTATCTCCTAGTAGTGGTTATGAAGTGTTAAGTACTTAGAAAAAATAAACTGCTTGCAACAGACTTTTTAACTTTGCTTTTCTTTCCAATATCTCTTTCATTCTGTTTACTACCTCCCACAGGAAAGAAAATGCTGGACATGCAGTTCAAGACAATACTTTAAAGTTCTGCTGTGTATGTGTATCATAGCTTATTAACCTGCACTCTGAAAAGTCTGTCAGCCTTCGAAACGCACAGTTACTCTTGGGGCTCAGCAGACTTCCCTATCTCTAATGTGCCACCAGTTCTTACAGGGCATGCAACTGGCTCCATGCAGAGATGAATTGGATTTGCAGCCAGAGCCAAATTAAGATAATCCTTTGGAAGCCTCTTCCTGAGGAGAAACATTCTCTCTAGAAAGCACTTATAGTAAGTAGTTGTGTTGCAATTTCTCTTTGGAGTTGTTTGGATAATATTAAACACAACCATGTAGTTACATATGAGTGTCTTTGGTATGTAGAGGTTTTCCAATTCTCCTGTCCGGGCCATTTATATGCAAAGCTTTTATGTGAGCTCCTTTGATTCAGCTGTAGGTACCAGATAACCAGGAGTGTTTATCCCTTGGATTTGAATGGGAACAGATTAATGTATCCCTCTAGCTGCTGTTTGGTGGCAGAAAGCAGTTTTGGTCGGCTTCCTCACTAGTCAGCTCTGATGTTATATGTCACTTTGCAGGTCTGGCTCCTGCAGCAGTTAGGTAGCATCAGAGATCTCGGTATTATTTCATCTGTCTCTTGGTCGACTGGAAAGTTTTTGAGTTTTGCAGTTTATTGCTAGGTCTTAGACTTAAAAAAAAAATCCCAAGCAAAGTTCCTCTTACACTTGGCTCCCACAGTTGTTTTCTCAGAGCCTGGAGTAGCTATATTATTAGTGTTTAAGCGTACTGTCTGAAGTATCAGGAAATTCACTTGCTTTGCAGACATATCCACTGAAGAAAGGTTAAGCTTGTACCCTTTTGAGGCATCTGTATTTTAAGAAGACTCTCACAAATACACTAAGGCTGTCTCTACTCAAGATTAGAAAGGTAAAGGTTTACAATGTATTCTAAAAAGAAGAAAATCAAGATTATCATAGAATGGATTGTGGTTGGAAGGCACCTCTGGAGAGCATCTAGCCTGTATCTGCTGCTCAAAGCAGGGTTAACTAGAGCGGGTTGTTCAGGATCATGAGCAGCTGGGCTTTGAATATGCCCAAGGATGGAGACTCTACCACCGATTTGGGCCACCTGTTCTGGTTCAACCACTCTTATAGTAAGAGGTGGGTGTGTGTTTTCTCTTACTTTATAAAAGGGATTTCTTGTATTTCAAAAGCTTTCTTTTCCTGTCACTGGAACAAATGCAGGGCCATGCTTACTGATCTCCCACTGCTAGGAGCAACAAAAAACCTTATGTCTGTCTCCTTTCCATTTTTCCTTTGTGTTGTATAAGTATACTTTTTTTACTATTTAATGCAGAGACAGTTGTAAATAGCTGTTGCTATTTTAGTCAAGCAAGAAGAGCAAGGTGTCTCCCTTTTGTTAAAGATTTTGTGCCATTACAAAAGTGCAGCTTCATCCATCAGTAGTGGAGTGCTGTCACTTGATTTGCCAGGCTAATGCTCCTTGTTCTATTCCTGACACTGAGATCTGCCACTATTATTGCTGCTCATTTCCTTTGGAGCTGTTCTCCTGATGGATAATGCTTGTGCTTCCTGTTCATGCACAGTGGATTTTCCTGTGTTGCCTATCATAGAATCATCATAAACGTGAGAGAGATCAATATCAATATCATTTTGGATGCTGTGATTGTGTCTCTAAGTTAGGAGTTAGAAATGCCTTAGCTGGAGGGAGGGTTGCTGGAATTCTCTGCAAGGCACACATAAAACTATTCAGTTACGCTTTTCCAGAGAATGAAATCACCTCCTGCTGCAATCTTGAACACATCTTTTTTTACAAGTTTTATCCAGGGCTGCTGCTTTGATTGTGTTTGCTTTTTAAACTCAATCTGCTTGCAGATTTCAAAAAGGAAGATTTGGCCTCATAACAAAAGAAACTGACCTCTCACCAAAATGTACAAACATTCCACAGCACAGAGTTTAAAGGAAGAATCACAAGTCTTAAAAATATTTTGCATGGGAGATGACAGATACGATGAAACGTAGCTCATTGTCTCTCTGATTAAATTTCTCTCTGCCCACCTCTGTAGCCTGTCCATGATAGGCAAGTCAGTGATTTCATAGTAACATGGCTTGCTTATTTTGATTCCCCATCTTCATTTGTGCATGGAAAAAGAAGTAGAAAATAATTATTGATACGTTTCCACTGTGTGAGGAGGTGGTTGGTGAATGTGGTCGGGGTCTGTTTTGCTGAGTTCATATAGAGTTACAGTTGAGTGTGGCTCAGTGTAGTGGCTTCTCTCCAAAATGTCATTGTTATACTGGGGGGGGAAAACACAGGTGATATCATAAATAAAAGTGAGTTAGCCATGTTTCCTGACAGTTCAGTGAAATGTAGCTTAACTACAGAAGATGTTTTAGTGGATTTTTTCATTCAAATATAACAAATCAAAATATTATTGTTTACCCCTACTTCAGCAAGGCCTTCAGCATTGTCTCCCATAACATTCTTATTAGGAAAATCATGCAGAGTGGGTTGACTCAGTACATGGCAAGGTTGGTTGAGAATTGGTTGTGTGATAGAACTCAGAATTATTTTCTGTGGTACAGTGAGTTGGAGACCTGTGTGGCCAGTGGTGTCTTCTGGGGGCTGGTACTTTGTCTGGTCTTGTTCAACATACTCATCAGTGACCTGGATGAGTGGATAGAGTTCATTGTCAGCAAGTTTGCTGATGATACAAGGCTAGAAGCAATGGCTGACACCCCAGAGGGTTGTGCTGCCAGTCAGTGTGACCTGGGCAGATGGCAAGTTGGGCAAAGAACAACCGAATGAGTTTCAACAGGAGCAAGTATGGGGTCCTGCACCTGGGGAGGAACAACCTCAGGCATCAGTACAGATTAGGGATAACCTGTTGGGAGAGTAGCCTTGAAGAAAACCATCTTGAAGTCTGGTAGTCAGCTGTCTGTGAGTCCACAGTGTTACCTTGTTTCCAGGATGGCCAGTGGTATTCTGTGGTGCCGTGTGGACAGAAGATCTATAGAGGGTGTCCTCTATTCCGCCTTGGTGAGGGCACATCTGGAGTACTGTGCCCAGTTCTGGGGTACATAGTTAAAGAGCGACAAGGAGTTACTGGAGAGAGTCCACTGGAAAGCAACAGAGGTGATTTGCGGCTGTGGATCATCTCTCCCACGAGGAAAGGTTGAGAGAGCTGAGACTATTTAGCGAGGTGGCTGTAGCGAGAATGATGCCAGATTGTTTTCAGTTGTGCCCAGTGACAGGACATGGAGCTCTGGGCAAAAGCTGGAAAACAGGAAGCTTCATTTAGAAATAATGAAAAACATATTTATGGTATGAGTGATAGAGCCCTGGAAAGGTCTGCCCAGAGAGGTTGTGGAGTTTCCTCTGGAGACGTTTGACATTCAGATCCTGCTTGGATGCAGCCCTGTGCAACATGCTTTAGGGAGCCCTGCTTTGGTGGACTTGGAAGGGTCTCCTGGGAGGACGGTGGGCTTGGAAGGGACCTGAAGAGATCATAAAATCCCAATGATTTGGAGATTTTGTGGATAGCACAATTATAAATAGACTCACCTTGTTTCTTCACAAGTGTTCTTCTCTAAGTTACAGCCCCCTGTAAGGACTTTTATTGTGTTTGTTGGGATTTGTGTGGATATTGTGCTCTGACTCCACAATATGGGCAATACTCCCCTGAAAAAGCAGTACAGCAGCTTCTTTTTAAAATTAAGCAAATGCAGCTGTTATTTTTTTATTCCAGTTGAATACTTTTCTTTAAAGATAAATGGGACGTGTTTATGAAAATGAAGCACAGGTTTGTTTGTGCTGTCTCAACTCAGTGTTACGGCATTGTAAGGCTCAGCCAGAGCTCTATATTGAAAAATAGCACTGCTTTGCTGTTGTCTCTTACTATGTTTGTCCCTTTCTCCAAATAGTTTCTGCTGAAGCAAGAGCCATAGCTGGCTGTCAGGTGCTGAGAGAAACAAAAGAATCTCAAGTTGAATTGAATCACAGTGCTGAGTCTGAAGAGGATTAGAAAAAGAGAATAACTGTTGTTGGACACAAATTAAGATATTTTTTTTTTTGAAAAACTGAATGAATCATGTAAGTGATTGTTAGCAGTAAACTACAGCTTGCATGATTTTTTTAGTCAAGTATAACATTCTCAGCTGCTTCAAATAGCAACTCTAAGAGGTGTAATAAGAAGTCCAAGATAGTGCAGTCTGTGGGGCGACCGTATACATCTTAAGGTTCAGAAATCTGGTGACAGTAACCTTGCTGGTTGGGTGGAATAACTTGTTGGCACCTTTTAAAGGTGTGGTATGTTTAGTGTAGCAGTGGCATGAGCAGCAGAGACCTGAGCTGCTTGACCTGCTTTGCTATGTCTTGCTGTTTGACCTCGGTCAAACTGCTCCTCTGTGGTGTTTTACTTGTTTAGAAAATGGGTCCGAGTTAAGTATGGTACCTTGGGGTGCTTAGATGAAAGGCAGTTGGAAGTATGAAATGACTTCAAGTGCTTCATTTTGTCAAGTTGTGGTAAAACTTCTCTTTTTTGAGCAAAAAGGTAATGACCTAAGACAGATGATAATCCAATATCCATCTTGATAAAGACATTGTGACACAGCTGTACCTAGTGAACTACACACACCTTCACTGCCATTAGACTTCACCCTCTGTAGCTCTGTGGACATGATTACCTAGGCTTGGGCTCACACTCTACTCATACTACTCATACAAATGTGTGTACAGAACATTACCTCAGGTGAGGAGAGCTGCGTTTTAGACCAACACTGAACTCCAGATGTGGTTGTGGGGCTACTACTACAAAATGCTCGTGGATCTTGAGTGCTGAGTTCATTGTTTAGAACTGCATGTTGTTTGGAACCCTAAGATGGATGTAGGTCTTAGCAAGTACCTTCCTTTAGTTCATTAGTTCGCTTGTGGTTGATATTGTTAGCTTTGTTCCTCTTCCCTTCTTTTCTTTTCTCTTCTCCTCAATCCCACGGCTTAAAAGAAATGTAATGATCAGAGTGAATAGGAGTTGCGTGTTGGTCACTCCCCCAGTGGTACATACTCTTGTTCACAAGTTCAGGATTTCCTTGAACTTGACTGCTGCTGACACAAGAAGAGCATGAATAACAACACCATGATTGCTAGCTGAAAGCTTTTCTGTTTAGCAAAAGGCAGTGATAAAATACAGCCTTTGTTGTGGGTACTGTGGTATGTTTTTATTTTTCTTCTCTGGTATTTGACTGTTAATATACTATGGCAAACAGTACTAGGTTTCTTTTTCCTGTAGTAACCCTAATGCCTACTACAAACCACAAACCTTCGTGCATCAAGTGAGCAATGTTGTGGAGAGGCAAAAATCTGAGACTTAGTATCTTGGCATAGGAAAAGTGTTTATTCCAATAAAGCACTTCAGAAACTTTAGCTGTGTTTCTGAGAACACTAACCAAGCATGTTGTTATGCTGATATGGGGGGTTTTATTTCCGCCTCTTCCTTTTTTTTTTTTTTCTTCTCCCACTGCTTACCTCAATGCACTTATGAGGCATTTGGGGAATGGCCTGCTGCTCCCATGCAGCTTTCCCTGCTTTCCCAACTTCATATACTCTTTTCAGCTCTCATTCTCAACTTGAAGCAAACATGAACATCTCTGTCTCTTATTGGGCCAGCTAAATACTGCTAGTATGACCTGTGAAGACAAAGCAGAGAACATTTCGGGCAGTGCGGATGCAACTGAATATTTGTGTTGCTCTTTGCTTTGAGAACTAATGGTAGGAAAGTTAAATGGAAGTAACTTATTTCCAATGCTGCATCCCAGACTGCTCTTTATAAGGCTGATCTGACAGTCAGATTTAGGGGGCCACCTGGTGTTAATCATCACAGTGGAGTCTGTCTCCTGTAAGTGTGAGATGGGGAGTGTGTGAGGGCTGAGCTTAGAGGACAGAGTCAAATCTCTAATCTGTGACTAGGAACTTCTCTTTTAAGAAAAGTGTGGAGGTTGGGGGTCTGGTGTAAGGAAAGAGTGCGGCAAATGGTTTGCCCCGATAACGTCTATTCCAACTACACTGCATAAGCGCATATATGGCAAGTATTTTAGGTATGTATGTGCTGAATCGGCCCTCATTTGAATGAAGATCTGTCTTGGAAATGGATCTATAATGCATTAAAATAATGTTCTTAAGGTTAGTGGTGATTGTGAAGCTGTTCAAAAAAACATCAGCATCACATGCTTTAAAAGCAGTTCATCTTTCACATAGTTTTGTAGACAATGTTGTGCTTTAAAGGGAAGTCACTTTGCTCACAAAGGGAGCTCGTGTGCACCTGGAAGATGATGCAGCTTAGGATAGCGAGTGTTCAGAAAAACAATCGTGTTAAACCTGACGTGCTGTGTTTTATAGCCTTCAAAGAAAGGAAAACGCTGCTAAGCTGAATTCAAGCGTGTGTGGCAGCTGCTCAAATTAACCAGTCAATGTCAGTCATACTTGGTGGAGAGGTCAAAAAACGTCCTGAAGGACTTGCTTCTTCCTGCGGGCTGTGGCCCCAGGAGGGATGTGGGAGCTGCCGTTGCGGAGCAGGCGCTGTGCAGGGAGCCCAGTCGGGGCAGCTCTGCAGCGCCCGAGCTCGTGCCCTGGGCGTCGGCGGCTTTTCCCTGCGGCTGGAGGGCGGTCGGAGGCGGGGGGGGCCCACCAGCAGCCGCTCGGTGGCTGCCGGTGCAGTTAGCAGAAACGGTCTCCACGCTGTCTTTCCTGTGTGGCTGCATGCGAGATGTGCAGCCCCTTGTGGTATCTCTTTCTTGCTGAGACGCGTCCATGCAGGCACCGGCATCGCTCGGCGCCGGACCCTGGCGGCGGCTGGTCCGCCGCCGGTGGGCTGCGGGGCCTCCGGCGCGTTCCCGGGCNCACGCTGATCGAGAAATGGCGGGACACGGAGCGGCACCTGGCGCCTCACGAGAACCCCATCGTGTCGCTCAACAAGTGGGGGCAGTACGCGAGCGACGTGCAGCTGATCCTGCGCCGCACCGGGCCCTCGCTGAGCGAGCGGCCCACGTCGGACAGCGTGGCGCGCATCCCGGAGAGGACTCTGTACCGGCAGAGCCTGCCCCCGCTAGCCAAGCTGCGGCCTGCGGGTGACAGGTCCATGAAGAGGAGGGAGCCGAAGAGGAAATCCCTCACCTTCACTGGGGGGGCCAAAGGGTTAATGGACATCTTCGGGAAAAGCAAGGAATCGGAGTTTAAGCAGAAGGTGCTCAACAACTGTAAAACCACGGCGGATGAGCTGAAGAAACTGATCCAACTCCAAACAGAGAGGCTTCAGTGCATTGAGAAGCAGCTGGAGTCCAACGAAGCTGAGATACGCTTCTGGGAACAAAAATACAACTCTAGCCTCGAAGAAGAAATCCTCAAGCTGGAGCAGAAGATCAAACGGAATGAAGTGGAGATCGAAGAGGAAGAGTTCTGGGAAAATGAGCTGCAGATCGAACAGGAGAATGAAAAGCAATTGAAGGAGCAGATGCAGGAGATGAGGCAAAGAATCCTGGAGTGTGAGAGCAAGCTGATGGACTATTTGTCTCAGATCCACAGCATGGAAAGTGGCCTTGAAGCAGAGAAGCTGCAGCGGGAAGTTCAAGAGTCCCAAGTGAATGAGGAAGAAGTTAAGGAGAAGATAGAGAAGGTGAAGGGTGAAATTGATATTCAGGGCCAGCAGAGTCTGAGGCTGGAAAATGGCATTAAAGCTGTAGAAAGGTCTTTGGGCCAAGCTACCAAACGGTTACAGGTAAGAACTGTCTCTTTAACCATTACTAAAGAAAAAGTAAAGTTTAGTGAACAATTCTTACATAGACATTTTCTTGCAGAAATGTAATGAAATTTTCTTGCATAGATTGGGAGTCTGTGGAAAAACAACACGAGAGCTTCCACAGCAACTTTGGGTAAAAGGAAGAAAATGTTGCTTTGGTTTTCAAATTGGCATTTGAGTTGTTTTTTTAAGAGTAGGCAATTTATTTCACCTGTGCGTATTTTACTCATTCAAATAGTCTGGAAAAAAAAAGTAGCTAGTTCTTTGTCTCAAGACAAAGCAGAAAACATTTCAGTCGTGTTCCTGGTCATTCTGAAGGCCTGGGTGGTCTGCAGGGTCAGTGCCTGGCACCAGATCACCTTACCTTTAATTGCTGGTTCCGTTTCTTTCGCATCAGTTAGTTTTGTTTTGCTACTGTTCCTTGACTGCTTTGCAACCTCTGAGAAATCACTGGAAGCATATGTTTGCCTTACAGTGGCGTGTGATAGAGAAACACCAGAGTTAGTACCGGCCAAAGCAGCTGAAGGAAATGTGGCTTCACCCATAGAAATGTAACCAGCCTCTTTGCTCAGCTGCGAGGGCTAGTTCACTCCATCGAGTTGCTGCTGTGCTGGTGGGTCCAAGTTGTTCTGTACATCAGGCAGACAGTATCTCCTGCATGAATAATAGCACATTTAGGGCAAGGAGGGGATTGATGTGTACTGCTGGGTGCTCAACAGGACTTATAAGCAAAACTTAAAAGGTTTTTGTTTACAAACTCCTGTTGACTTTGGGTTTAGGTGTCTGGAGGATTTAGGTTCTAGAGCTGAGCAGCTCTGCTTTGTGGTGTTAAATTTTGGGGAAATTCGTACCATTATAGCCTTTTCTAAATAGAAATCTGGCTGCCAGGTGGGAAAGGTGAAGGAAAGAATTACAGCTCCTGGGATTTTAATGTGCCGCCTAAGATAGGGCAGAAGCACTGCACATCAGCTTGGGTTTGACTCAGTATTCCAGTTCAGTTACCGTGTGCCACAGTGCTGTTGCTGCAGTAACATGGTTCTGCTGTAAAGGCACCCGTACTCCTCAGCACTAGAGCCACGGCAGCATGTGCTGCTTTTACTGTGAGAAGAGAGAACAATAATTTCATTTTTTACCCAGAGCAAAATGGATGATAACTGCAAGCAGTTGGGGCTTGATGAGAAATTTAGTCATTTGTAGTCCCTCTTTCATTCCTGTTCTTTAGCCGCCTCAATAACGTTATTTTCCAACAATACGAGGCCGTTTTCAGTTACAGATCAGGTGCAGCACTCTACTCTCCCTGTATCTACAGAAATATTTTAAATGAATAAAAGGCAGGGGGAAAACCAATGCAAACAAAAACCCCACCCCAAAATCCTATCCTCCTCCAGGGAAAAGATTCCACAGAAGTTTCACAATTTAGATATGAAGTCTAAAATCTTAAACCAGGAAGATTTAGGGTGATCCTTAGTACTTTTACTTGATTTCCCATGAAAGCCTGAGGAATGTCAATAACAAGTTTTATGATGTTAGTTCTGCTAACTTGCTATTTTAGTGATTACATTTAAAAAACAATCCCACACTTGAATTCCTTTCAGTGGCAGCTTTTTCCTCTCTCTAAAAGCATGGAGTTGTACAATTAATATCGCAGTGAGAGAACTTGCTGTGTACCCAGCGCTCGGTTGTAGAGCCTCATGGGCCTAAAATAAAGTGAAGAACTTAAAAATGGAAACCAGGCCACCTCCAGATTTCAAGACAATCCTCAGTTTAGATTGTCTGAAAGCTCACAGCTAGTGAATGGGAACACAGGTCTAGCACAGGAAACTGAGACTAATTGTGTGATATGTACTGACTAAATGGGATCAAACAAGACAAATCAGGAACAAAGCATTTGGCCTTTAAATGATCCTGATTTAGACATCAGGTCATCGTGCTCATTTTCTTTCTATCGGCTGAATTTGGTCTCAGCTGTGACCTTACTACAAGTTTAAGGTGATACTGCCGGAGACTGTTCTTAGAAACAGTTCCACAAAGGTGCTCTTACCCCATCCTCATGTGAGTTAAGGTAATTTGGGAAAAAAAACATTGACCAAACCTCCATCTCTTGGCGAAATGAGGGAGTAGTAGTGCACACTGGATGGAAATGTCTACATGTGCACTGCCTGGCATCTGGATAGGTGACCCATCCTCTTGTGTGGTGAAGCCCAACCTGGCTATGGAAGAGTACCACATGCAACCATCTGCTAATGAAGGTTAACTGGTGTGGGGGGATGGGAAATAATGGTAGTTGAAGACTGTCATGATTTATCGGAGATGTAGGTTTGGCATGTCATTCTGAAATCGTAGAGACTTGAAGATCCTAAATTATAATCTTCAGTAAACTTGAAGAGCGAGTGCTGTCTATAAAAATTCATACTCTAAATAAGAAACGGAGAAGAGAAGGGAATGGCTCTCTTTTTAGGAAGAGCAAAAGTTACCTGTCCAGGTCATGCTGGACCCTTCTGGCAGAGCTAAGATTTGGTGCCAGACTGATTCCCAGTTGATTTTTTGTTTGTTTGTTTTTGTTTTTGCTTCTCCAGGGTATCCACTATTATCTTTATTTGCCCACATCTGTTGTGCCAGGTTGTTTCTTCGTATGAGAAAAATAGGTGATGGTGTTGACTTGCTTTCTGAATGATAACAGTAGAATACCTTTCAACTCTTCTGTTTGCATTTGAGTTTAAAAATTGGAGTCTTTCTCATCAAAAGGAGTGTTAGTTGCCTAGTTGCAAATAATCATGAAATGCTGCTTGTGCTTGCTGCTGCTCAGTAGATGTTTTTTCTTTCCTGGCAGGACAGGGAACAAGAACTGGAGCAACTGACAAAGGAGCTGCGACAGGTCAATCTCCAGCAGTTTATCCAGAAAACAGGAACGAAGGTCACAGTGCTGCCAGCAGATCCCATTGAGATGGAGACTCCACACCTGGAGCTGGAAAGAGGTGCAGTGCTCAGAATGCCTTTGGGGGGCAGAAGGGGATGGCAAAACACTTACCTGCTGCTGTGTTAATGCTAGTGCTCATACACAAAGCGAATTCTCTGTTAGGAAGGAAGTTAGGAAAATGTCTGTCAAATATTTCTTTTAATACCACGAGCTTAGTAAGCTATAAATGAGGGGCGGTATGCAGGTAACCTCTCTCCCCCTGTGCTAGACTTGTGTTTGCCCCATCAGTAACCTGTGAGGCCAGCTTTCAAGGGGATGGCTGCAAGCATGTAAGCTGGCATGCACAACAGCTGCATATTTCACATTGCTGTTCATCTGGGTGCTCCCTCTTCTAAGGGAATGTGTTGTCAAAGCATAAAAAGGAATGTGTCTGGATCTCAAATGCTTGACCATCCAGAAGTCCTGCGCAGATGGCTGTTACAGCATGTGCAGGTTGCCTTTACCCATAGCGTGATCGGTGCATTCTGTACGCGCACACATATGAATTTGGTGTTTCCTAGGCAGGAGCATGGGAACACTCTGAATATCTGTCAGAGTTGTGGCACAGGTTCTTTTGCTGAGGCTCAGCCTGTCTGTGCTGTGCTTTACCCAGTATCCTGCTTGAATGGGGCCTGTTTCTCTCAGCGTTCTCTTTAGCTGATTCTGTCCTTTCTCTCAGAAAACTAACAAAAAAGTATTTTCTGGGCAGGCATGTGGGGATAGAAAAAAAACCAAAACAACCAGGCCTTAATGTCAGCACTTGTATGAACTTTTCTCTTTTAAGTGGGCAGGAAGCTAAAGCTTTCAGCTAAGTTATAGGTACAAGCTCTTTCTGTACACTACTGTGTAACTGTATTGCCTGTATCTGTGTGCATGTCCCTTGTGGGAAGGTGTTGTACTATGAGTGTCTTTCTGTTGGGAAATGCGTTCACCTTAGATCTCATCACTTTCTGGTCATGTATTGTATTTTTTTTTGTTGTTGTTGAATGTGGTACTGGTTTTTTTTCCTTCTTGCATAAAGTGGAAGAGGAGGTGCTTTACAGACAACACCCTTTATGATGAATTTTCTAACTGCCCTTTTTCTTACGCAGAGCCAACATTTCAGTCTGGGTCACTGAAGCGCCCTGGCTCATCGAGGCAACTCCCCAGTAACCTTCGGATTCTACAGAATCCCCTGTCGTCTGGTTTTAACCCGGAGGGCATTTATGTATAACAGTACATACCTCTTCTGGAGAGGACTTAGCAAAGTACCATGGACAAGATACACATTTGTTTTATTCTGCTATTGGTGAATGGAAGAAGTTAGTAGTTTTTTTAAGCCACCATTTTTTTTAATTCTTCCTCCAGCACACTACTTGGAGCCATACCCTGTGCACTGATTCCAAAGAGGCAGAGAAGTTGTCTCAATTCAAAGATGAACTTGCTGTCAACGCAGCTAGGGTGCAAAAACCTTCATTTGGTTTTGCCACTTCAGAAGGGTTTTGGGAAAGTATCATCCCTGATATAGACATCCTTGTATAGACATAAATAAAAGACTGAGAGTGAAGGAAACCACATATGCAACTGACCTGAGGTTTAATTTATTCCCTTAATCAATGGACGTGTGAATGTTGACCTTTTATATTTTTGTTTTTAAAACTTGTGAATAATCACGTATGGCTGTATGGCAGTCTGACAAGGCTACTTTGTGTGTACACCGTTTGATCCAAGTACAAAGTGCAATGCAGAGTTGTGTGGAGTGCTGAACCATTACAGTGGTTTCTCACTGCTGAGTGTTACTTTCTGTTGTGGGTCATGTCATGTTCCATCCAATGCTACCTTTTAAGGCTCAAACTGAGTGTGTGGGCTTTGGTTGCTGTTGAATCTGCCTTGAATGAAGCACCTAGTGTCAAAAGATTTATGGAATTTAAATCTTGGCTTGGTAAAAATACTTCCAGCATATGACTGAGGATGCACTAAGTTAGATGATATTTTATTATATAGAATGTATATTTGAAATATTTTGCCATATTGTATATGCCTGTTGAGAAGAGAACAATGTAAGAAGGTATCTTCACATATCTTACCAAAAGAGAGGGAAAACTTCCATTGTGTGTCATTTTGTACTTCATTTTTATCACTAGCCATTAGCATTCTTGTTTAGCACTAAATCTTGCTGTTGGAGGAGAGGAAAAAAAAAAACCCACAAGGCAAGTCAACATCCTCTTCCAGCCGTCCAAAATGCAGTCAATTTCTGCAGAGGAAGAAATCTGGCAGAGAGTGCTGTGGTGTCAGTAGTGGAGCTGTGACCTACTTGAGCAGGCCTAGGATTTTATTGCAGGTCCACACTGTTAAATGTTAGACTTGTAGCCCTCCCTGAATTAGGTGGTATTGCTCAGTCACAGCATGCAGAGCTTACAGACAGGAGCTGCACACATTCAGTATTGGTCTTTACAAAATGAAAAGACAATGTGACTGTTACTCTAATGCAACCAAAACTAAGCAAGGGTTTGCATGGTTTCCCTATAGGAAGTAAGGCACTACCGAGTAGCACATGGCGTTACAGGCCTGGAAACCAGATTGCTGAAGTGGACACTGGGCTTGTAGAGAAGGTGACTAGCATCAGTGGGACACTTTGTATGTGAGGAGGCTGGCCTCATGGATGAGTGAGAGAAGGAATGGGCCTTATGTAGTTGCATTTGGATTTCCTGTTCTGACAGCATCTCGTACTGTCTTCCCTACCTGTAAGACCCTGTTGATGTGAGAAGGTGTCACTGTGCTTTCACTGCAGTATTAAATATGTGGGCTCCAGTCAGTGGCAAAAGAAGAGAACCCCTGATGTAATTCCTCATGTCTTTGGGAGTGTCAGAATTTCAACATTGGTAAGAAACGCCAGGCATTTGGCCCAGGAAACACTACAGAATTCTTAACTCCTAGTATCTTTTGCTGGTTTACTGATGAGTTTGAGTTTCCTTTTTTTTAAAAAAAGAGGAGCTTCTTGATAGATGTTTTATAAAATCTATAGAAGATGAAGGACTGTTCAGTGCTTAATGCATTTTTTCCCTTTCCTCTTACTAATGGCATCATATATTCTAAAAATGCTGCTGTATTTAGACTAACAGCAACAGATAAGGCTGTGAATACATAAAAGACCTTTCCAAATGGACTGTTTAACTTACTAGATCTTTTTTTCTTCCCTTTTTTGAGCAAAATGATAATGGGATATTCCCAAGAAATCTTTGCAGTGCTCGCAGACTTTACTGTTAGTTTATCATGACTCTGTGCTCATGTTTCCTGTGCCCATAACTTTGTATTAAAAAAGAAAATGTGTGTATATATATATATATTTTAAGAAGTTTAAAATATACGTAGTTTGGGGACAATACCTGTTTAAGGTACTTGAGCGTATATGCCTTACATTCTGGGTTCAATTTACAGAAATAAAATGGCCCTTTAGAGCGTATAACTTGCATCTTCAACACCTCTTGATGTTGAAGAACTGAGGCACTCAGCACCTTGCAAAGTCTGGCCCAAATTATGCTGCATGGGGGTGGAGGGAAACACAAGGATAAGCCTCTTGCAGTTTCAGTCTTGTACTGTGATGCAGTATTTCTAAGGCAGATCGGCATCTTTGCTCAGCTGATGTTTTTCTTGTACTTCATGACTGCGTCATCTCCCAGAGACGTCAGTTTGAGCCAGCTCGGGTTCCTGCATCATGAAAACTGCTTTCTCTGCCAGGTTATTTTTTTAAATGTAGGGAGGAAAAAAAGAATTAAAAGGAGCAGTAAGAGCAGCTTTGGAGAGCTTGAGTTACATCTTTGTCACAGAATCATGGAAGGAATTTGCTATCTAAGTTTTAAAAAGTAGCACCTGCTGAGCTGTGGTGGTTGGTTTACAGAGGAGCTAATCTGGAAATGGCTCAGGAGTAGTCACTGTATCATCTCAAAGTTGGACCCTTGTCAGGGCTTTAGTGTATGTCAGCATGATCTGAAAAACACTTACAGCTTCAGCCACTGTTGCGGCAAAGGAGAGAGGCTTTGGTGTCCAGACTTGTCCTTCCTGAAGCACTGACAAATTCCCCTACCGCCACTGCACTTCTCTTGCTCATTGAATTTCACCTAGACTGCAGTTGGGTAGCATTTTTACCCTCTTGGTAAGCAAACCGGAAAATTGTATGCCCTTGCGTTAACATGACTTGAACAATGGGTTGCAGCTATAAAGATTCCTCACGTTACAGCATTAAGAGTTTTGCTTCTGATTGACTGCAGAAACTCAATTTTTACAAACAGAAAAAAATCTCATTTTGAAAAGTATTTCAGACCCCACTTAGGGGGATTAGCAGAAATGGAGCCACATGTTTCATTTTAACAAGTGCCATACTATTTACTGGGCAGCATGATAAAAATAGGGGCTTTTGCTTGCAATAAATAGTCAAATACACAAGCACTATTTTCCAGTGCATGGAGAATTTATATGGAGGACTGTAAGTTACTACTAATGGAAATTAACTGTGTTACCTCTCCCATCTGTGAGGATACAGTTTATTTTTCCTGGTGATGCTATGTTACTAGGAGAATAAAGTAGGGAGGCTGACTGTTGGAAAAGCCAGTAGGTCAAGGCAATGGTAAACACCTGAGCAAGGATGAAACCTAAGGACCACTCTGAAAAGTCAGTTGGGATCTTGCTTCCTGTTAACTTTCAGTGGAACTTAGGTTCCCAAGTGCCTGAACTGCTTCTGGAAGTTGTACCTTAGCTCTGAGGTCACTTGCTTTTCTCTAACCCCGGTAAGTTGGAAGGCAGGTGTGGAAGAAGAGAACTAGCATTAGCAATATGCAGACTTGTATTCCTAGTGAGGTAATGAAAAGATCCTTTGGTTAAAAAAAATCCCCTCTTGGGGCGATTAATTGCCTTGGTTTTAGCATGAAAAGCATCACGTTATTTTAGCAAACAGGGATTGTAGAAATATGAGGGGGGAGAAACATTGACCTTGTAACTTGTAGTGGGTTATCTCAAAGCCTGAAGATCCCTGATATGCATTACCTTGAGCAAATTGGGCCTTAACGATCCATACGAATAACAATACTATATCCAGATATTTTTTCCTTTTCCAGAAAGTAGTCTCTAATGGTATGTATTTACTAAAATAAGTGTCAAAAGTGTTACTTTTATATTACACTTTTTTTTTAAACATTGAAACCTGCATGTTTATTGTATTTGCTACAGTATTTTAATGTTTTGGATGAAGGCTGTCAGTTGTATGGAGATGACGAAGCAATCATTCTGTCTATTTATTCAGCATTACTGCTTAAAGTTTTCGAAATAAAGCTTTCAATGCCAATAGAGTGACTAATTGAAAGCTGTTCTAGCTCTCTACAGGTTTTTCTTTCTATGTTTATAGAAAACTAAAGAATTATTGCAGTAGTTCTGCAGGGGAAGGGTTGGGGTTAAGCGTGTGTAGTACACACAGAAACGTGTGCATGCAGTGAATGCATCTAGGTCTTGAGGAAACAGGCTGCTGAAGAAAGTTTGAGTTCTTTGCACTCTTGTGAGCACCTGCCACATGCAGTCATGTAGTGGTTAGCGCCTCATGCCAGTGTGCAGTGTTTGTGAGGGGCACAAACAAGCAGAGGTGGTCACAAAGGATCAGCTTCGAGCCCTTTGAACTGAATGGGATTTAAGTGTGTCCTTGAGTGTTTTGAAGACGAATTGAGCCTAAATCCCCAGCAAGGAAGCCTTGTTTCAAGAGTAGCTGGTACCTCTAAAAATTATAGCAGTTGTGAGATGGGTCAGGTGTGCCTGCTGTACTTGTAAAAGGCATCAAATGCGGACAGTGATCACCTTGTGGGGTTACAAGTGGAAAACTTTAGTTGCTGATGCTTTAGCCTAAAAAAAAATGCAAACGAACCGTGAAAACACAAGTGAGTGTTTTATTACTGCTCTGCTTCAATGCGAGATGAAAATATGATGTGTAACTATTTTTTGTCATTCAGAAACCTATTTTTTTTATTATTCTTGTGAGTGGTTGACAAAAGATGCTGGATATACTCCCACACAATAAATTCCCCTCTGAAACGATCGGTCTTTACAGTCGATGGTTTGCTGGAATTGCAGTGTACATCTTGCACACATCTCCTGATCTGGCTGCTGGAACTGTTGTCTGTCAAAGACTACTTAGCCCGAGGGCAAGCCAATGCTTTGTGTGTCTAGAGGTCATTTGCTTTCAGGCTGTGGAGCATTAGGACACAATGAATGATCCTAACTGGCCATTTATTTGGATGTTGTAGATGCAACTGTTTCGTGTGGGACCTGTATGGCAGATAAGAGAGGTCTTTTTCTGTAAAGTGTGCACATGCTGTATTTTTCATCAGTTATGGCCCAAGAACTACAAGGAAATGGAGTAACTTGTTTTCAACTAAGGAACTACTAGTAAGATCAGTTCCAATATTGAAAAGATTGAATGGGTCAGCAGTAAGGACATATGGCAGCAGAGAGGCAGGGACTTGTTTGGAGATGAACAGGCAGAGGAATATACAGAATCTTCACACAATGTATACAAGGTACACAAGGAGTGGGAAGAAATTAAGCTTTGATCAAGGAATGGAGACTGGATGGGGGGTCTGTGAAGATGACTTCAGATCTTTTGAATAAATCCTATCACAGAAGTTACTACATCTGGGGACTTATGGTTTAAGCCATCCAAATACAGTCCTTTAGTCTAAAACCCCAGCAAATGGTTTCGTAAGACAGCTGGAGCCTAATCTCATTAGGTGTGAGGAGAAACAAGCTAACATAAGTAGCGCTTGTTGGCTGGTAAATTGACGGTGTGTCAGAGCTTCACTGAAACCATGTTACATGGCATTTGTATTGGCAGGACTCTGTGAGGGTTAGACTGCCTCTGCCACTGGAAGGTAGGCTTTGCTGCTGCCGTGCCAGTCTGGTTGGGTGTTGTGGTAATGAAGGTGTTCTAGCATACACTGTAGAGCCAGAGGTAACAGCTAATGATTCTCATCTTTTGCTTCCTCTTTAAGGAAGGAAAGTGTGTTTGTGTATGACTGCTGCAACACTGCTAGCTCAGTGTAACTGTGACAAGTCTGGTATACAAATCTTTCACTAAAAAAATCTGTCCTGATAACTCAATTATGCAACACTAACCTAAACAAGCCAGAGGAACATCTGGCTTGGCTCTCAGACTCTAGCCCTATAGGCACAAGCAGCTCAATAATAAACTACTTTTTAGTCTAGAGGTACTAAAATGACCTACTCAGTGGGGAAGCTTTACCAAACTTCTCAGTCAGAGGTTAAACAGCCTCCTGGTAGCAGGGATTCGTCTTCCTTCCAAACTAAACAGTGTAAGCACTTCATAAAGAAGTGACTCTTAATCTCCTGTTTTGCAAATGTTGCACTAGGTTTGAACAGTGGAGCTTTTACCTTTGAGATCTAATTAGTCTGTTCCAAATTGAAGCTGTACTGTGCAAAACAAAATGTCTTCATGTACCATTGATTTTTTTAGCACACTGGTTTCAGCAAATGCAAAAGGAGTTCAGTTCCTAGAGTTAAATGAGTTTAAGTCCTTCAGCTGGTACTGCAAAGCAGGAAATTGAAATTAACACTTTCACGTGGAAGAGCTTGTTAGTGTTAGGTTTTCTTTTTCAGGTAATGGTAATTAGTTATTGCTCCTCTGGTCAACCTATGCAAATTACTACTTTGGCTAGAAAAGCTGTGCAATAAAACTAGAAAGAGGTAGCTGTGATAATATTTGGATTTGAAGCTGCACAAGAAATACAGTGATTTGAAACCATCTGTCCAAAAGGCTGGCATTCCACAGCAGTGTTCCTGCTGTGTGTCCTTACTGCCTGGCTGTCTTGTGGTACTAGTGACAGGGACAACTCAGAAGGCAGAATGGTGGTTCTCAACATGTCTGTCTACTTCTCCTGGCCCTGCCAGAAGCTTGAGACTCTCTTGTTAGATAGAACTGCCTTCAGTAAAAGGGATAGATGTGTAGTTGGGTAGGGTTGGGCTCGGTCATATAGCCTCACTGGGAACAGAAGGAGATACCCTCTTTACAGTCTTGTACAAATACAAATGATTTGACTGCACCCACAAACATAAATGCTAGGGTAGACCAAAACCGGTAGTATGCCATTCCAGTATACCAGCTGCGTTGCTGGGGAAGGTCAACTGAGGAAAACAAAAGCAGAGGACATGCAGTACCTTCTCACTGACTCGACAGGCAACTGAATTGCCCTCTACCCCTTTGAATGTATTGCCTTGGGGTTACTAAACTCAAGCAATCCCATGACATTACTGTGTACTTTTAAAAGCAATTATTGCAGACTCGGCATGTTCAGCGATTGCAGCAAACAGCTGGACCCTTGGAAACACCACCTGGGCCTGGCAGGACACTGATGGGAGCATGTTCCTTGTAGCTGACTCCTAGGACATGGCACACAGTCACAAAGGTCATTTTAAATAACTGTATTTACCTTGTACTTTACCACACTGGAACTGGGTGCATTAAGCATTTTGCAGAGCTACTTCACACTTTGCAGACAGATGGATCTATCTTCATTTTCTTATTTCTGTGCTCTGTAGAACAAACTGCAGTCCAAACTGTGGCCTATGTTTACACAAGCATGTTCTTTACAGATGGATTAGTTGTGCCCATGAGATTATCTAATGATAGCAGCTTGTTAGGCCCTGGTAGCTCCTTCACTCTCAGATGTCAGGAGATGCTGGAGGATGCACAAGTAGCCTTAACTCTGCCCTTTGCTTCCCCCCCCCATACTCTGTAGTTACCTTCATAACACCTGCAGTGTAGTCATTCTGGCCTGTTCTGCACATTTTCTATTGCTTTAAGCAGAGTGTTATGAAGCAGGTTGGTGCATCTTCCTCTGATGGTGTCTCCTTCCTGTCAAAAGATGGTAGTGCATTCCGCATGACAGACCCAGCCTGTCTATCAAAACCAGAGGTTTTTCTGAGTGTGGTACTGTAAAAAAAACCAAACCAAAACGACCCAAACCGACCTCACATACATGCCTTCAGTCCCTTGTCTAACAGCTCTCTCTAGAACAGCAGAGGGCACCACTCTTCACACAAAAGGAAGAAAGCAGTGCTGCATGAGTAACAGTTTGGTTTGGTAACTAGAACGCTTCTGTCCCAGTAAATGATTGAGGTTCATCTCTGCATTTCCCACTGCCTGTGGGAAGGCATGACCAAAAGCTGTTCTCAGAGGCATGAGTACAATTTCTCCTGTGAATCTTGTCCGAGTTTGAATGGAATAATTAAGCACTTAGTTACACAGAAATAATTTTAACCTATTGATTAGGGTCTTCACTTGGGGGAAGAGGAAGCCATAGTGCCTGGGGAAATCAGTTCCCACCTCAGCTTCTGTGGAGATCTGTTTGTGTTCTGGGGATGTTGTAAATTAAAATCCATAAACATGCTGCAAAGCTGGGCTAATCTAACTCAGTGAAAGGCTTTGCAGCCCAGATCTGAGGAGACAGCAGTGATAACTGTTCGAAGGCAAGAATAAGCAGAAGGTATAGCTGGGACCTACTAGTTTGCGTGGTTCTCAGGGCTGCTTTTGTGTCCAGGCTGTGTCAACTGCATGCCAACAGAATTAAGCTGCAGCCAGGACTGATACTGCCCTAGGTCCCTTGATTGTGGTATGAATCACAGTAGCAGAACATGCTTAGGCTATTATCAATGGCTTTTCCCCCAAGCAGGAAGGCCCATGGGATGCTGTTCAGTCTGCCTGGAACTAAGAGAACCAGATACACGACAGCGTGAGGGAGGACGATAAAATGTGTGGCAGTCCCTGCTAAGGGATCAATCACTCCTGGTGCTACATTCCTTTTGTGATGCTACTAGAGGTTGAGGTGCTTGATAGCTAGTTGGGTTTTCCAGTGGCTCAGCTGTGCTAGTGAAAGGTCTTGTCTCCCTCTACAGACCAGGCTTTGCTTATATCCTTCACAGCAGCAACCTTGCTGACTAAAAAAATCAAACTGAAAAAACAGCCTCTCCTAAGGAGTTCTCTGTACATGGTTTATCAGTTCTCAAGGGCTGCCAATCTCTTAATTTTCTGTGTGAGAAAGCAGAATTGGTTCACACCTGCTTTGTATGGCACGCTGTTTGCTCAAAATGCACCCAGCACACCTGGATCTGGTTAAGATCAAAGTTTGCTAGGATCAAACTTATTTTAAATCTTAAATGCTGTAGCTAGGCAGCACTGGCTGTCCTGAAGAGAGGCTGAGGGAACTGGAGCTGTTTAGCGTGAGCAAAGAGGAGCCTGGGGTAACCTTCTACAACTACCTGAAGAGGGACACCGTAGAGAGGTGAGTGCTGGTCTCTTGTGACAGGTCATTAGTGATAGAACAAGAAGGAAGGGCCTGAGGCTGCACCACGGAGGGTTATGCTGGACAGGAGGGAACATTTCCTTCTGAAAGGGTCATCAGGACTTGGGACAGGTTGCCCGGGAAGGGGGTTGAGTCCCCATTCTTGGTTGTGCTTAAAGATCGTTTAGGTCTGGTCTGGTGGAGACCTTAGTAGAGCAGGGCTGATGGGTGGACTTGGTGATCTCAAGAGCCTTTCCAACCAGAACGATCCCATGGTTCAGTGATAAGCTCTGCTCCGTCTACAGGCCATGAGCGCAGCATCCGCACAGGTAGGTGGCCCATCCAGGCGATCCCAGAGTGTCTTCAGTTTCCCCACGAAGCCCTCTCGGCGCTGCGAAAAGCGCTGCAGGCCGCGGACCACCAGTGATGCTGTGCCTCCCCCGGGCGGGCCCGAGACGCTGTGACCGGGCAACCGCCGGTCGCTTTTGTCCCGCTGCGGGAGGGGTCAGCGGAACCCGAGCCGCCGATAGCGCGGGAGGGATGCAGCCTGCGGGCTAGGCCCCAGCCCCGCACCCGCCCGGCCCGCGACTCCGGGCTCGTGGCCCTCGTTCAGAACGCCAGCGGCTGACACCGATCCGCGGCGGCCCCTCTCGCCCTCTCTCCGCCCCTTCTGAGCCGGTGCGGATCTCGCGCACGTGCCGAGCAGCGTGCGCCGGGTCGCGTGGCTCCGCCGGTGGCGGCCGCTACGTGTCTGACTCGTTCCGTGCCCTGCGGGGGGCGCCACAGCTCCTGCGGGGCCCAGGGCCGGTCCCGTCCTCTTCGGGAGGCCGAGCCGTCTCCGGGAAGCTCTGAGGCTGCAGCAGACCTCCTGTGGGCGGCCCTCGGGTGTCTGTGCGGAGCTTCAGGGATAGTGCGGGTGGTCCTCTGGTAAACAAACCCCTTCCTCTTCGGGCTCCGGGCCGCCTCCCGGAGCTCTTGTCCCGTGTGTGCGAGCGCTTGCTGTTAGAGCCGGACGCGGGTGGGCAGACAGCCGCACTCTAGGGAGCCCCGCCCGGCCCTTGTGCAGCAGCTCAGGCGAGTCAAGTCAGCCCCCTTCTTTTCAACCCCAGCATGAGATTGTTCCTCTTTAGAACCGTCACAGTCCTGGGGGACTTGCAGAGTAAGGGAGTTCTACTTGCGCTTAACAAAAACACCTAACCCTGTTTCTCTGGCTGTTGCTGCAAATGCACTGGTAAATCTCATTGCCAAGGAAAGGGTTTTTTCTTGCATGCCAGGTTACTTTGTTGTCAGAGCCCGACCTCGGTGGTTTATAATTGTTCTGGTTTGGTTTTGCTGGAAACAACCCTATCCCAGCTAAGTAGGTCTTGCAGCTGGAACGTAGGGCTCAGTCTGAAAACCTTTACTGGAAGCTGTGATACCCAGACCACAAAAATCCTAATCAGGACAGTTATAGGATCCAAACCTGAGGGGAACTCATCAGGCTCTAACAGAGTATGAAGCTCTTAATACTGTAACTAGGACTATGCTTTATCTCCCTGTACTTGGCACTGGGGAGGGCACACCTTGAGTACTGGGTTCAGATCTGGGCTCCTCAATACAAGAAAGAGTGAGGTGCTGTGCTGGAACAAGTCTAAAAAAGGTCAACAAGGTTGGTGAAGAGTCTGGAAGACAGGTCTTAGGAGGAGTGGCTAAGGGAGCTGGGGCTATTTAATCTGAAAGGGAAGAGGATCAGGGGAGACCTTAACCTGAAAAGAGGTTGCAGAGTTGTAGGTTGCTCTCTTCTCACATGTAACAAGCAATAGAACAAGCAGAAATGGTATTAAGTTGTGCCAGGGGAAGTTTAGATGATTGGACGATAGGAAAAACTTCTTCGTGAAGAGGTCCATCAGGCCTTGGAACAGGCTACCCAGGTTGGTCACTGAATTGCTAGCCCTGGATATGTTTAAAGTCATGTGGGCTTGTTACAGTAATGTCAGTGGTTGGACTTGACAATCTTAAATCTCCTTAGAAAAGACCTAAATGATTCTATGTGTGCAGACCACTGCTCCTATGTAGATAGGCTTCTTTGCAAATGACATCATATGTAAGCAAAGCTCCGTGCCATCAACTGCAGCTGCCGGAGCCTGAGCTGCTTCATTGATAAAGTACAGTGAAATAGAATCTGACAGTATCTGTCAGCTCAGTTTGCCCTGTAGTGCAGACACTATTCCGAATATACCTGGGGAGCCAATTTTCTGCAGAGTAAAAGGTACCGCATTTTCATAGCTCTTCCTGAGGTGGTGCCTTAGAAACTGCTCAGTTGTGGAAGTGACTTGGACACACAGGTTTCTGGCTCTTCAGGCTTTGGTCTGGAAGTATTTTAGAATGAGAGCTAGACTTACCATTAAGGTCTGAGAGCAAAAGAAGCAAGATGAAATTTGGGGTTGTATCCATCTTCTGACTGTTGGGCTGCAGTCATGCAGTCAGCAATACCCAGTACTCAGGTAGTATGTATCAGTATCATACTACCTGATAGTAGTATGGTAGATACGATAGTATACTACCCGGTATCAGGTAGTCTGATAACAGAGGATCAAGAAGACCAATTCCCAAAGTCTTCATCCAAGATTTGCACTAGTTCATATCATGTAGTTAGATCAAATACTGTCATAAACTGTAATGGGGAAGGCAATGTGGATGAGAAACTAATCTGTTCTTCTAATTTGATCCCTAAATCCGAGAGTCAGACTTTTTTGAGTTAATCTAGTTCAGAAAAATCCAAGACTCATTTTGCAGAGAAGAAATTTGGCATGTTTGTTACTTGCTTGCTTTGTGGGGTCATGCTTTCGAGTTAATTTCTGCAGCTAGCAAATAGGAAACTTCTAAATCACATGGCTATAGGAGCTGTTTGAAAGGAGAAGATCCATTGAAAGACCCAGGATAAGGGGCAGAGAGTAAGTTTACTGGCACTGTAGCGCACATTGCACACAGTCCCCAGGCTTGCCGGATGTCAAAGACATTCAGTCTGCCTGAAATAGAAGTGAAAATTAAACAGAGGCCCCAACACAAGCTAGGACCTACTCCAAAGCCCATTATGCTTGAGAAAAGGGCTCACATTGACTTAATTGGTAGGTCAGGCCTTTCTTAAGCAGGGCTGGTAGTCAGTTTGAGTTCTTCAACTGTAATCCTTACAAACATAAAACTTGAACTGCCTTCAGTGGGAGGTACATGACATTGCCTTCATCACTGGCTTAACCATCTCGCCCCTGTTTATTCAACATTCTATAATGGAGCTTTTCATGCCACTGTAATGTATCTCAAATATATCGGACCCGTTTTCAACGTTTAAGCAAATATATTTGCCATCTAAGATCCCTTGTCTTGTGGTTTAGGAGAAAACAGAGTATATACTCAAGTATATACACTCAACACTGTGAATCATCCTGTGCTCTTAGCTCTCAAGAAGGGCAGATGAGAGTTCATGTATGATAGTTATGGAAGATAGGAAGAAATAACAAGTGTTTGCATATAGATGGCATATGTTTAAGCCTGTCAGGCTCTTATCTATTGCTTGTGTGACTTTTTTCAACTTCAAGAGACTGCAATTTGATGTAGATGCCTAAGGAATTGACAAAATGTGGAATTTGGTAAGCAAAGCTGGCTGTAGGGTCCCTCCTGCCAGTTGCCTTTTGCTTCTGGCAGCAGTGGGTTATCAGCCTCAGTTGCAAACCTGCATGAGTTTGCTTCTGTTAGGCGTATTATCCGAACACATATTTTGCCTCTGTTTTATGTGTAATATAATTTAATAGACCCCACTGATGGTCGAAATTAGTGTCATTTGGCACATTTGATTCCAGGAATAATAAACATAAAGCCCTCCTGTTATTGTATGTGGCAAATACTGAAATCTGTAAAACCCTGTTTGTATGCCCTCGGTTTGTAGTCCAGTGAAATCCAGTTATTCATATTCCCAAAGGCTGGAAATTCAGAAAAGACATAAACCTTGGCCCATGCTCAGGTTTTGGAGTATGCAAGTTGTTCACAAGGTGTGTAATTTGTTTTTAAAAGTGCTTGTGGCTACACCCTTTGTACATACACAATACAGTAAAATAGGCAGTAAAACGTAGTAAAATAGTAGGGTGGGCTCCGTGTTCAGTAAGGCTGGTATTATGTGCTGGAGTATATAATCATGTTCATCCCAGCGTAGCTCCAGCCACGTAACAAGTGTTAAGCTGTTTAAGTAAGTGGTTGGCCAGTTACTGAACTGAAGGGTTGAACACAGTTTCTGTGATAACATGACTCACAGAACAGGTTCCAAAGACAACTGCAGTCAGATGTAGTTTTTGCATTCCCTTTGGTTAAGCTTTGATTCCCTCAAATGACTGACTTCAGCTGGTACACTGATGGTCCGTTATCATCTAATAGGTATTAATTTTACTCTAGCTACCAAGTGAAAAGTCTTGTACCTACTTTTTAATGATTCTGTCTGAATGCTATAAAAGAAGAGCTTCTTTTTTTTATCCAATTTATAAATCCTCCTGTATTTTAAAGGCCTGCTGGCATCGACACGAGTCTTGATTTACATTCCAAGGTGTCAGTGTAGCTGCGACTGCAGTCACTGGTATTGGAGAACAGTAGAGGGAGCACGAAATGCTTCCTTTGTGTTTTTCTCTTACATAAACACTGGCCACAGTTAAAGGGCTTTCTGAATTTCTCTGAAACAAGAAGAATTTTTGAAAGAAAAGGTGATCTGCATCTCAAATATTAGGTCTGAAAACATTTAGGGTGCTGCATTTGCATGATATGAATCACTTCACTTGCCTGTCTCGCCCTCCTGCTCTCCCACTCCCAAACATTTAGTTCTCTTAGAAGGTTTTAAAGCTGGGACAAACACAATTCCTCCAGAGATCACAAAGCCATCATTATACTGCCAAACAAATGGTAGTTGTCTTACTGTGAAAAATAACTTCTATACAGCACCTGGGCTGTAAAGTGTTAATTTTAGATTAATACCTGTTTGCAAAACCGGGAGGAGAAAAGGAGATGTCAGGAAGAACTGGACAGGTGCCAGTGCTTCACACTGTTTTGTGAAGCATGTATCTTAAACCAGTTTGCTCAAGTGAATAAAAGGAAATTGAACAAATTCAAAACCAGATTAAAATGTGAAAGGCATTCAATTATTATCTTCAGCCCTGTGATCACACATCTGAAAGCTCAATGCACCCATTATTGTGCATTATCGTAATTAGTAGACAACCTCATTTAGTGTATTAAAGTTTTTATTCCTTAGTAAGAATTTTTTAAATCACAAAATAGTGTGGAAATATTTAGGTAATAGAATTCATGGAGTGCTGGAAAATACTGAATATAAAGATTGGTTGCTAATATATCACATACTAAACTGTTCTAAAACATGTGGTTTCTTGCAGACAGGATTTATTTTGTTAATAATTTAAGACAGCATAAGCTTGTATCAAGCATAAGCGTTGTAACCAAAGTGCAATTTTTTCAGCAAACCCTCCCCAAAAAGATTTAACTCAAAATATCATTAGCACATATTTTGTCCCTATAAAAATAGCATGTCAGACATCATTAATCGGATGTATTAACAACTATTTACATACAGCCACTCTGTAGGCCAGTAACTTTTGTTTAACGTTGTTTAAACACAGCGTTTGAGGCAAACAGTAGCAACAGCAGCAGCAGATGCACTGAACAGACTGGCACACCCCGGACGCAAGCTCCTTGCCAGGCTGTTGTGTCTCACCTCTTACATAACATTCAAGTGAGATTCCTCGCAGTGCTACCTTGGCAACAAACTAAAAATACCTAGGCAAGGTCTTGATTTAAACCTTATTAAAAAAAGCTTTATCTGTGTGATTATCTGACATCTGGTTTGTCTCCAGAAAGGGATATCGCAATACCTGGGCATGGGATGAGGGAAGAACCTGCATGGGAAATGTACCCTAACCAGTTTCGTTTAACATTGCACAATGAGGTGTTTACCTACGGCCTCCAGTTTGTGTCATTCAGAATTTAGGATAAACCAAGTCCAGGCTGATGGGTTGCTCCGTGTTTTCTTGGGGGAGGAGGGGGTTCTTTTTCTGGTTCAGTGCAGAAACATTCATTTTATACAGCAAGGTTCAGGGGAAAAATCTCTTGGGAACATACAGAATTAAATAAAGTTGGGGTAAGAACAAATGTTCTTGCCACACCTGTGTACCTTAGCTGAAAAAAAATGTATAAACACAAGGTTATGTAATGGATCTGACCCCCGCTTCCCTTGCACACCCAAAGCTCACTGGAGACAGCGGCATCCCTGGGTGCTCAAGGCACTGCAGGTTTGGGCTCAGGGGACATCCTCCACGCTACGGTTCTCAATAAAGTGCTAACAGGGGTGCTGAGGTCTGCCATTCTTCCTTTGCCCCCACCATCACCCTAAGCCCCCCCAGGTCTCCCAGACAAGTGCAAGTTCCTAAGTGAGATTTCAGGACACCGTATAAACGCATTCCAAATAAGGTGCAACATGTAAGTTACCTTAGAGAAAGTATCCTTACTATTTTGTCTTCTTTCTCACTTCCGTTTTTTCTTACCATATTTATGCATTTATAAAGTTCAAGCGTTACAAAAATACTGAGTAGCAAATTTTATCCTTGGCGGTCCTCCGTGAGAGCAGCGAGGGTGTGGGCTCCCCCAGACCGGCCCCGGCACCCCGCGGTCGCCAGCGCTCAGCACCACCCGTCTCTGCCCAGGCGAGCCCTCGCAGAGACCGCTCTGCTCTGCGCTGCGCGGGGAACCGGGACCGCAGGAGCTGGCTCGACGGGTCCTCCCCACCCCGCGGCGGGGCGACCATTTGGCGGGGGGGGAACCAGTGGGGGTTCCATGCGGCGACGGCTCACGGGCATTCTGTGCCAGGCTCCTCGGCTACTGTGGTTTCGGCCTCCTCGCCAGCAGCAGCAAAGGGGTGAGGAAGGTGGGGCGCTGGGCTCAACCCGACGGCGGCGCCCGTCTTCTCCGCAGGGCCGAGCACGGACGAAAGGCAGGGTAAAGAGGCAGCGGCGGCGGCTGCAGCGGCCGCTTGCGTCGGGATGCCCGGATAGAGGAGAGGGATCGGGGCGGTGGGGTAGAGATACTTCTCCAGGCTGCCTTTATCCATGAAGGGCTGCATATACGCGGCGGCAGCGGACGGGGAGATGAAGTAGAAGGGCAGGCAGAAGGGGGCCGCCGCCGCCGGCTGTCCGAAGGGAGAACCGCCGCCCCCCGCCCCCAGAGCCATCAGAGAGCCCAGCAGCGCCGTGTCGGGTCTCATCAGCGCTGCCGTCGCTGCCGCCGCCTCGGCGCCCCGCGCCGCCAGCCCTAGAGCACTGGGCAGGGAGCTACCGCCGCGGTCCAGCTTCAGCCGCTTGGGAGCGGGGGAAACCTCGTCCCCCGATGGCTCCTGCTTGATGGCCAGGGCGGGAAGCGCACCCCCGGCCACGGCCGCGGAACCGCGCTCGGGGCGTGCCTCACCCTCCCCGCCGTAGCCGCTGTCCGTGTCCGTGTCGGTCTCGGCGCTGAGCTCAGCTGCATGAGTCCGTTGGATGACAGGCACGCAGTTAGCTTGTCCCTCCGGCTTGTGGCCCGGCGTGCAGAGGAGGGCGGGCGGAGAGGAGGAGGATCCCTTGCTGAGGGGGGTCGGCGACGGGGAGAGGAGCTGGGGGCCGGGGAGGAACTGCGAGGAGATGGAGTGCAGGTGGCCGAGGAGCTGGGCGCATCGCTGCTCGCGGGGGGTCCAGCTCTCGAAGCGTGAGAGGTACTGCAGCACTTCTTTGGCACAAGTCTGAAAGCCCGAGTGGAAGGCGTCCAGGTCGGCCTGCACGGGAGACTTCATGGAGCGCTCCCCTGCGGGGCGGACAATTGGGACAGCGTTTGCCCGCGGCTCCGACCCGGTGTGCCGCGCTCCGTGCCCCCCCGCTCCGGCCCGCCCCGGTGCGCCCCTGCGGCGGCCCCCAGCGCCGGCTTACCGTTCTGCAAAGCTACGATCTTCTGGTGCTGCTGCTCCGTTAAGGCTGTGAGCGCTTTCAAGTGTTTCAAAGTCAGTTCCAGCACGACTGCTTTCTCCAGGTGGCCCAGCGTCTGCAAAAGCAAGGAAAGGAGGCGGCTCGGCTACTTTCCAGCGTCCTCCGGCCACCACTAAACGCCGCCTCCGCAATTTCTGGAAACCGGTCCCCGAGGGGCGCTACAACCAGGGACGCCGCAACCTGGGGCTACGCAGCGGGCAGGCTGTCGGTGCCTGCATCCACGCTCCTCTGCACCTTACCGTCAATTTCAGATGCTCGGGCAGTAAATCCTTCAGCTGGGCAATGCATTCGTTAATCCTGTCTCGCCTCTTCTTTTCGATCAGTCTGTGCGGCAGTTTGTACGTTTCCTAAGTAGCAAAGCCGTGAAAACCCGGGCGTTAGGCAGAGCCGGAGCGACGATCAAAACAAAAACAAGTGCCATGCCGGGTACATGCCGCGCACATTATCGCCCAGGCTCCGCTCTCCCCGCTGGGCCAGCTCGCTCGTAAATACTTGCAATTCGGGGTTAAGTTAAAAGCATAGACCGCTACCTCCCGCCTCCGCTGATCTGCTCTTGGGAGTGAAACGGAGCTGAAAAATTCAGCGAACACAAATTAAGCGAGAACAGCCCCAGAAACTTACTCCTCTTACCTTACTCTCGTCCCTCTTCACCCCTCTTTTGGACTTGCACATATACAGAGAAGGGTAGTCCAGCCTGGAGAGAGACACAAAGATCCAGACTAGCACCTTTTCGAAGGGGCAAACAAACAGGGCTGCGCTCTCTGCTCCGGAGGTCCCCCGGGGAGGCTTCGCTTCCAGAGCTTCGCACGGCGCTTTCTGTGGAAGCCGTAGGGACACGGGTCGGAGCTGCCGCCTCGGTGCCTTACCCTATAAAATCCCTGGGCTCCAGGAGCTGCCTCTCCGGCAAGCGGGAAATTCCCTCATCCATGTCTGGCAGAGGCTGATGTTCCGCCGCCGCGCCTGCGGGATGCCGAGATGGGGCTCTGGCGGTCCGCGAGCGACGCAGCGCACATGCAGCCACCGTCTCCTCTCCCGAGCAGGGCCCCAGGTGCCCCCCCCGCCCAACCCCTCCTGCCGGCCTCGCTCCTGCGCGCCCTNAGGGAGCGCTCCGGAGGCTTTCTCGGGGGGCGGGGGCGGGTGTCTCCGCCGCCGGCTCGGGGTCAGCGCTGCGAGACAGCGGTTGGGACAGTGATAGCTCTGGCTGCTGGTGCTTCGGTCATCATCGCCGTCATCGCCGCTGCTGCAGCTGGCGCGGTCACTGCCGTGTTGTTACCGCTTTCATAACGTTACGGTTTGTTTGTAATCCTCCTCTGCTTTACATAAATTATTCTAACTGTGTTGGCGACCGGACCCGCCCGTGGAACTCGCGCCCAGGGGCCATCATCGAGCCCTTCTCCCTGAGCGCTAGGTACGGCGTCACGGGTGCGCACACGAGCGGGTTTGCGACGCAGCAGCAGCCGCCCCCCGTTGATCCCGCCTGGCGCCGCTGCTCGCGGCCTTTGGAGGGGATCGAGAGCTGCCTGCAACTCCCGACCGCGGCAGCATCGTTTGTCTTGTCCGCACGCGCGTATGTACCTACACTCGTGTGTGTGAAATGCGTGCACACATGTAACATAAACGTGTGTGTAAGGGTGACGCGTCCCTTCTGACGCCCAGCCCGTGTCACGGTGGCGCAGAGGGTGACACCGCTTGACATCTCGACCCTTCCCCCCCGCGTTTCTGCAGGTCGGGCGCGCCGGCGCAGCCCCCGCTCGCTGCCGCTCCGCTAATCCCGCCTCACGCTGGTACGAGCACAGGGCCGGCAACGTGACCCGAGCGGCTGCCACATCGCTGCCGCGGGCAGCCCTGTGCGGCCCCGCGCCCTTGCCCCCGCTCCGCGCCCCGGCGTCGGCACCCGGCGGCTTTGGGCAGCTCCCAACCCTGGGCAGAGCGCAGTCCCTTCCCCTTTTCTTTCTTTGGCGGACAGCCCGCCGGCAGCCGGCGGAGCAGGGGCTGCTGCTGCTGCACCGAGACAAGATGCGCTTCCCTGTGCCCGGGGCAGAGGCGCTGTGTGCGTGAATCTAACCCCCGCGTATCTGCGGCGTGTGCGGACCTGCACACCCATATGTGGCTCTACTGCGTGCGGGTGGAGGTGCGGGCTGTGCAGCCCCTCCAGAACACAGGGCGGGGCTGGCGGCTTTCTCTCCGGTATTCCTGGAGGGAATTGAGGCGGTGTCGGCAGCGGCGATCCATACAGATGTTTTTATGGTTCCTTATCCCCTTGCGCCAGACCTGACCACTTGGTTTTCATCCGGTTCAGCTGTGCTGCCTCCCTCCTTCACGCAGGCTCCAGCTCCTGGAGGTGCGTGACAGCGCTCCCAACGTGCACTGAGGAGAGGGGCGGTTTCGGACTCCCACAGCATCTGGACAGAATTACTCCAGTAAACACAAAAACACGCCCGCACCAGCAGAAAGAGCCTCACATTACACCGTTACAACGCTGGTGCTTTACAGGTGATCTTATCAGGAGGGGAACTCGTGACTTTTATATGCGGGGGGTGTGCCGCTGCCGGTACCGCAGTGCCCCATATGGGAGGTGCGAATGAGTCTTCAGGAGCAGCAGAGGCTGGTGAGCTGTCTGAGGCTCCTGCTTGGCAGACTCGCTGGAGACACTGGCACACCTCTTTCCCTGTTAACCCGCTGCCGTTTTCGCATACTCAGTACAACAAACTGAAAACAAAAATGGCTATGGGTTACACCTGGGGGGTCACGGACACACCGGCCTGTGGGCTTCTCCCACCAGCTGAGGGAGAGTCTGCCGGTGGTGAGAAGGACAAGTTGTTAAGTAGGCTGGATTGGATAGTCCTACTCCCACGGAAAGGAGGTTGTGGACTGCAAGTGAAACGTGCTGGGTGTCGGCAGGTGCCAGCAGTAGTTAGCATGCACGGTGGCAGTAGTTGCCCAAGTTAGGCATCCACATTGGACATCTAAGATAGAGCTGGCTGTTAAGTTCTGAGAGCACTATTTTGAAGCTGACAAATGTTTTGAACCATATTGCACTCCCATACATTTCCAAAAAGCCTTAGCTCAGCTAAGGGACGATTCTTTATGGAGGAAGGATGTAGAACATGGATGCAGGAGATGAATGCCCCTATTGCAAGCCCAAGTCCCTCAGAAACAGAAAAGGATAAAAAATATCTGAGTAATTTCATTAACGGGCTGCATTGCATGATGTTCTTGGGCTTCTGTCTGAAGCCGACTGTGGGAGTTGCAGACTGTTTCACAAAATGCCCTGAAGCTTGTCTGTTAGGACACTGGTGCCAGATGTGCTGGTGAAAGATGTCCTCTCTTTCCAAGTCCTAGGGTATATGGGAGGATTGCACAAAGCTCAAGAGAGAAAACACTGAATCCAGACCGTTTCAGCAAATCTGTGACGCTGGGGTTCTGCAAGAACCCACAGTTTTGGTTAACCTTTAGGAGCAGAAGGCAGAATAGTGGGCTCTTTTGTCGATTTTGTGATGGACCTTCTGCTTTGAAATTGTCCTTAGCCCATCCTGTCTGTCCTCTTGCTACACAACAAGGGTGCCTAAAGACCTACAAGTCTAAGAGCAGTCAGCTTTTTAGGTAGAAAGATAAGGGGAGAATTCATGGGATGTGTTGATGCTTGTCTGCTTCTGTCACCACTCAAATCTCTCTGGAGTGTTTAAGCAAGAAGCCCTCTGCATTCTGTAGAGAAACAAAGCACTGGACAGGCAAGCAGAATGACTCCCTGCTGACACAGGATGGGTACAAACTGAAGTCTAGCCCCAGATCATAAGTAGGACAGTACAGATCTCAGACAACATCTGAAGGTTACTAATAACCTGTTGTCTGAGAGAGAGGAATAAGACAGCCCTTTAGACTCCTCCTAGGAAGCATCAAGGATAGTTCTAGACCTTGCACCAATTAGGAAATACTCCCCAGACCATTGTACCTAAATTCCCTGCTGTTTCCAAGGTGCCCTTTGTTCCCAGACCAGATGGCAGGGGTGGCTCTATGCTGGCAGTGCTCCCTGCGTTGTGCAGTGTTGTAGGGAGCTACCCCATGGTATCTGGGCCTCTGAAGCTCTTTCAGATCCTGCTTGGCAGTGATACTCCTCTCCCCTTTGCTTTACCAGGCTGCTGCTGCAGCAGCCCAGGCTTGAACACCAACTCAGCGTGGTGCCTGGCTGCTTGCGAACGGCAGTGGTGGCAGGCCCAGCAAGCCAGCTTTCCTTACAGGGATGCTCTCCTCTGGTGAGCAGATTTCCAAAGAGTTCCTTTTTATGATGACAGATTTCAGCCTTGTTTAACTTATCAGCTAGCACTGTCCTCCGTGTCCTGCTGGGGTGGTATTGTGTGACCCTTGTAAGCTGTCAGCAGCCAGGCTTTCAACATGGCAAGGCGGCTGGGCTGTTTCTGGGCAAACGTTTTCTTTCTGAGGTCAGAAAGCAGGGCTGGGCAGAGGCATCATGCCCAGGGCACATCCTGACAATGAGCCCCTGCCCACCCAGGCCACACTGGGTCCCGATCTCCCAGGTCGAAGGCAGGGCCAACGAGGGTGGCAGTGACCTAGGGGCAGCAGCTGGGAGCAGCAGGGATCCTCGCACTGGTGGGGACGAGCTCTCTGTGGTGAGACAGAACAGGGAGCGCCAGAGAGAGAGCCTGGGGTATGTCAGTGGGTTGGGGATCTGTCTGTACCACCCACGCAGCCCACTCGTGAGACACACTGGCACCCACTGGCACCTACTATCACTGGCAACTTGGCTCGGCATTGACCTTCTGCTGGAAGGTGGCAGGCAGCCTGTGCTTCACAGGCTCCTGCAGGGGACCTCTGCTCTCGGGCAGACATAGCTGAGGTTGCAGTGCACACACCTCGCAGCCATGAAGGTCCAGATCCTCTCACCATAAATGTACTGTACGTCCTGGGCCACAGACACAGCTGCCAGTGGCCTTAGCAAAGAGTAGAGAATAAAAGCGCTAAACCCAAGGATGTGCTTTGACACGTACCCGTCCAGGTTAAGGAGCTTATGTCAGGGTTGGAGAAGACTGCCGGTAGGGACAGATCAGAGTTTAGTTTTATTGTCTTTCATCTTCTCTGTGGTCCTGGACACGGTGTGAGGAGGGAGCAGCGGGTCACAGGGACGCAAGACCTCTGTAAGTGAGCAGGTGACGTGCGGTTCCAAGGCAGGGAAAGCAGTGAGCAGACTCTCTCACATCCAGAACTGGGTGTGCAGTTGGTCCCTGCCAGTGCTTGCAGCTATTTGGTTGCTTCCCTTGAACTTTACTCTCTAACTTTTCTAAAACAGCCGTGGCCAAAGTTCAGCCCACAGAGTTCTGCACAATGAACCAGATCATGGTGAGAGAGTGTGTGGCAAAAGTGGCCTTTGCTGTATGACACAAGCCCTTCTCTAAAACCTCCCATGTATGTGAAGCTTCCAGCAAGGCAGTAGGGCTTGACCAGAAGGGTGGTACTGGAAGAGCAGAGGCACCATGAGGTGCATATGTCTGCCCCTGTCCTTTGGCCTTTGCTAAGGTGGTGGAGCTGGAGCTCAGCTGGACAAGCAGTCAGGCGAGCAGGACTGCTACTACATCCTCATTTCTCAGCCCCACAAACCTAACGGTGAAGGAGATGGCAATGCTTGGGTTTTACATTACTTTCTCATTTTGCAGCTTAACATCATTATTCTTGTCCTTTTGTTTTGGTTTTAAGCAAATGTTATTGCTGTGGCCAAAACTGTTCAGAGGAGTTTCCCAAGGGAGTCCGTGGGGATTTGTGTGTCCCATGACACTGGCTCTGCAGGAGGGAGACACAGGAACTGAGCTCTGGCAGCGGTGTAGTGGCAAGCATCTGCAGTGGAACAGTTCACCTTCTTCGAGTCTCCATCTTCCCTGGGACTGAAACAGATCAAAGTGACACAAGTCCATCCACTTCCAGGAGCACTGCTCCTTTCTATGGTTGTCCTTGCACAAGTCTCCTCAAAGCGTTTGGATGCATCTCAGTGTGGCCAAGTCCGTGCTGGCACTTTGCATCCTACCAGCACTGGGTGACAGACCTGGGCAAACCTCATGTCTGCATCTCTGTGCCCATAGAGTTCTGTCCAGGTGAGAATGGGAGGCTATCTTGGCAGAGGAAGGAAAAAGAGTCCCGGGTGCTGTGTTGACATTAATCACCCTGCTGATGCCATTGTCTAGCAGCTGAAACCTTGGCAATGTGAGAGCTGGTGAGTTTCCAGCCTGGTCCTGCGTGCAACGTGACGCCTTGCAGACCTGCAATCAAAGTTCTGATTCTCAGGGTGAAATAAGTCATAAGGAGGAAATGGAATGAGGTCAAATGAAAGTGCCTCTATCATCTTCTATTGAATTTAATTTAAATGGAAAATGCTCCTGTATCTGTAACACTTTAAAACAGTAGTCAGGAACATATGGCTGATGCTAGGCAGTGGCATGTGTTGGCAGCAGTGAGATGGGCAGAGCTCTGTAATGCACACAGAAGCCAGACTTCAAATGCTCTCCTAAGAAAAATATTTTGACCTTCTCAAGAAAACATGGAGCAGGCTGCCGAGCACAGCCTCTTGCTATGTACCTTGGCATCTTTTTATCTGTTTCTGAAAGTTCTGAATGGCAAGTCTAGAACACATCAATCTCCAAGGTACTGTGAGACACGTTTGTGCATGAGAAGTGTTCCAAAACCCCTGGGAACCTTGCCTGGCTCTCAGGTGGTGACCTGAGGCAAAGGGTGAACAGGACAGGCTGATGTCCCTTCGTTGAAACGACTAGAGATTGATTTGAGTGCAGCTAGGGCCATGGCTCCTGAGAGCAAACACTCTCAAGCCAAAGAACTTCTCTGAGACTATTTTTATGTTCAAGATAGGTTGTTAATAGAATAAAATTCCCTCCTCTGGGGGAAGGTGTTGGAGAGGCACGTGGGGTTTTTGCTTTGGGAAATGCCCCCTTACCTCCAGCTGGTGCCCAGCAGGTGCAGAACATTTCTAAATCCTTTTGCCACAGCCCTGTGAACCTTTGCCAGTTCCCAACAGCATGGTCAAGTGCTCGATATAGAGAGCACCAAGGATGGTGCTGAGAGAACCGCTTTGGTGACCTGATATTGTTATCAAAGTCAGGTACAAAGTCAGGACATTGATATCAGAGTCTTATTTTCCACTCAAAGCAGCTGTGGGACAGTTGCCACTTTCCTCTGGAGTGGGAAGTTCAAGTGCAGGGCAGGAAACTATCATAGAACAGTCAGCTCAGGAAGGGGCTGGGGCCAAGACTTTTAAAAACCTGTTTCTTGTTTATTTAAGCCTTTGGGGAAGACAGATAAAAGCAGCCACTGACAGAGTCCGGCTGTGTTGCACTAGGAGCTGCATGTTGGGGTGTGGTGCTGGTGTCAACCTGTGTGACAGCAGAAACTGCTGCTCTGATCATGCATCATTCTCACAGATCCACCAGCATCTTGCACAGGAGCCAGGGTGCTCACAGCAAGTGTCCTGAGCATATCAGTATCAAGCCAGAAGCAGCCCTTCAATGCTGCTGCTTTAGCTGGCTGCAGGAGAGTTGTGCTGCCTAGATAGTGGGTAAAACTGTTAAGAGTACAGGCCGCGGGGAGCACCACTTGTGACCAGATGCCAAGGGTTTTACTCCTTTTACTGCAACTCTTTGGCTGGATGTCCAGACAGGTTTTTACTGTAGAATCCTCATGGCTATGTGGGATGAGCCTACATCAAGGAGTGTCTTCTTTCCCCACCTGTGAATAGAGCATCGCAATACATGCCTAGATCAAAGGGGTAGGGGGGGCAGTAAATAATTAATGCATGTGAAGCACTTTGAAAGATGAAAGTTGCTATGTAAGTGCTAAGTATTAACTACAAATCCAAACAAAACCAACAAATCCAAACCGGGAGTCTGATGTGAGTCTCCCCTTTATTCTGTACGAAATGCGTTTAAGAACTGCCGCTATCAGTGTGGGTTACACTGTGTTAGGCCCTGGAACAGCTGGGCAGGGACTGAGAGCCTTGCCTGCTCCAGTGCCTGAGTTAGGATGCCTTTCCCCGGGAGCAGCCCTGCTGCACTGCTGAATCGACTCCAGTAAGCGGGTCCCGTGGTGCACCTCAGGAATGGAGAGCAGTGTCTCACAGCACTCTCTGCTCCTCGCTGTTCCCCAGCCTTGCTGCTCCATTGGTCGGCAGCCTCCCCTGCTTTCCAGGCTGAATGCACTCATGGTTGTTTGTGTCTGTTTGTCCTTGTGCCAACATTGTTGTAAGTTCAACGCAAGGTATTTATAGCCCTATCGTGTCCTCTCTAACCTTTAATGTTGTTAGGCTGAACAAGGCAATCCCTTTCAGTTGCCTGTTGCTAAGTAGGGTCTCTAGCCTCTTGTCAAGCCCTCTGCCAACACTTGGTTATGTTTGCTCCAGTCACAACTTGTATTTCTCAAATACAGGCGAATAAAGCTGTGTGCAGCCTCATCACCGGGACCATGGTACTTGTGGGAAATACCTGATACAGCCTTGATCCCATACACCCTTATCCATGACCACGCTCTGCTGTCCTTCCACACTCATCCTGTGGCCAGCCAAAGCGCTCAAGACCTTTCATTTTCTCAGAGAGACTCTGACACTTGAGCCCTGTGTGCCAAACCTTACAGCTGTTGTAACTAAACTTCCTTCTATTCCTATCGTTCCCATCCTCAAGGGAACTGGGTAAGGACTGGGTAAATCTGGATGGCATCCAGTCACAAGTGGCTGTCATCAGTTGGTCAGGTCCAAGGTGAGATTGATCAATTAATGTAGTTAATGTACTACAAAAAACTCAAAACACTGTTCTTTCCCTTTGCTCCAAGGTGCTTGTTTGCAGAGGTACTGACTGGCCACAAGTGAAGCTGGGGAGAGCTTTGAATTCCAAGCTGTTCACCAAGCGTTACCATAGCAACTGACTGACCCCCCTCAGGCTAAGAAAATCACCAAACTCCAAACCAAACCTAAACATTAAAATGACTGTATCAGAGGAAGCCAGCCTGAATTTCTATGTGCCACATCCATTTCTAATTGGCCTTTTCTTTTCTGCACATGCTGTATGTGATTACTTATTATTATTATTATTATTATTATTATTATTATTATTATTATTACTATTATTATCATCATCATCATCATCATCATCTTCTGTTTATTTAGCAGATTGCTGAGTGCTGCACTTTGACTACTCGATTGTGCATCAGTGCTGCTCAGAGTGGCTTTTCAGCCATGGCTGGCTACAAGGTGAGGGGAGCAGGGGAAGGAGGAGCAAGGATGAGGCAGGGTAAATGTGGCACTAATTGCAACCATGTACCAAGTTAGAGATGGAAGCTGGGCTTCGCTCACCAACGTCCTGTGGTGGTTTGGCCCCAGCAGAGAGAAAAATATAACAGGAGCCTGAAGGGCAGAGGCAAGAGCTTTTAATAAAGCAGGAGCAAAAGCTGCCATACAGCAGCAAAGGCAAGCCATACAGATTATTCTCTGCTTCCCTTCAGTAGATGATGTCAGCAGCTGTCCTAGAAAGCAGGGCCAGATACCCATAGCAGTTGTTCCAGAGGACAAAGGCCATCAGCAAGTGAGTCTTCCTCATCTCTTTTTCCCCTTGCCTTTGTATCTGGGCTGATGCCATAGGGTCTGCAATGGCCCTTTTGTCAGTCTCAGTTAGCTGGCCCGGCCCAGCCCTCAGCCTTTCCCAGCTGGGGCTTTGAGATCCAGAGACAAAGTACCAGTGGGTGCGAGATGCTGTAAGGGTGTTGAGAAAAGTGGGCGATGGCAGTAAATCTGGGAGAGAGGCTTTGAAAGCAGAGTGCAGTGAGCAAAGTAATGGGTGGAGAGGGCCTCTTCAGGCTTTTTCACCTCTAGTTTCATCTCCTTTTCCGTTTTGAACAGTATCTATTAACCTTGCCCTGTGGATGCAGAATGGGAATTACGTGTGCGGTAAGCGTCCGAAGCGACTTTGTTTCTAGTTCTCTTTCATACGTTCAGTGATGTCGATAACCAAAGAGGACACTGTTTAAGCCATGGAACAAGTTACATCACAGTTTGTCAATGCAGAAGACACTGTTCATTGCTGTTAAATGCTTGTTAGGTGCTGCAAAGAGAGCGGTTTCTCAGAAGGCATAGCCTGTCTGTGAAAGGAGAGCCTCTCCTGCTGCCGCCTCAGCGCACACAAGATCCTCTCCAAGTGCTTTGACATTTTGGTTATTCCCCCTCAACCACTCTGTAACAGTCAGAGGCAGCTTTGCTGGTGATTTATGCCCCGCTCGCTGCCCCCAGCATTTCTTCTGTCGTTTGCTTGAGTTAACCCCTCTATGGGAAGGAGAATAAAAAAAATACACAGCCAGAGAGTGGGGACGGAGCCGACTGTCCTGCCTGTACTGCTGTGGTGATGCCTCTGTAGTATTGAAGGTGTTTCTAACAACGCTGGGTCAGCAGCGCAAGCCTGTGTGTTCTCGTGGCGCTCCTGTGACAGGAGGCACTCCGAGCATGCAGGAGGGGTTTCAGTGCTCCACTTGGCCCCGGTGCAGTTTCTGTCTCACAGCAGGGTAATTCGTCAGGCTGTATGCATTTAGGCCCCAGGCCAGCAGAGAATCTGAGCACCTGCTAACCCCTAAACTGTTGAGGGGTTCCCCTGGCACAAACTAAGCACTGACACCGCAGCAGCCTCCCACCTCCTGCAGACTTGTGAGGACACACACACTGCAGCCTGGCTGAATGCATGGCCACTGCCATTGTCTCTAGCGTGGAACTGCTCACACCCCACCTCTTCTTTCTCCCTCCTACTCACAGACCTAGTATTCATTGTGCGGCTGTACAGATAGATAGATCGATCCTAGTCCTGCTGGCACATCCACAGGGGAGCCTCTGGGGAGCACCACCAGCATGAAAGGCTCTGCCAGGCTTCCAGCACTGGATTCAGCTGTGGAACAGGTTCAGAGTATTCCAGGGAAAAACCCCAAACATGCTTCTTTTCATGTCCCGTCCTCAAGTACCGGTGAGAACCAACACATGGTCAAAGGGCAGTGACCACATGTGCACAAGAAGACAACCCTCCCTCTTCTCGGTAGCCTAAACAGTGTTCCTGTTATGGGTAACTTGCAACGGTGGAAAAGTGTTCCGCTCCATGTGCTGCCAGTACTACTCGCACAGCAGCATCAGTCCTCTTTGCTGTGTCTGCTTTGCCATGGAACTACCTAGCTCTGCTTAGCAACTTTTAGGAGGAGACTGGACTCCTTTTGGCTCCCCAGGATATTCATCTGGACTTTTATCTGTGTTTATTTCATACTTTGCACACACATCAAAGTCAGCTCTGTCCCGCTGGAATGCACGTGTCCAGCTGGAGTATGGGACGTACCACTGTGCGCGTGCTGCTGCGTGGGTTCACTAGGAATGTCCCAGCACGGTGGGCTCCCACCGGCCTGCTTGGTGCACTCACAGACAGGGGCACCAGATTGTTCCTGGCTTCCAGGCAAGACAGGCTCCCTTCTGTTCATGGGCTGGTGATGTGGATTTTCTGTGTGCTGTTTACCTGTCTGGCTCCTCCACAGATTTGGCCACAGGTGCGTGTGCTCCCACCCAAGGAGCTCTGGTGGCACGCACGCTCCGCCGAGCACGCTCCGCCAGCCCCCCCGCAGAGCCGATGCCGGGATGTTGGTAGTTCGCTAACCCCCTTGAGTCCCCCTCTTCTCTGAGCTATATGTGGCATTTTGAAGCTCTGACAATCTGCTCCCAACCTTCTCCATATTTGTTCAGCCTCCTCGACTCGAATACCAGGAGCGACTCGCAAAGCTGTGGGGGGCACAAAAGCCCAGGCGGCTGTCAGCACGTGCACACACTAACGTGAAAGCCTAAAGTTCGTCAGCATGGGGAAGGAGAAGGAGAAGAAAACCCAGGACGGAACGTCTCAGAATAACCAGAGCCAGACAGCAAAGGGACCCGACGGGCAGAAAAGCACCGGCTCGAGCAAGGTGCCAGAGCCTGCAACGAAGAAGAAGCAGAAGAAAACCAAGGGGGATCCCAAAACTGCCCAGGAGGAGGAATCTCACGATTGTGGTTGCTGTTTCCCGCTGCTGTTTGCTTTGTTACAGCTGGCATTAGGTGCCTCTGTAACAGTGCTGGGCTTCCTTATGGCAGGCATCAGCTCTTCTCTGCTAGTCAGAGACACTCCATATTGGGCTGGGATAACTGTAAGCATAAAGTCCATTTGCCTGTAAAGTGCCCTTGCCAGCGCTGATGCAAGCTGCATGATGCTCCACCTCAGACTAACCAACTGCATGCACAGCACCGTGTGAGTTATGCTAACTGTAAATGCTCTTGGGGTGAAATGCCTGGGTATACCTTCCCAAGGGCACTGCTCCGCAGAACAACAGGAGCCTTCACCTTCCCCCCCGAAATATCCAGCAGACCTTAAATAAAAGGCAGGGTTGCCGCTCATGAGGTCTGTGTATGGGCTTGTGCTTGGCAGTGAACTCCGCCTGGGGATGTCAGGAAGAGATGTTGTTTACTTACGCTGCCTTTGCTTTTCCCCATCAAGCCCTAACAGTCAGCTTTGAGAAGGGAGAGCCTAGCTCTGTAACTGGTAGCTGGGTGCATTGGTAATGGTGACAGAAATGTATTTCAGGAGTCTTCCCTGCGCTGTGTGGAGGAACTGTGGTGTTTGCACCCCTTTCCCTTCTGCTGCTCCCAAATTTCTGCCCCATCAGAGTGAGAAGACCACATGTGGTCAGGGGAGGAAGATGGTGCTGGTGAATGGGTAACCTGGCAGGGAAAGGAGGCCATCCTAGCAGCTACCAGCTAGTCACATACAATTCTGAGTGACATGCCAGCACAAGGTAATGGTATAAAGGACAGGGCACTGTTGGGCAAAGTACAGGGCATCACCATCAGGGGAGCCTGGTCTGGTCCCCAGCACTGGCTGCCTCTGCAGAGGTGTGGGGAGGAGGTGTAGGGAGTCTCAGTACAGTGAGTGGTATGGCCCTATTCAGCCATGTACTTGAGGACTGTGGAGACATAGGGTCGGTGATTCTGAGCCTGGCATGTGCCATGGATGCAATTTAGCGTGCAGTGTTTTTCCCCGGTGTATCAGGAGAAGGTGTTCTTGTACGTCAGCACTGTTTGGGGTGTTGCTAGACTGCAAAGTCCCAGAAAATGGACTTGTGCTTACGTGCTTAAAGAAGAGATTTCTTGATGCACTAAACACCCGTGGGAGCATCTCCCATGACTCTAATTCCTTGATGGTTAAAGCGTCATCGAAACACCCAGACTGTGTGGGATTGGCTGCCTTATCCCTGCTGGACAATCCTCCAAAGAGTAGAAAGAGCAGGATCTCAAGCTCATCTCATCCCTCTTGTTTGTCTTCTGACTCAAGAGGTGTCTAAGACTTTAGCAATGCTTTGCAGGGTGCCTTTGCACAGGAGAGCTTCCTCCTGAAGTTTGTGCTGTTACCAGCCGAGGGGGTGGTGCAGGTGATAAAGCGTGTGGCATTTTGCTCCTGTCTGCAGATTCCAGAGGCTAGGTGGTTATTTCTTCTTCAGACAGTGCTTGCAGTATCCCAGATTTCAAACAGCTGGCACACAAAGACTGGGGGGAAAGTGAGTTGGACAGAACTAGTGTACAGCCAGGGATGTGAGAAAAGCTGTGGGAGTAGCCCCTGCCCCAGGTGAAAGCCATCAGCATCCCCACAGCATCTTTCTCAGACATCTGCATCTTCTGATCTACCTTGCTGGAAACCCCAGTGAAGTCACTTCTTTCTGAGGCAGCTGCTAGCAATAGTGACATCCCTGACGCAGAGCTCCGCCATTTTCTGAGCTTCCTCCGGAGAAACAGTGTGTGCATTCCTGAGCTAACCCCCAACCCAAAGCAAAGTTTCCTCAGGTCGCTGTGGTTTGCACTCTCCAGCCAGCCAGGACGAACATAGGGGAACACGGTAGAGCCTTACAGCTTGTGAGGGCTGGGGATTTGTTTTGCCTCTGGTTACAGGGTGCTCTGGCTCTGGAGAAGACTAGTGTGCCCTGTAGACTGCAGGTAGGAACTCGTGGGGCATGGGTTACTGTGCTGATAGTTTGAGTCAGATGGTGACTCTCATCCTGGAGACTCTGCTGTGATGTTGAGCCACTGACAAGTTCAAATGCGGTCTGATTCTTCCCTGGCTAAGATGGCTCTTGGTGCCCCTCTGCTTGCCCTCAGGTGATGGCAGGGACATGCTGGGGGCAGCGGCTAGACAGGTTTCTGGAGAACTATACCGCTATGGGTATCAGGCCCTAGGACAGCTCTAGCATCACCTGCTGACGGGAAGCAGAGAGTAATCTTTATGGTTTGCCTTTGCTTCTGTGCGCAGCTTTATGAAACTGTTCTTGTCTCTGCCCTCCAGACTCTTGCTGTATTCTTCTCTCTGCAGTCCCAGCAAGGGGCAGTGACAGAGCAGGTTGTGTGGGCACCTGGCCCTCAGCTGTGGCCAAACACCAGAGTCAGCCTTTGGTACAGGAAGCTTTGTGAAGAGGGAGGTCTGGTCCTGCCACACTGAATGCCAGCCGGGTTCCTGCAGGAGTTGTACCAGGGGGTACAACTAGGATGGTGAAGCAAGACTTCCACAATTGGTATCTGATTCTGTCCTCAGAAATTAATGCAACCGGGCTGGTTTTGAGTGGGAAAATGGACCAGGAATGGGAGAGCAGGCACAGTCCCATAAAGTCTCATGGGAGTGACCTGGGGGCAGGTGTGTCCCTTGGTTTGTACAAGTGTAAATGCCCACTAGTGTAGAGGAAACACAGCAAATGTGATTTACTGCTCAGAAGAAGGTTCTTCAGCACCAGATCTTAAAAATACACCTGGCCCTTTGATTGCGCGTTAATTGTCGTTGAGTGTGTCTGGGCACGATCTTGAGTTCTCACTGCAACATCTCTCCTTTCAGCTGCCCCTGCTGGAGCTAACGGTCTGGATACGACTGGATGTATGGATAAGATTCAGGTTTTAAGGGCATGCTAATTGAATTACAAGATTAATATACAGTGCAAGAGACCAAGGACGTAGGTGATTAATCCTGAGAAGTAAACAGTTCTTGAGTCACAGAGAAGCGCTATAGGGCAGGAAAACATCCTTCACTGAAGGACCTTTGGCAGGAAGGGTTGCTTTTCCCCAGACAGCCCTGTCAGCTATGGCTGTCAACAACAAGAGGAGAAACTAAGTGGAAGTTGTCTGTAAGTCATAGGACCAGAATATAAATGCACATGACGTGGAAAGGAGTAGGCAACACTTCAGAAGTGTTTTCAGGCAATGCTTCCTATTCATGTCCTGCTGAAATGACATGAGAGAGTGTTATTCATCACATAGATTCCTGAAGGACATAACTACTGTGTTAAGAGGAGCTCTTTCTTTACAGGCTGCTGCCTAGTGCTCTGCAGCAACAATGCAGGCACAAAGAAAAACCGGGGTGTTTTATGCATAAAGCGGAGCTCCAGCCACCACCTCCTCTCCATGGGCACAGTCAAGGACTCATCCCCTGATCCAGCCTCTGTGGTTCCACAAATCACAAAGAGCCCTCGCTGAGTGCCTAGGGTCTCTATCTTTTTGTCCCGGCAGCGGGGAAGTTACCAGAAAACAGCAGTCTGGCTGCAGAAATGTAGCTCCTGTTGGCTCTGGTGAGGTCTGCTCCCTCACCCCTCAGTAACAGGGGAAAGGCATTTTGACCGGAGGGCTGAGCACCACAGGAGACCCAGATGACACTACTCTAAAAAAGAAATTCTAGGCATTGGGTTGGTTCCTCAAAGCAGGGTTTTTCCACATTTCATGTCTGGCAAATGTCTGCTACTGATTATCTGCTCCTTCAAATCCATCTTGGTCTTCAGAATGAGCAACGGCAGCTAAAGGATACTGACGTGCATCAGTGCTCGTACGTTACTGCTCACAGCTACTGCCACATGGCCACAGTGCATCTCACATTGCGGGGGAAGCGTTGTCTCTGGTAAAGTGTCTCCTGTAGGAGAGGCTTTCAAGTCTGCTGCTTCTTGCCCTGCTGCAGCTGTGGTTACTGATACACTCCCTGCAAGCCTGTCCGCACACAGGGTTGCAGTGGTTTAAACCCAACACAACAAGGCTCTTACATGCACGGCTGTAGATCCTACTCAAATAACTTACACGCTGCTCCTCTGCAGCTACAGCCCTGCTAACATGGGAGGGTGTTTGGGGCTTTAAGAAAAGGTTGTTCTTGCGGGTTTTTAGACTTTAACATGATTCACATCTCTTCCCTCACAGGTCTGTGTAGCATCCTTGGTGGGATTCCTTATGCTTTGTATTTCATACCAACCCGACGAGAAGACTTGCGCGCAGTTCACGGCGAAGGTACCTTGCTGTTTTTCACATTTATTGTTCATCTTCTGTCATTAAATCCACTCAGAAAGGTGATACTGGGGGTATTTGAGGAGCACATGAAAAGAAGTGGAAATAGACCTGAAATGCAGTGATGCTGTTCTGAAGTGGCAGCTGAGGAGGCAAGCGTGGCCTACGAGGGGAAACACTAATGAAACCTCCCTGTTTGAAGACTAGCAAAGAGCTTGGGCGAAGCTAGGGTGATCTGGGAAGTGTTCAGTGGAAGATTCAGGATTACACATCAAGTAGAGAGGGAGCTGAGTAAGAAATAGGGTCCGCCTGAGTCAAGTTTTGACTTCTAATCTTCCCAGCAATTTTGCTCCTCACCAGGGCACAAGAAAGTGCATGAGCACAGGCAAACTACAGCGGGTAGGTGGAAATCTCTACCTGCCTGCCTGCCTCCCTCCGTGCTTGGGCAGAGGGAGGCTGCTCCTCAGCACTGGCAGTCATGTCTCAGCGTCAGTCACTGGCGAACCGTGGGGACAAGCAGATGCCCATGAAGCAAATTCCCATAGAAACAGTGCTAGAGAGGCACAGAGACTGTGCACCATGCCCTGCCTCTGCTCACACGGCTGTGCTTCCTCGACACCGAGGAGCAAGAAGAACAGAAAGGCTGGTAATGTTCGTTCCACGTGGTGCACTTTACACACACGTTTTGGGGCTGTTCCCCCCGCTGGTAGTGGGGTTGTCATTTTCTGGGATCTCATGTTGTGCAGAAACATAACAACCAGGGAAAAGCCAACGCAAGTAGCACAGAAGCAGCGACTATTGACTGAGAAGGGCTGGAGGGAATGTGCTCAAGGAGTGCCTTTCTGAACCTGGCCGTCCTCCTCCCTTCGGAATCAGAACCCAGTGTGTCTCTTGTCCCTCTCTCAAGCTTCTACTCTACCTACGTGAAGAAAAGGAGAGGAAGAACAATTGTTTCTATATTCTTGCCCAGTCACCTTGACATCCTCAAGCTCTGCCCAGGGAGCTGCTGGGCTGGGTAGGAGCTGCCAAGCCAGGCTTTTTTATTGCTTGCCCTGCAGCATTAAATTGAACTTGGCATCCAAGCAGGAAGGGAGTCATCCCTCTTTGGGGTTGGGCTGGGCAGTCTGGATGTCTCTGCCACCCTTAGCGACATAATCCACCCTGGCAGCGGAGAACGTGAGGCATTGCTGCTGGAATCAACGTGAAAGTTTAAAATGCTCCCCAAGCAGTGTCAAATGCGTTATTTCTCGTCAGCTGGTGGGAATTGAGCCCCAGTAACAGCCTGCTCAAAGCACCCATTTCCCTAGTGCACATCCTTGTGGGTTCCTACTGCAGCGTGGCAAAACATCAGTCATTCCCAGTCTGTTCAGCTCTCCTGTCCCGTGTCCTCTCCAGGAGCTGTTAGAGAATCACAGAAGCTTTTGGGGTGCAAAAGGCCTTTGAGGCCAAAGAGTCCAACGGTTAACATAGCTGTACCAAGCCCACCATGAACCCACACCCTAAAGCTCCGAACTTTTAGATCCATGACTTCTAAACGTGTCCAGGGGTGGCGATTCAGCCACCTCCCCCTGGGCAGCCTGTTCCAAGACCTGAGCACCCTTTCCATAAGGAAGTTTCCTAACTTCTCCTGGTGCAACCTGAGGTTGTTTCCTCTTGTCCTTATTGCTTGTGGCTGATGAGGAGAGAGCAGCACCTGCTTCTCCACAACCTCCTCTCGGGTAGTTGTAGACAGCAACTCAGCCTCTTCCTCTTCAGTAGTAGCTCTCTCAGACACTCCTCATACAGCTTGTTCTCCTGACCCTTCACCAAATGTGTTCCCCTTCTTCGGACCTGCTGCGGTACCCTATACCTTGTATTGAGGTGCCCAAAAGTGAACCCAGTACTCAAGGTGTGGCCTCACCAGTGCCAAATACAGGTGCTCACTCACTTCTCTACCACTGCTGGCTACAGGGTCTGATGCAGACCAGGACTCCGTTGGCCCTCCTGGTCTCCTGGGCACACTGCTGGCTCATAATCAGCTAATAATTGGTCAGTGCCCCCAGCTCCCTTTCCGTTGAGCAGCTTTCCAGCCATCCTCCCCCACGTGTTGCACTTAGTTGCTGTGACCCAAGTGCAGGATCTGGTCTGTGTCTGAAGGAAGCATACTCCGCGGGATGACAAAGCAGCTGTCTCACACTAAATGCAGAGATCCTCTTCCCTCGGCCATACAGGAAAAATCTTGAGACCTCCTGTGGACTTCCTGGGCTCTGCTGATATTGGACAGGTGGTCACTATCACAGCATCTCCCGCAGCAGCATGACATCCTCCTCTAGCCCTGCCCTCCTCAGCAGTGCAGTTTGTGATGCCCATCACAGTTCCCTGTACGAGCTCACACCAAAGCCGTGGACCCACATCTGCAAACCCTTGCGCTTTCACCTCTCGTAAGGATGAGAAACCTTTTCCACAAGGAGCTAGATCCCTCTTAGGCTCTTTGTTCTTCTGTGGGCACAAAGCAGAACTATTGTCAGTACAATCTGTTGAACTCCTTCTTCCTCACATAAGCAACCCCCTTTTCTCCTATTCAAACAGCAGTCACAGTGTTAAATAACTGTCTTCCAGTGGCAGGATCTTGTTCCTAGGCAGAGCTGACTACATGATCGTATTGACATTGCCGAGGTTGCCTCCAGGTCTGGCATGTGATCCCAGCACTTGCTGTCTTGCTCTTCCTCACAGGCAGCGCCTGCCTCACCTCTGGTATTTAGAGACATATTCATTTTAATGTACAGCCTGGAGTGATAAAGGCTCTGAGCTGCTTCCAGTTTCCCTGTGTGAGGGTGGGCTGTACATAGCTACCCTTGATAAACCCACCCCATTTTAAAGCTGCCCTGGCGTTAAGAGTATCTGGGAGAATAGCAGACCCCTGTGTCCACACTGCAGTGCTGGGAGATGAGCTGCTCCTTTGAAAGCACTCAGCCCCGTGGGTACAGGCTAAGTGCTGACGGGTGACTGAGGCAGCAAGCAGGTTCGTGTGGAGATCTGTGCAGTCCTGCTCCACAGTAGGACCTGAGAAGCTAGCAGCCTGGGTGCATTTGCAGGGCCACAAGCAGAAGGTCCCCCACCTTGTTGCCTCATTCACAATACAAACCAGTTTTGTTTGAGCAAGCCAAGAGCCAGGAATAACAGGAGCAGGGTTTCAAAACTGCCTATTTGTCACCACAGCCTGGGCTAAGATGTCAGCTCCAGCCTCAGTCTGCTTGTCTCTGTCGCAAGCCAGTGCACTAGTTCATCTCAGCTGATGACTGTAAACCTAGCCAGTGCAGGTACACCAGTGGCGGGAGATGCACCCTCCCTCTCTATAGAGCTCCTGGCTGCACAGACACAGACTGCTTGGTGTTTTCGTCAGAACTGCAAGAACAGTTCTCATATGAAACGAGCAAAGGGGGGTCACCAGTTCATGAGGTGACCTGCTGAGCTTTCTGTCGCCAGGGACTCAGGGCTGCAATCGCTGAATGACTCGATGTGCATAAGGTGCAGTGAGCGCGTGCGTGTGCTCTGTGCTCCTCACTGTTTGCGAAGCTGGAAGTGCTTGAGCTGTTTGTTTTCTTTTTCCTTTCTTTCAGCTGATGTATTTTCTCCTGAGTGCCCTGGCTCTGGTTGCCTGTGTTCTGGCAGTGGCGTTTGCCGCACACTGTTATTTGCAGGTGACCAAATTTACCTGCCAAACCATCTTTGAGTCCTGCCAGTGCAAACTGGACACCACAGACCCTCTCGGAAGGACCTTCGTCTACCAGTACGCAGACGGCTGCGACAGCCTTACCAGTGCGCTCAGCTTGTACTTACTTCTGCAGATGGTTCTCAATCTGATCGCAGCCCTGGCGTGCCTGGCAGCATGCTTTGTGATGTGGAAACACAGATACCAGGTTTTCTACGTGGGCATTCGGTTCTACCCGCTAGCTGCTCCTGAAGGCCCGCAACAGAAAGTGTAGGGTCTGGGCTGGCAGCCTGGTAGCCAGGGAATAGAAAACGTCATCCTACTGCGACCCTGGACACCATGGGTGGGTGAGTGCTCCTAGGAGTTTTGACAAGGAAAACCACTCAGACGTGAACATAATTTGCAATCATTTCTAAGAGCGTTTGATGAGGCTGCTCTGGCGCGAGGCTTTTGTGGGATTATTGGTGGATCACAGGCTCCTAAAGATGCAGCTCTATACCCCAACAAGATCCTGTGGTTATTGGATCTTTAATAACCACAGGAAGAGTCCGTTGGAAACCTACCTGCAGGGCTACAGCTGGTTAGAGACTGGACCCGTTTCCCTGGCTGGTAGAAATTTGCTCTTGCTTTCAGAGAAGCGATGCTGATTTCTACCAGAGAAGAATCTCACTCAAGAGGTTTCATTCTAATTGTGCTGACCATGTCTCCTGGACTCTCCGGGTGCAACCCGTGCTGACCCGGTGTTTCAGTGTGACCATTTACCCAATCTGGTTACCAGCCAACCCTAGCAATGGGCTGACTAGTGGTGATGCGGTGGGCTCTGCTCAAGGCCCCAGACAGATGTGTGAAGCTCAGCGCTTTCTGAGGGAAGATCATCTTCAGGACGGTTCACTTGTGCTTCTGAAGCGGAGGTCCCTAAACCACCAGTGGCGTTGGGCACTGTGCTGGCACCGCTGCCAAGGCAGGCTGGCAGACCCGGCGTCTGGCCGGTTCCACCCATTATGCTGCAGGCACAAAAGGCCGAGCGCCTGTTGGAGTAAGACAATCGGCCTCGCACACCAGCGGTGGCGCTGGGCCAGGAGCCCCGAACGATATTTCCCTGCAACAATGAGTGTTTTAAAATGGGGTGGAGGGAGGAAAGCGAGAAGAGACTGCCAGTCTCCCAAAGACACTGAGGAGGGCAACAGAACAAGGGCTTCTTAACAAGCAGCACCGAACAACAAACCACGCTGCAGCAGTGCCTTCTCACCCTGAGAGCGTGGCTCCAGAAGAGCTGTACGTCCCGTACCAAGACGAGTATACGTTGGTTTGTTCCCCGACCTCTCAGTTCCACTCGCGCAGCACGAATTTCTAGGTGTAGGAGCAGTTGGGACCCGGCAGTGTCTCGCATTGCCTGCATTGTCTCATCTTGTATGAATCTCTCTGCCAGGGCGAGGCAGCTGGAGTTCATGCCCAGCCGCAGCTGGGGACTGCCTGAGATAGCCCGAGCAAGCGTGTCTCAGGTGGGCTGGCACCACCACCAGCAAAGAGGAAGAAAGGCGATTTCTGTAAGGCTTCAAGGAAGCAAAACACTTTCAGTTTCTGCAGCAAAAATAGCCACAGGGAAGGAAAAACCCAGTCCAGGAGAAAGCTGGTTGTCTAAGTAGCTCTAATCCTACCCAAAATTGCCTTCTACATGGCGATCCAGTATGACCCCGGGGCCCGACCACTGCGTAGTAGGTCCTGTGACCCACCTAAAGCACTGCTCAGTGTGCCTGCTTGTGTTTGCCATGGAAAGTGCTTCTAGAGCAGAGTGCTTTGCAGCCACCCAAAGTCTGCAGCCTGGCTCCCAAGTGCACTCAGAGCAAGCTGAGACAACTATGAAGTGTGTGTGCAGGTTGATGATGTGGAACCCATGCAGTGCCAGGACCCAGCCTGTCTCCCTGCCTCCAGTGGAGCATCCTGCTCTTGGACCTGCACTAGGACCAGCCTCCAGTATGAGATGGGCACGCAGGGGTGCCTCTCACCTATGACTTGTAGTCAGAAGTTGGTTTGTACCCCATCCCTCACACAACTCTAGCTGTGCTTGCGGTGGATGTAGAGGGCAGAGGATGTATTTTTCTCCTGCCATGTAGGTGACACTTGCTACTCTAGCATCTCCCTCTGGACAAAACCGTGGGCTTTCCTCTCTACAGCAAAGACAGCAACTGGGAGAGAAGGGATTGAGGGGAAGCTGAAAGGCAGCGGAGCTCTAGGACTCCCTCCTGCCTTTACCACCAGGCAGAGCACCCCAATGGCTGGCAGAGCAGGGCATGTTTACCCCCTGCCCCGTTCCACATGTTTTTGTTCAAAAGACAGCTTGGTGTGCAGCTCTCTAGCTTAGGCTGTGCTGCACACAGGCTGGCAGCAGTGAGCAGTTCTGGGAGACAGCTGGCTGGCCCCAGGCGAGTGGCACATCCACCAGAGCCAGGCTTTTGTCTCCTGAATCCTTTGACCTCCCTCTCACCCACATTTTCACTCCCTGTCTCCCATCACTTCCCAAGCACGGGGATCCCAGAGGGCAGCCCCTCTTAGATGGGGTTGAGCTTGTGTTGCTCTGCTTCTGCAGACTCACCCTCAGACTTAAACCTGCTGGCACTTCTCTAAAGCGTGAAAGAAGGCGAAGATCACAGGCAGCAAATGACTTCAGTGCAGCAATGGGGAAGAGATGGGGCACCTGGATAAGAGAGCCTGCTCCACTGGCAAATTGTGCATCTTCATGGAACCTCTGCTTCGAGCCACCACCGCTGAGTTCAGACTGCTAAGGACTCTGTGGCAGCTTAGACCTGTGCTCTGGAGGAAAGCAATACTCATCACACACTGCTAGTGCTTAAAGAATAAACACGGAGCATTTCCATCCAGCAACGAATGGCTTCTGTGGTCCCTCTTCACATATCTCATGAAATCTAAACAGGAGTGTTCCCGTCGGGCCAAGGCTGGCCAGCCACTGGCGTCCCTGGCTAACTAGCCTCTTCCCTGTCCTGGGAGGGTGACAAGAAACTGAAGTTTGTCAGGCTTTTGTGGAGCTGGCAGACTGAAAGAGCTTTAGTAACAACAAGGGAAAGAGAGAGGGTTCAGGAGCTCACTCCTCCTGGGGGCACCAGGGGAGAAGTGACACACAGGGGAACTGCGGCAAGACAGGCGAGAGCAGGTGCCAGTACCGAGCTGCATGAACCCTCACATAGCAGCAACCACTCGGCTGGAGCAGTGGAAAAGGGCTGGTAGATTAGGGCAAGGGTGGTGGCAGCAGATCATGCGGCTTCCCAGTATGAAGAGGTTGTAATGGTTTCCAGCTGGAAGAGGGGAGGTTGAGACTGGAAGTCAGGAGGAAGTTCTTCACCAGGAGGGTGCTGAGACCCTGGATTAGGTTGCCCAGGGAGGCTGTGGCTGCCCCCCACTCCCTGGCAGTGTTCAAGGCCAGACTGGCTGGGGCCTTGAGCACCCTGGTCTGGTGGGGGTGTCCCTGCTCATGGTCTTTAAGGTCCCTTCCACCCCGACCCATCCTACGAGTGCATGATCCGGACACCTGCGTTATGGCCATACAGCTGAAAGGGCCCTCGGTGTAAACGAGAACTCGAGCCCTAGAGAATTTAATAGAAGATCCTTGCTGTAGACTGTGTTAGAGTTTCCAGCAGGGGCTGTGGCTGGCGCTGGGGGATTTTGTAGCTTCGCGTAAGGACCGTCGGTCACAATTGAATTCTATTCTGCGAGATTTTTCCCTCGGAGCCGTGCTTGCTCTTCCACCCTGAGCACACACAGGCGGCGCGTGTCGCACGGGTAGCTTCTTGATTTTTAAAAGGAGAAGCAGCAGCTGCCACTCTTGCCTGGCTCTGAGGTACCCGATGCTGTGCTATGCAAATAAAGGAGCTACAATAACAGCTGCGAAAAGGGAATTGAGACCGGTGCCTTACATGGAGCAGAAATACCTCGTCCTCCACCCCACACCGCAGCAGGGTGACACCGGCTCCTGACAGGGGCCTGTATTTTGCACTCCACTCCCTTCCTGCTGCTGCTGAAAGGACAGGGGCTAGTGCTTTGCCCACTGCTAAGTGGAAGCACTGCTAGGTCCTGGTCCCATGCTAGGGCTGCCACCAGCCCACGTGTCCCGCTACCACCTTCATGTATTGGCAACCTGCTCCTCATTGGTCTGGGCAGCTCTGCGTGGGCATCACTTGGAGCTTTGCCAGATAAACCGGAGCACTGGGAGTTGCAACCGACTTGCAGAGCTCTTTTTACTTTAAATCAGGCTGCTGCCCAGTGCTGTGTTTGTTCTGGGGGCCTTTGGAACAGAAAGCGTGCTGCTACTGTGTGAGAGAAGCCACAGTTCGGGTCCCCTATATTTAGACAGCCGGCGTATCATCCCCCCCTTNCTGTGCCCGGACAACCGCTCTCGCTCTTAGCCAAGGGTGTTGGCTTAGGGGGACTCAAGGGAGGTGCAGGGGAGCAACAGCAGCTCCAAACCGAGAGCAAAGCTCAAAGCCTCCTTAAGACACTGGGCGCAGGGCAGGCCGTGCGGATCCGCTGCTTCGGGCAGGACTCCGGCAGCTGGAGTCAAGGATCTCTCCTGGTTCTGGCCTGTAACACAGATCCCGGTTCTTTGGGAACAAATGGGAGTCCCCTGCTGTCTCCTGCCAGACAGTGCTTTACTCTCAGCTGGCAGCTGCCTGAGCTCGTGCTTCGGGTTCTGTAGCAAGAGGCCCAAGAAGAGGCAGTTGGTGCCTGCTCATCTCAGCTCCATATTTCTGCTGCACTACTGCTTCCTGGGGGCCTGGATCGGCTGGCATAGGAAATCTCCCGTTCTTACCAGACAGCTCCACTGGACCTCCTGCGTCACACTAGAGGCAAGAGTAGCTGCTGAAGAGGGCGGTTGGTTAGGGAGCTGCCTTGAGGGCTAACACCAACCGGGCAAGTAACGCCAGTGCCACATGAAAGCAAACACAGTCGGTTGTTATCACAAAGCTTTTCACGTGGCTGTGCGCTGGACTCACCCGCGGCGTGTTTGCTTTGGACACTTCACCAGCGCAGCCTCACATGTGGTCAGACTCAGGAGCTCGGCCCCGACCCAAGGCCACTGGGAGTTCCCTGCACTGCTGCGCTGCTCTGGAAAGAGCCGCTGCGGTTAGCTACGTTTGGGCCGGGTACGCTAGCTCCCGCACTGCTCGCTTTGAGGAAATGCACTGGCATCATCGCCCCCAAAGCTGCGTGAAGGCAGCACGACAGGGGAGGTCATTGCTAGCGGGTATAACAGAATAAAGCAGCTGAGGAGGGAGTCGAGCGGCCACAGGTCTGTGTCCAGCTCAGGCAAACTGACCCTCAGTTCAAGCACAGCTTGGCCAGGGCATCCACTCCCCTCGGGACGCACATTCTGAACTCATTTGGCTGACGGCCTGGTGGGAGGACTGAATGCCCTTTCCTAAGCCTGCTGGTAATGTTTCGGTTGAAATGCCCATGAGTCAGGCTGAGAGCCCTGCTGAGCACCTGCAGCGACAGAGGAAGGCTGGGTTTCAAGGCAGGACAAACTTAGCCATTGAACAAGGGCTCAGGCTTTGCAGGTAGGCACGAGCCCCACGGGATGGAGGTGGAGTGTGGGAGCACCAGCTGCCCACCAAGCCCAGGGGCTGGCTGGGGCAAGCAGAGCAGGGGACAGGTGTTTTCATGAGCAAAACCCCTCAAGAGCAGCTACTTACTAAAATAGATGCCACATGAAAAACTGGAACAGAAAGCCCTGCTGTCCAGCTGGTGCAGGCAGCTGCCTGCCTATGTGCATAGCACAGTACTGTGCCAGGGCTGCACCCCAGCAGTCCCCGGCACCTGGAAGTCCTGGCTGGTGGTGGAGTGAAGCCAGAAGACTTCCCCTCACCTTCCTGGGAGCAATCACCCTGCTTGCCCCCACCACTCTCAGTGGCACCTGTCCTCCTAGGGGTGCTCTCCCTGGAGTTGCCTGTCCAGCACCCATCCCAGGCAGAGGGAATAAACAAGCCAAACCAGAATGCCCACATTGCCTTTGCCCTGGAAACACAGCCACAAGCAGGGCGTCAGCCCCCCCCCGCCTCATGTCATGAGATCAGCCTCCAGCTCACCAGAGTGACCAACGGCAGGCCTCTCCCTGCTGTCCACCAACTGCTGCTCTTCAGCCTCCAGAGCAAGCCGAGCGTATCGACTGTCCTGCTCTTGGGCAACCAAGTGGAGCTTCTTGAAGAAGCTTCAGCAGAAAGGGTTTTCATGCTTAGGGTGTCTGTAGCTCATGTGCCAGAAGAGAGGGCTTCCCTACAGGGGCTGTTAGCTCCAGAGTGCATGGTACTGTCCGAATGAGGAATAAGGTGCCTGCTTCCAGCTAAGCAGCAGCTCATAAGGTGTCATTACACCCGTGCAAGAGGAAGGTAGAAGAAATAAAACGGAGTGGGTGGAGGACCTCTCCAGTGAAGCACGTGTTTTGATCTGTGGTATTAATTCACCCTTCTATAAGCAGGTCCAGCGACAGACCCTTTGCCTGCGAGACAGGACTTTCCAAACATACAAGTGTCACATACAGACAGGAAAGAGCTCATGCTGGGTGGAGAATGAGGAAGAAGAACACCCATAGGAAAGCCAAGTTGCTGCAGGCAGGGCTGGGGCAGAAGGAACAGGCATCCGAGGGGCGGCCAGGGCAGCAGCAGCTGCCTTAGTCCATCACAGCCTTTCAGCAGGCAGGGTGGCTCAGGAAGAGAGAGGGCAGCAGGGTGACCCTTCTGCTGCGGCTGCTGGAGCTGTCAGGAAGAGTTTGATTGCCTCTCTGTGCAAGAAGCCATTTAATTGTGGGTACAAGTTGGTACCCAGTCTCCAGCCATCACCTCTCATTGTTGTGGTCTGAAAAAAAACATAAAGAAAAAGACTTCCTTGTTAGTCACCTTCCAGCGATGTGCAAACGCTCTGACAGATAATTACCAGTGATATTGATTCTAACTAGGGCAGAAAACGAACGGACGACTGTGAAGGAGAGAGTTATTTATAAGGCTGTAGTTGAAACGTAGCCTGTCCCGCAGCGTGAGGGTTTAAGTGCAAAAAATGCCCTTGCTGCTCTGCCTCTGCTGGCCTTCCTGGAGGGGGGGACGGCCGCTTCACTGAACAACACTGCTTCCATGTCCTCACACAGGTTCTGGGACAGGGTCCTGCGGCAGCGGTGAGGTCTCACCCCTCTGAAGCACAGGGCTGATTTATTTTGATGCTGATTGCATTTCCCCTCCATTCGTCATCAACTGCTTTCTGGTGAAACCCGGGAGCTGCTTTTTCTCCATCCATCTCCTAAGCAGGAAGGGCGATTACTCCAATCCCTGCCATCACAGCAGGCAGCACGGGCAGGGGCAGTGCAGGCAGCAAGCAGGCAGTGGTGACCGCTCGTGGCAGGACAGCAACAGAGAAGGGACCCCTTCAAAGGGGAGGTCTGGTGGGGCATGGAGCTGTGGCTGCGTGCTGTGGTTTGAAGGTGAGGGAGCTCCTCCCTGAGGCATTAGGAAGTTGCTATGGCGACTTGTGATTCCAAGATGAATTTTTGAGGCTCCACAAACTGGCACCACTGGCTTGGCGTTTCCCTTCCCTTCTTCCCGTTCGTCTCTGCTCAGGGAGCAGCCACCTGCTGTCAGGATGGATGTGGCAGCTGTCCTGCCCTGGCAGTGTAGTAAAGGCTGAGAGTGGAGACCCAGAGATCTGCGGAGGAAAGGTTTTGCCTGCGGTCCAGTTTGCTGACATGGGGGAGTCTTCCCTGCATTCATGGTCTGCAGGAATCAGCACGCTGGCAATGGGAGACTGGCTCGAACCGGGACACAGAACTAGCCCTTAGTGTTCCTGTTAACACTGAGGGGTGTGTGCAGACCTAACAGCCTGCACCTTCCTCGAGGAAGAAAGACCCTTCCCTTCCAGGGGGTGCAGAGAGCAGCTTGGCCCAGCGGTGTACAAACACGAGGTTGACCTGTGTCTCTGTGCTGGGTTTCTATGTGTGGTGAATTACCTGTGCCTTGCTGGGCTTCCCCAAGGCAAGTGAGGTTTTGGCTTTGTCTGCAACTTTCCCAGGTGGCTCTGAACCCTCCCCGCTTGGTTTTGTGGTGGCCCGTGGGCACTTTCACTACATCAACTGGTTAATGTCACCTCAGATCCCATCAGCCGTCTCTTGGGCACCTCTAGGAAGAAATAAATAGCTGTCCCGGCAGCAGCTGAACGCAGGCACAAGCAGCCTTGGACTGAGGTGGTCAGGTCTGTCGCAGTGCCCGTCAGCTGGAGGGTGCGCCTGCTCGGCTGCCTGCGGCAGGACAGCAGCAGCATGAGGCCCTCTGCCAGCAGCCACGCTTGCAAAGAAAGGGTTTGCAAAGAAAGGACTGCAGACTGCCACGGCTACCATCACCAGGGAATCTCCTGTGGGCACTGGCCCTACCTGCCTCTTGCCAGACAGAGACCTGGCCCCTCAGGACTGTTATTTCTGTGTCCTAAGGCTCAGGAGCTGCAATGCCAAAGCCCTTTGCAGCTGTCGCCCTCATGGCTCTGTCGGAGGCCTGTGGGATGCTGGGCTGAGGCTGCTGGCCCTGAGCACTGGGCTCATTTTCTCTAGCAGCTCTGTGCTCCCTCGGCCGGGCCAAGACCTAAGCTGCTGGCCGCAAAGCGGCGGTGGTGCTTGCTGGGGAAGGAAGGCTCTCACCAGGCCGTTGTTAAATGACAGCAGTTCTGACACCAGCACTGGGCTGGCCGAGGCCAACTGCACGGAAGTCAGGCACCGGGGTTCTGCCAGGCGGGCGGTGCAGGGACAGGTGGGTATTTGGCCAGGGCTCTCTTCTCTCGGCTGGCTTGCCTCCTCACTGTGCTCAGCCTCCTTTGCAAGCAGCACGATGTTCTGCATGGCTTGCCTTCTCTTCACGTGTCGCGGGCACTAGCTGATGTCCCCTGGGTACCCAGCACAACCTATGGCTGTGCCGACACTTCACAAGTCTTTTCTCCTCTGAGCGGAGCAGCAGCAGCGACTGCTGCGGCTTTTCCTTCCTGCACTCTCAGTGGGCTTTGGTGCCAGTGCTGGCGATCACCTCCAGGCACAAGAAACCAGCCCAGGCCCCATTGTCTCCTCTGCACTTTATCCCCAGCCAAGAAAAGTGCCAATTGGTGCCAGCTGTGCTGGACTGCTTCTCGCAGGGCTGGGAGGGGGCCAGGTCCAACCCCCCTCTCTTGTTTTCCGTGCAGCATCCCCGGGTCTGTCTATCGATGCCCAGGGATTTCGCACTTGGAGAGCCGCCTGCCCAGTGCCCTGCTCTGTTCCATATGCTTGAGCTATAGGGGACATTATTTCAGCCATGTTGTAATAACTCTCCCTACTTTGAGGATGCTGTGAAGCCAGATCGCCCTGGCTCAGGGGACTAGCAGCAGCCTTGCCCCTCTGCACTTACTTGTCCTGTGGCTGCTTTCCAAGCCCAGCACAACTGGCAGGAGAAAACCTACCAGTAAATACTTCTGGGTTTGCGATGGCTGCCAGGTTCAGGGTGCCATCGAAGGAAGCCGTCTGAGAGGTCACCAAACAGCGGTGGAGCTGGGAACAGTGCAGGTCAGCATGGTCAGCCGCCATTCCCAGAGTATTCCCAAAAGATTTCCTTTGCAGGGGTTTAAACCACCCCACAGCACTGAGATGTTAATGCTGTCCATCTCCTCGTGCTGCTGAGGGGCTTGCAGCTGGTCTTGACCCTGATGTGGGACATCTGTCCTCCTGCCAGATGCCGCTCAGCTTCAAGGTGCTCTGGGTTGTACTTTGGGAGGAGGGCACCAGGCTCCCTCTAAGCCATCCTGCCCGGGGGCTGCTGGCAGCTTAGCAGGAGTCAGGTGATGCCTTTAGAGCCAGGCAGTACAGACTAGTCCTGCTTCTTACGGGAGGTGACTTAACGTCAGGGTCACAGCGGGGAAAAGCTGGACATGGGAAGGTTTTGCTGTGGAGCAGGGGGCACAACAGGTGCTCTTTTTCTACGAAGTCATGGCTTCGCCAGATTCCTTTCCCCGGCCCGTCAGGGGCTCCTGTAAATGCACGAAGAGCGAGTGGAAAGCACCTCTGCCGTGGGCCAGCTCCGGCACCTTAGCAGTCTATAGCTGCCTGTCAGCCCTAGGGCCCCGCCGAGTCGTTGAGCAGTCTTGTGGTTTGAGCGACCACGGAGGAGCCAGGAAAATGAAGGATGAGCAATCGGCTCGTGACGGTGACCTGGGCAAATCATTTGACCTCCTTGTGCCTTGGACTGACGAGGACTCCCCTACAGAAGCCGGAGGCTTCCCTAGCTCCAGCCAAGAGCAAGCCCCTAGCCCTGGTGACAATGTGCAATGCACGGCCTGGGTGTCCCGGAGCCAGGACCTCACAGAGCAGCAACCATTCAGGCTCCCTTGTTGTGGGTGCCAGCCCCAAGCCCTTTGAAAGCTGGGGGAACACTCGGAGATTTCAGAGCTCTTCAGACTGGGACTCGATCGCTTCCCTCCAGCGTCTGTCTGGCTTTTGAATCGCTGCACAATGAGCTATAAACGACAATTAGAACGAGAAACGAACGGGGAGACCAGCCGGCTCGAGGCACCGTTTAAAAATACCAGGACTGTTTCTAAACGTAAATCACTGTGCCCAAAACAGCCTCGGGCGGCTTCGCTGAAGGTTATTTGCTGGCCCAGCTGAAAGAGAGTGTGTGGTCTCCACCAGCTCTCAGACGATGCTGTGCAATGCCGTTTGCTGGCACAGGCAGGAGGGAGGCCCCGGACTCGGGCAGTCCTGAGGACACAGGCCGTTGCTTCTCTCCTTCAAGGGCACCGCTGAATGCTGTTGGCTGGTCAGTAACAGAGTCAGGTGGGATCAATACCCTCTTTTTCCCCTGAGGAAGGTGAAGTGCTGTGCTGGAGGCCGGACCAGGGGTGGGGAGCTGTGTGGTATCCTGACTTCCCAACGTCTTCTGCAGACTGCAGACGTGGCTCCTGGTCCTGTGAGCACTGCTGTGGATACTTTAGCACGGGCAGGGGCAGCACTTACTCTCTTTCCTGACACTGTAGCCGACGACTTTTACCTCCAAAACCCTGGCCAAATGGGAAAAGTTCCCGGGACTCCGTGAGGTAATTGATCGCTTGACTGGGGGACCTGTGGCTGTGAACGTCCGGCTGAGAGAGGGCTTTGGACTGGGAGCGCCCACCAAGAAAACCAGGCAAAATGAACGGCATTTCCAACACAGAGCAGTGATCTGGCACCTCGACACCTGCCCAGGTCCAGCGTCAGTGCAGCTGCGACCATTCAGCACATGAGACAAGTGCTACTCACCTCACAGGCACCCAGCCTGGCAGGGAGGGTGGGCATGGCTCTACAGCCACAGGCTTGGCAGCTGAACTCCCCAGACCCTAAGAAGGGCCAGCTGCTTCGAGATGCAACCTGGGTTGCAGAATCATAGAATCCTTAGGGATCAGAAGGGACCTCAAAAGATCCTCCAGTCCAATCCCCCTGCCACAGCAGGATCACCCAGACCCAGTGGCACAGGAACACAGCCAGGCGGGGCTGGAACGTCTGCAGAGAGGGAGACTCCACAGCCCCCCTGGGCAGCCTGGTCCAGTGCTCCGGGACCCTCCCTGGGAAGAAGGTCCTGCTGAGACTGAGAGGGAACCTCCTCTGTTCCAGCTGGCACCCAGTGCCCCTTGTCCTATCCCCAGATGCCCTTGAGCAGAGCCTGGCTCCATCCTCCTGACACCCACCCCTCACAGATTGAGAGACAGGAATGAGGTCCTCTGTCAGACTCTTCTCCAAGCTCAAGAGAACAGTCTCTGCATGGAGACCCTGCAAGAGGCTGGATTTCCCTCTCCTGTGGAGATGAGAACCATGGGGAATGAATTTGACCTGCACAGGGCACCTGGGCTGGAACCAGAGCCAGATGAGACCCAGCTAGCAGACAGAGCCCGTGCCTCACTCACAGCTTGGCTACTTTTTCCAGCTCTCTGCCACAAACCACGGAGAGGCAGACGGATCAAATTCTATGCCTGCACTCCTCAAAATGTTCAAGTAGATGATGGCAGTGGCCACTTCGATCTTCCCAATTAATAGTTTGAATCTGCCATGTGAAAAACGAGCTCGGTTGTGATTTCCCTTTGCTTTTCTTTTCCCGCTCTTGTAGGCACTTCTACTTCCCGCTTTCAGCTGAGCGTGGAGGCAGAAGCATCACACTGCTATTAGAGAAGCTGTTTTGGTGCCGCTTCCATCCCACCCAGAGCCAGCAAACACAGGCAGTTTTGCAAGAGAGCTCGGCCCCAGTAAATTTCCAGCCCCCTTTCCATTTCTGTGTTTATTTAGTTGTCTCAGTGAGTCAAGGAGCAGCGCCCAAGTGAGGTGCCGAGGACAGACTGTCAAACAGATTTCACAGACCAAGGACCGTGAGCAACAGGCTTCTCGCTGGACCAGTAGCTTCTGGCGAGGTCACCCTTCTGAAAGCACAGCCAAGAGTGGCAAAGACAGGGGCACCCGGCTTCTGGTAACTCCGGCTCTCCACAGTAACCCAGAAGGAAACTTCTGCCCAGAGAGGGAGTGCAGAGGCTCCAAACCCGCCTGGACGTGCTCCTGTGCAGTCTCCTCGGGGTTGGATTAGCAGCTCCTCTTTGGAGGCCCCATCCAGCCCCTCCTGTTCTTCACGATCTTAGTAAATCCCATCAGTAAAAGCACGGTTTCTGGCAACATCTCCCCGCACCCCGGGACCTTTCCTCGGACTTCCCTTCCCTCCCCTCCTTTTCCCGCATGACAGATCGCACTTACAGCTCCCGGTTCCTGTCTGGGTTCACGTGAGCATCGTCTCAGGCACCAGCTGAACAGCCAGGGCCCGGGCAGATGTTTACACTTGTGTGGGGTGCGCACGACGGCTCTGGGGGATGAACTCTCCTTCCTTGGCTCCTTTTCTCCTTCGGCAGCAGAGTCCTGCCAGGGGCAGACAAATCCGCATTTCCCATAGGGTGGCAGCCCTCACAACACCAGCTGCTCTGCTTGCTCACGTCTGCAGCCAACCCGTCCGCATCGCTGAGTGCCAGTGCTCTCAAGCACCCTCAAACCACACGTGCTCACACACAGCCCCTCAACTCAGGGCAGACAGAGAGAGGGCTGGCAGGGGTTTTTGCAGGCACCAAGAATTCTGCTCTCTTCATCAGATCAGGGTGAGAACTGTCACGCTGGATGAAGCCACTGTTGCAGCTCCCTGGTGGGCTACAAACCAACCCCAACCAACCTCAGAGCCAGGAAACCCCCAAGCAGACTCCGAGCTGCCATCACCCCACTCCAACCCTGCCTCAAAGTTGCTCTGTGCTCTGCTGGGCACAACCGTGGGCCCCTGCAGCAGAGCCCGAGTCAGCACAGTCTGCGGGTGTTTCTATGCCGGAAGGCTGGCAAGACAGGGAGGGTGAGTGAATGCACCTTTGTGTCCTTGGTAAGAGAGCGAACGCTCCTAGGAAGGGGTTGTGAAATCCCGGTTGTCCTGCCACACCGAACGATGATGTGCCAGAGCCCGCAGTTCACCTGCCAACTCCAACGCAGGGATACTTGGAACTAGGCCTGGAGGACATGCTGCAGGCTTGGGGGCCAGAACAGAGGTTATAAAGAGATTTGGAGCCTTTGGGCTGTAACTGCATCCCCACACTGCTTTGCCATCTGGATGACACTGCAGGGTTTCGAAGGGGGGGGGGTGTGTGACACAGTCTATGCAAAGCAGTCTCAGCTGACCCCACAGCCCTGCCTGCGTACGGGTGTGAGTGCTGCCTCAGCAGACCACGTACGCCTTCCCCACTGCCAGCTGCGGCAGTAGCCCTGCTCTCTGCTTCCCCAAGCAATGGCTTGGCTGTAACAGCACCCCCATCCACCACAGATCACTGCAGGACTGGGCTCAGCCTGGCTTTTGTGATGGATCTCAGCCGGCTTCCACCACTGCGGCATGGTTTCCTTCCAGAAATCAGGGTAGAATTTGGCTCGGCAGCCGCTCTCCTCTCCCTGCCGACTTCGCCATCTCCACAGTTTGTTTAGCAGGCTGCAGAAGGCCCCCAGCTCCAGCCGTTGTGCAACTGCAGGTTGTGCAACGGTTTTACCACCGAAGGCCTGGCACAACAGACCTGGCTATTCGGTCGGATCGGGAGCAGGCTGGCTGGCACTGGCAACGCCACCGATGACACTTAGACAGGGTTAAAAGTCATCAGGACGCCACTCTGTCACCTGGAGCGTGCAGCCTCTCAGGTCACCAGCATGGGTCTGGCCGCAGCCGGGTCTCACCCCAGCGGCAGCAGATGAAGGTGGAGGCACACAGAGAGCGATGGGTGTCGTGGAGTAAAACCCTGCTGTACAGAGAAAAGGGTAACTCTCGGCTGTTTGCAGCAAGAGAAACAGGCTGCAGTAGCACAGCTATGCAGACTGTTTATCTCAGGCCCTGCCACTTCGGACTAAGACAGCGCAGCCTATAAATAGAGCGGGCACCTGTGACCCAATGACAGGGACAGCACCCCACGTCCGAAAGCCCTGGAGCACAAGCCTCTTTGGAGTCACCTGGGATCCTGTTCTGCCCTCCTCCGTGGGCAGAAGCAGGGTGTGAATCACACAGTGACAGCCTGGCAGGACTGCCCAGCCGCTCCTCTGAGCAACACAAGGATGAGATGCCACCTCATCCTGCCCCTGCACTATGTGATGCTCAGAAGGCTCAAAGCTGCACAGGGAGTCGCTGACCCCTTACCTGAGACCAGAGGAGATGCTAAGAGCTCCCACGCCTCAGGCACCACCATAAACCCTGCGGCTGTCTGCCTGAAGCCTGCTCCTCTCCGCTGATGACACATCCATCACAACCCCTGTGTCTGCCCACCTACAGCCAGGGCTGCCCTGCCGTGGAGGGACGGGCTTGCCAGTCGTGGACTAAACAAGAAGGACGGAACAGTCTGTGCCCGAGCTAAACCAAATCCCCGCCTTCATGGCTGGGATCAGTCTCTGTCCCCTGGGGACTCTGCTGACGACGCCCGCTTTGTTGGCTAAAGACCGGGCTGCGAACCCACGGCCTCGCCACCCAAGCAAGAAGCCGGTCTGGATTCCCACCAGCCTGCACTTCAGCAACCCCACTTGTTCACAGCGCAGCACCAGTGCGCCAGACAAACGCGTACGAACAACAGGCTTTATCAAGCGCTACCTTCAGCAGCGACGCGCGCGTTTACTCGAGTGGATCTGACCTGACAAGGGGCTTACACCCCTGGGTCCCTCTGCGGCATGCACAGCTCCTCCCTGCTCTCACTTCTGCACTCTGACTCCACGTAAATAACTGGGGTGCTTGCCGCCTGCTTCAGGAGAGGCCCCCTCCCCGCGGTAACCAGAGACACTCAGACACAGAGGCCTGGAGAGCCGTGCTTTATTGTTAGGAACTCACTGGTGGGAGGGGGTAACAATATTTAAGGGCTGGGCCGTGGCCCGACATCTATCCTTCACATAAAACACCTCCCATTGGAGTTGCCCCAGGAGAGTACAGATCGCTCTCATGGATGAGAGAGGAGAGCAGGGCAGGGCCCCAGTTTTGACAGCACCAGCAAAACCATTAAAACGCCCAGGTCCCTCCATTCACAACCTGAGAAGCAGCATCCCCTCCCGTTAAGGACTGCAGAGCTCCCTCCTGGGATCCCTACAGCCGAAAGGCACTGTGGCACAGGCTAGTCAGCACTGCTAGCTCTTTGTTGTTGACACCGCAGCTCTCTCTTAAGCAGCAAGAGCTGCATGTGGACTCTCGAGCACTGGGGACATCGTCTGGGGTGCGAGACAACGAGAACAGCTGCAGGCTTGAGCTCAGGGCACAAACGTACGAAGCCTCAAGCTCTTCCAGCTCCAAGAGCAGAAGCTTCCCTTGATGCGCAGCGAGGCACCTGCTTCTTGTGCCTGCAAGCAAGAGAAGTGTCAACACTTCCAGTGTGAGCCGGCTGCCCGTCCCTAACAAATCACAACTGTTTAACTTAGCTGAGGCTGCGCTTTATGCGCCTAACGACCACATGGAAGGAAGAGGACATCGCTGCTGAAACAGACCCTGTAACTTAATTTGATGGACTGCATAAACCAACTGGAATTAATCCAGCTGCAGGGTCTCTCTCTCTACCAACTTACTGCAGGCTTTCTGTTTGTGTGCGACTCTTTGGGCTTGCGATCCTCAACCGGTCTGGCTTCACCTAACCCCAGCAGCTGCTCACTTCATGGCGCGTAGCTGATGCAAGCTCCCACAACCATTCCACTGCAAGCCCCTCGGGTTGCACACCAACTGGTACATGACGCTCCATCTTCACTGGCGTGTAAGGCCCACGGGAGCGGTTTCCACCAGCAGTGAGGCTGGAGCAGTAGCGCAGCAGCCTCACCCACGGGAAGCACGAAGAAAAGGCACATCTGAAGCTTTATTCCCGTTCACTGAAGGTGACTGCTTTTCTGTGTTCTGCTTTGAGCCAGCATGCTGCTTCCCAGCAGAGCCCCGTGACACAGTCGCATTTGCTCTGCTTTCCAGAGGCTGGCTCATTGGTAGCACAGCTAACTCCAGTTTCAGAAGCAAACACAGTTACTGACCAGCTCAAGCCGGTTCCTCAGTCTGGGAAGGAGCAGATATCTGGATTCAGGGAGGCTGTAAGCCCAACACCTGCAGGGGAGCTGTACAAGATTCAGTCTCCAAGCACTCTCCATCAGCCCCGTGCCCTCTCTGCATAAGCAGCAAACCCACGTAGGGGAGGTGCATTCTGAAATGGACCCAGGACAAACAGGCAACCAAAACTCACTGAAAAATTGCAGGACCAAAGGAAGTTGTCCCCAGCGTCTTCTCCTAAGAGAGGAAGAGCCCTCTTGGGTTCTGGGGAAACCCTGCGACTTGTCTTTTAAAGCCACACCAAGATGCAGCAGAAACCTGCACGAGCTGAGCTGGCTGCCACCCACAGAGCTGGAAGGAGCACCTCTGGCGTCGCCCTGTCACCGAGCAGCCCTGCCAGCCTCTGAAAGCAAGAAGGGCAGGCAAAGGCATAAGACCCCGACCTTCAGCTGAGAAGAAAGCTGGCAGCATGCTCATTTAGCCCAGTCAGCTCAGGCCAAAGATGGGCTCCACACAGATCGACATCTCCGAGGCTCCTTCAGACAACAAAAGCCGTACACACTGCAAGCTACAGGCGTTTACTTCCCTGACTCTTCCCCTGGAGCTTGAATTTAAGACACAGTTTAACTGCTCAGTACGTGAGCCCTCGCAGCCACGTTAGCTGAGAACATCTGAAGCAGGGAGAAAGAAATCGCTTCCAGTTATGTTGTCGGTGCGATGCGCACAGCGTTCGCGCGCCGCAGCTCCGTGGTGCCCCACGTTACAGGGGGCTGCATGGAACTCAGGAGCGTTCCTGCTCTTCTTCGCAGCTCTTCCACTTTTTCCTCCTTCTCTTTTCAGTCTTTTGCGATTTCTCCGGTTTCCCTCCTAACAGAAGTTCCTGGAAGCAGCGCTACTGCTCGCTGGTGAAGAAAACAGCAAACACACGCTGATGTGGCTAGCATTGCTACTCGGCAAGGAAGCCAGAAACGACTTCTCTTGGTTCTGAACCAGGCTGCTGGTGTTTGATTCACAGACATTCCTCCTCCTTCCGCTCATCTTGGCTGCAGAGTCACAGAATGTCAGGGACTGGAAGGGACCCTGAAAGACCATCTAGTCCAATCCCCCTGCCGGAGCAAGACCACCTAGAGCGCTTTAGAGAGGAGCCTGAAGGCAGCTCTAAGGCTGCAGCCGAACGCTGCCCTGGCCTCCGCCGCACACAGCAGGACCATGGATTCACACAGCACAGATGCAGCTGAGCAGGCTCGGTGAATGAAGACAAAGAAGCTCCCTTGTATCTCGTGCATTCTAGGTTGTGGTCCCTTCTAACCACAGAGAAACAGCTACAAATTGTTCCGAGAGCAAAACCGCTTGGCATCTTGGCGCTGGTTGTTTTTAACTCTGCAACAATGGGCTCTGTTTGCTCCTCTCAATCTCCGTTTTTTATTCTACACTAAAGCAGGAATACTGATAAAAGGCTACTCATGGCTTCTCCCCGCGGTATCAGGGTGGTGGCATGTGATGATTCACATGGGGGGTGTTTGATCCAAGAAAGCCCAGCCTCTGCTTATTCTTCCTTTGTTCTGTCATCTAAGGTGCAAAAGCAGAGAGAGATGAGTTGAGGTTATTGTTTTTCACTAACAGTAGTCACAGAGCAAGCTGCCTATAAGCAAAACAGCAAGGAATAGGACTCTTCAGCGCTGAACATCGCAAGCGATGCCTTTGAAGTGGGAGAGCTGTCTCCTGCAAAGCGCAGACATTTTATTCTCGTTCTTATCCAGCCCCAGCTCTCTCATCTGTGCTGCTACTGGGCTGTGTAGCACTGCAGAGGGTCAGCATTTACCCCCAGTGCTCTGTAACCACAGAATTAAAAGGCGGTCTCAGACGCAGAGACTTTAACTTTCTGCTAGGAGGGAGCAGGTCCAGCCAGAGGGGGGGGACAGAAAAGCCCTGCTGGACAGCAAGGTCAGGCACAACAGGCAACAGTGCTGCACATCCAGCCTAAAGCGCTGCCGAGTCTTTCAGTGTTTGGAAGAGGGGATCGTTAGATTACTGTGTAGATGCCACTGAAGTGCTTCCCACAAAGAGAACACGGGGTGCTTTTCTGAAATTGGAGTGAGCAAACCAGAGGCACCTCCAGCAGAAAGGGAGCTGCCCTGCTGATGCTGAGGTGAGAGAAACACACAAGGTGCATAGGCAGCAGCGGGCTTTCGGGGTGCCCAGCAGCCTGTGGCCCATACAGGAGAAGGGGAGCCACAGAAGGGGCACAATAATGAGGATGACACAAGCCAAGCAACAGGCTCAGCACACTGTTTCCTCACAGCACAATTGTTTCTGCACCACCAGCACCAATGATACCCTCAGTGGGGGAAAAAACCCCAAGTGCCAGACTCAGAAAGCTTTTCTGCCTGCCAGCAGCACGTGGCTGTTCCTGCAGCTATGCCTGCTCCACTGCCGGGTGCTGCGGTGCCTGCACATGCCAAGCCCATCGTCACCTCTGCATTTCTCCCTCTGCCCTTGCTCCTCCTGGGAGGATTTCATAACTAATTCCCCCCCCCCCCCCGTCTTCTCTACTTACCCATTCTCGGTTGATGCTAACAGAACGATTTCATTCTGAGCCCCTAGCAGTGCAGCTACACAGAAAGCTGCTGCAAGGAAAGATAAAACCGCTCGGTCTCTTTTGTAACGCTGTCCTGGCTGTGACCTGACGAGAGGCGCTGCGATCACCCACGCATGCTCGTGTTGCCACACACTACAGGCAGGGCACTCACCTGCTCCTTGAGCTCAGCAAGCTGACTGGAAAGCTGTTTCACAAGGCTCATGGTTGACTCCAGCCTCTCCTGCAGGTTCCTGATTTCGTTTTGTTCGCTGTCCCCTTCATTGCTAACAAGGGACATGGCTCTCATCCGAGGGAACCAGTCCAAGTTCTTCTCCTGCACGGGTGTCAGAGAAATTCGTGGTGTTAGTGGGAGTTTACGCCAGCGTTGCTAAGCTGAGAATAGAGAATGCAGCTCAGAAGGCCTCAGCGGAGAGCACACAGCTTAAGCAGTGGTAAATTCAGAACACACTGTACACATCAGTTCTCCCTAGCTTCGAGGAGGGCACCGACTGGGAAACCCTTGTTTGCCACAGCCGTGCCTGTCTCGTGGCACGAGTAGTGTTGGCACATTCACCCACAGGTCTGGCATGCGTACACTCTCACTGGGTCAGCCCAGGGAGACTTCTCAGGCATACTAGCACCAGGAATGCCTGAGTGCTCCTCATGTTTTGCTGCCTCACTGTCCCTCCAGGCTGGGTGGCCCCACCGATCCTGGCAGCAAGGTCAGCCGACCGACTCCTGGCAAACACGACAAGCCACAGACTGGCTTGGAGCACGGCTACTGCAGAAGCAGAGGGACCTCGGGTTCAGCTGCCCACACCAGAAGACCTGGGGTCCTGGGAAGCTTTAAGGTGCGATTCAGATTGCACACGTCAGGCAAATGCAGGCAGCCCCGTGGCCTAGGACTAACCTGCTGCGGACCAAGCAGTACATGGGATAGCAGATCTCTGTTCACGGACTCAGACCATCAACTCCATCCTAACTCCTGACCTCTGGAAGTCCCTTCCAGCCTGGAAGGTTCTATGAGTCTGTGACCATCTCCACAGCTCAAAGGCACAGGTATTTGTGTGCAGACTCTAACAGCTGGAGATGCCCGAGGGCACGAGACAAGGGCAACAGGTCCTGCAGGTGTTCAATACACTCACGCACCTCTGCCCTCCACCGTGAGGGCAGTAGGAGAACGGTGTTCTGCAATGGGCCCCACATAACCAGCACTCTATCAAAGTGGGGGAAACGAAGGAGAAAATGAGTTGTTTCCAGAAGCCCCCCTACCAGATCTCTGGCAGGCAAGAGCTGCACTACTTGTGTTCTCGGAAGTTGTTATCTGGTGCCGTTTTGGGAGCACTGAGTCTCAGACTCTGCCTCACCATGGAAACAGAAGTCAGCGATGATTCTGCAGTATTTACAGCTGGGCAGCCCAGGGCAGCTGCACGTGAGCAGGGCCAAGGACGCCGGCCAGGCAGAGCCACGAGCCCAGCACTGCACCACAGAATCATAGAGTGGTTTGGGTTGGAAGGGACCCCAAGGACTCTCTAGCTCCAATGCCCCTGCCGTGTGCAGGGACGCCTTCAAGTAGACAAGTTGCTCAAGGTCCCATCCAAGCTGGCCTCGAGTACTTCCCAAGACTGAGCATCCGCAACTTCTTTAGGCCACCTGTCTCAGTCTCACCACCAGCCCCTTCACCACCAGTGAAGAGCTTCCTCATGTGCAATCCAAATCTTCCCTCAACCAACGTGAAGCCATTACCGCTCTCTGGATCCCCACAAGCCCCTCTAAAAGGTCCTTGTACACCTCCTTCAAACAGTGAAAGGGCACAGTGAGGTGCCCCTGCAGCCTTCTTTTCTCCAAGCTGAACAAACCCTACTCTCTCAGCCTGTCCTTGCAGAAGAGGGATTGCCTCCCCCGATCACCTGTTTTGGCCTCCTCTGGATGCATTCGAGCAGATCCACGTCCTCACTGTGCTGTGAGCTCCACTGCATTCTGCAGCCCAGCGCTCAGTCGGCTGCGCACACTGCTGGAGCGAGGCCCCTTTCCTCACTGCCCACGTTCCCGAGCCTCGTGACCTCATTACGACAATTCAGCGTGGTCACACACAATGCCATTTTCAAAGGGTCATAACTCATCCCAATCAAAGCCAGTTCTCACCAGCAGAGTTGGAGCGCACGTGGAAGGAGCACACGTGACCCTCCCTGCTGGGTATCCCCAGCAGACACAGAGTGGTGAACTCCTGTCTCCGCCGCACGTGTTTCTGCTTACAAGACCAGCACTCGTTTCCCACAGTACGCTTTGACAGTTCCTTTAGGCCAGGGTCCGCAGACCACGCGCCCAGCACTGAGGGCAGGTGGAGTCGTTCCTAAGCCTCGTCAGTGCGCACAGTCTTGCTGGATCAATGCCCTTGGTTTTCTTTTGCAAAACATTTGCCAGCAAATTCCTCTGCTGCTGCAGGCACAGCAATGAACTCAACACCGCTACAGCCAACACAGCTGCACTTGGACCTGAATGCTTCCTGAAAAGCTCTGCTACCTGCACCCGTTACAGCTCCTCTTGCCTGAGGCACCTGAAGACACCAAAGGCCACTCCACATGGCAAGAGATGTCAGCTGAGAGGCCAGAAGCACGGCAAGGCTCACCCCAACACCACCGTTTCTGGAGCCAGGCTCCATCACCGCAGTTCGTGTGTGTGCTGAGGACTGCAGCATGCACTTCACTAGCTCTGTTTTCCACCTGCTGCTCCCTCGTTTCTCCAGGATGCCAGGCAAAGATCACCTCCTGCCTCAGACAGACTTTTCCAGACTGACCCACCACCACACTGCAGAATCCAGAAGAGCACTGCACAGGTCCTCATGGATGCCAGACACCTTGGCCCAGGGAGCTGGCCTCTCTTGAGGCTCCACTCAGCACATCATTGTGCTTCCTGGGAAGAGGGATGGCCAGAGGCAGGTGAAGACAGGGACAGAACACACTGTTATGCAACATTGTGGAGCTGATGGTAGCTCTCCAGCCAGAACTGCTCTGAGCCATGTGCTTGCTTACCTTGGCACCATGAGCCTCAGAGTTACAGGCACTCAATGACAGCCTTCACTTACTCAAGTGTGCCCAGCTTCTCCTTCCCAGCACTGCTGTGATCATCCCTGCCAAGAAACCCATTGTAGTTACAGACCAAGGAGGTCTGGGTAGTTGTTGGCCAAAATGTGGTGGAGGATCAATCAAGGACTCGAACCCAGTTCTAAGAGAAGCTGACGGGTTCGGTTGGACGAGAGACTGAATGACAAGATGTTTCTGGCAGCAGAGAGGCAGTAGGTCAAAGAGCTGACCACAGGTCTCTCACTCGGCAGTCACGAGTGCTGTGTTGGGTGTGGGCTTCTTGGTTCTCATACAGATCCAGAACCCAGTCCATCTGTGCATCTCTGTCATGCAAAGTGGTCAGCAGGGAGCACATTCCAGCCTGACAGCTTGTCTGCCAGTTACAAACACTTCTCTAGCTTGGACCACGAGTTAGTGGATAGATTCCTTTGCCGAGCTTCATGCTTTTGTTGGGCACTCTTCTCTTCTCCCTGCACTGTGAACCGGAGAACTTCATGAAGAGGCAGCATGCAAGGCAGCTCTGGCTCACAACACTACTTGTCTACCACAAGGAAACAGCAGTTGCTGCCGGGGACAAAACACTTGTGATCACAACCCTCTCAGGATCCAGCAGGCAGACTGCACCAGGCTTTCTCAGGTTGCTGGAGGGAGCAGGGCAAACAGTGCACGTGGCTCAGTCAATAACCACAAGGTCACATAACCTGAGCATAAATGAGCTCACAGAGGGTGAGCTATGTGGATGGGTTGCTTCTAAACCAGGTAGCTGCCCAGACCCAGAACTGATTGCTAGAATGCAGTGAAATAAACTCTCTACTCAACTGGGGCTGCAGGCAGAGTACGGTTATCGCTACTTCATTCCCGCACAGAACAGCAGCTACTCACAGCCCAGCCTCAGTCTCTCTGCTCCTTGCTCCACAAACACAATGTCTGCCTTGCAGGACTCATATTTTAGGAGACATCTGTGTCCAGGGCAGAGAGCAAGCCAGACAGGAAGGCGGCAGGGACACAGCCTCCCTAACATCAGTTCAGCTTGGGGGGAAAGGCAGGTGGGGCTAGCCACAGGGCTGCGGGCCAAAGAGAATGCACACAGGCAGAGCAGCCACATGAAGTGGCTCCAGCAGGCTTGTTCACTCTGTCCTTCTGCATCAGCTGGCAGGACTGCGGCAGGAACCCCAGCTCACCCAGGGCAAACACCTCTCTGCAGGTCACTCTGGGTCCACGTAGCTGCAAGGTGCCCACAGTGAGGGCACATGCCCAAGAAATCACAAGGCTCAGAGGGTCTGCTGCTGGCCTCTTCTGAGAAACCTCAGAAGGGTTTATCAGAGAAAGGGCTGCGTATGCCTGCTGGACCCCGTTCCCTTTTGTGGGATCTCCTGGGGAGGCAGGGGGAGCCGACGTCGTCCCTTTGAGAAAACCGTCCATGTGTTTGACTTTGCTAGGTCTGCCTGAGCACGGGTGGAGAAAAGACTGAATCCATTTGCTCAGCCTCTGTGCTTTGTACAAAGTCCCCCTTGAGCCATCCCTGGTCTGTTGGCACAGCCAACTGGCTTCAATCGAGCTCTCATGCTGAGCTGAATCCCTGCCTCTGGAGTAATTGGCAGAGGGATGTTTCTTCAGGAGGTGCTGGTTTCACAGGCTAGCAGTGAGATGGAACAGCTGCGACCAGCGGGAGAGACTGGGCTGAGCCTTTAAAAAAATACGATTCCTAGATAACAGTGAGAAAAAATAGGTCAAAGAGTGGGACGAGGGGGATGGAGTAGTGAGGGCAGCCTAATGCACACTTTCTCCCGGCGCCGCTGCCATAGGCTCAGAGCCCCTCGGCACTGTCAGCTGCACTCCCTTCTCCAGCAGACTCTACTGCAGTGACTCTTAGCCCCTTCTACCCCATGACTCCTTCTTGCAACATGAAAAGGCAGCATCTCGGGACTTCCCTCCTCCCTATTAAAAATAAACGCTGTGACGACTCTCATGACTCCTGCTGGGTTGTGACCTCCACAGCTGCATGCACCCGAGCAGGAGACAGGCCTCCGCATCCCGGACGCTCCCCCGCCTCGCACAGACGATCTGCTCCTTGGTGACTCAGCGGGTGAGCAAACTTCGTCAGGAAGGTGACTTGTTACCCAACAGTGAGGCTGAGAGAACGGATCCTCAGCTAGATGGTCACCAGCCTGTGCACGAGCACAGGCAACACTGTGAAAAGTTTGCCACTACTCAGTTCATCGTACCCCATCCTGCAGCACACGGTCGTCGCTGTGCAACACACACCAACCCCTATGGAAACCCGGCAAGAGCCTCCTACAGCTTTAGAGAGACTGCAGTCTCTCAGGCACCCACTGGCGACGTAAAACCCTACAGCACCAGCATTGAGAGCCACCGCCTCCACTTCCACAGCTCACGGGACAGACACGAGAACCTGCCCCCCCCGCAGACGCTTGGAACCGGAACGCAGTCTGGAACTGCCCCCGGCCCCTATCACACAGTTTTAACGGGGCCTTTGGGGGCTGCGAGAGGCTCTACCGCTGTCATAATGAGGCCAGTCAGGTGTTCGTTCAGGATGAGCCTTGCCCCCTTGTGATATCCCCACAACAACGATGGTGAGAAACAGCAGCAACCCCCATGTGGCAAAGGGTTTCTCTGCTGTCGGGGCAGTCTGGACAGCCGGCAGCTCTGTGTCCTGCTTTTCCAGGAACAGGAGCCCCAACATTCCCACTCAACAAACACACGTAAGGGACCTGGCACCGACCTCCAGACAACGGCCGTCAGTTTGAACGTGGTCTTGTACTGCTGCCGCAGGCAGAACCGTAGCAAACGCTGCGTCTGAGTCTGCAGCGTGCCGGCACACTGGGAGAGGCAGCGGCTCGGGCTGCTTCAGCCAGAGCTCTGCAGCACACTGAGGGAAGCTGCCCTGCTTTGCCCCAGAAAGTAGAAAGCTCTGTGCCAGCACACTCCCGGCTCCCCTCCAGGTGGGAAGCGGGGGACCGGCAGATGCGCAAGGCCTGCAGCCAGCCAAGCACTCACGAGAGCTGCACGCTGTAATGACTGTGCATTCGGAGAGCCTGAGCTCATATCCTGCTGTGGCAGGTGCAGCCACCCCAATTCGAACAGGGGGCAAAAGGAGCCCTGCTGGAGAACTGACCTTGAGCCAGTGGCCCTTGGAGCAGCAGGTTTGCAGTCAGGGACTCTCCCCTTGGGTAGGGATGCTGTCCAAGGGAACTTCCTAAGACTGAGGCTTCACCCCCACTTCGGTGAGTGACACGTTGGCTTTGGGTGCCGTTGAGCAGGAGGTTTCCCTTCTACGAGTGAATGCGTGTGCATTTTGGCTCACCTTCCTTAGAGAGATCTCCTTAGAGCGCAGGGATATGCTGTGTGAGAGTATCTTCCCAACTGGCACCTGACGGGCTGCAACAGACCTGCAGCTCTGGGCAGCTACTACTGTCTGTTTTGTGGGTACCTCTGACACCCACACAGCATCACTCCCCTTGAAACCATGTTTACTTCCCAGGCCTTCCTTTCCCTGTGGCACGCCTTTGTTTCTCAGCTATCGATTCCCTCTGTTTCAGTTCCTCTCTGCCAGCTTCTCTCTGTCACAACCCCGAGGACCAATGCTCTCCCTCGCAGATCTTCAAGAACTGCAGCCCTACGATCTGAAGCTAGGCTTCGGGGTTCAACACCTGTTTCCTCAGCACAGGCATCACTACGGATCTGTGCAAACTCGAGTTCACTTTCCCGTGTTCCTCTGTTTTCAGTGGTCAGTGGTTACGGGACACGCCTGAGCAAAGCCCCTCAGGTCACTCAGTTTCCATAACCGAATTACTGCTGATACAATCCCCGGGCCTGGGGCGCAGCCAAACATCTGGCCAGAAATTCAAAGACCAGTGCTCTTGGCTTTTTTCCCCTTTTGTTAAACAGATGTGGAAGATCCAAAACACGGAGCTGTAAATCACAGCCTGCATGTGGACACAGCCTGTCACGACTGAGCAGAGATTTACTGTGGCTACACGGAGGTTTGGAACAGCCATGAATCACTGGCTTGCTGACTTTATTCATGTGGGTATGGTTTCAATACTCTGACACTGAGAGCACATGTCCTGAGGAAAAGAACCTCTTAGCGGCAGCATAGGAGGCTCTGGTTCGGCCGCAGCTGTCTCAGGGGGTGGGGGGAAGCGCAGCGCAGTGCAGCGCAGCGCTCAGCAATGGCAGCCTCTGCACAGAGGCACCTAGCAGTTCTCCGGCTCTCCCCTCACAGCTCACTGTGGTGCAACAGGCCCGGCTCCCCAGGGCTGAGTCCCTGTTACAGACAAGGGGGTGAGGGGCTCACGCAGCCCCAGCACCGCAACTAGCTCTCACTTCTGTCGCCTCCCTCCCCTGCTGCTGCCGACATAATTTCACCGAATTCACTGTTCATCACCGGACTGGCTCGTGCCCTGCTGAATGGTGCTGGCATTTCTGCCTTGCATCCACTGCATTTTCAGCGAAGACAATTACAGTGCCTCTCCAGTCTCCCACCACTCCTACTTGCACACTACCACACTGCTTGCTCCCACATGCTGAGGCCCTCCTCCTATTCCTTCAGTACAGATGCTACTCCCCACGCTGAACTGCACACAAAAGCCCCGCTACTGATCCCATCGCAGTGTGAGCGTCACCGCTGGGGAAAGAGCCTGTTCCTTACAGACACACCTACCGTTCAGCCAGTAAGGACACCGCAAAGTGCCACCTGGTTTTGGCGACGTACGTCCCGGCTGCCCTCACCTGGCCCGGCTGTATCTGAACCTACAGATACTGCAAAGCCAGTGCAGCGGCAGATGTTATAATGCATGCTCTTCTGCTGCGGGTCTGGCTAACGAGGCAGCAGGACCCACAGAGCACGAGAGCATGAGCACTAAACCGGTGGCTGTGCCTGTGCTTTCAGGGTTTTTACCACCTCAAGGACTTGCTGCAGGCTAAGACACGTGAACAGATCTTTAAAACTACAGATCAATGCTTCCTGTTGCTCAGAGAGAAGGGGGAAAATGAGGAGACTCTCTGCTGCGGCTGCCAGGAGCACCTGTCTGCTGCATAAAGCATGTGCCCGAATCGACTCACCACAATCATCTGCGCCACGTAGCTCTCCGGGCCAGTGTACTCGGTGGGATCTTTCACTTTGACAAGAACGATGAAGTACAAGTAATGCCACATGTTGTGTTCGGACTTGATGTGCTCCTCAAACGAAACAGTCTTGTTGTCGAACTTGTCTCTCTCCAGTCCTGCAAAAAGACACGAGCATACTGTCACCCCCCCTGGATACGGCTAGAGGACGGAACCCACCTTGGTGTAAAGGGTCCTCTGCAACTGAAGGAACTGGATTTAGAGCAACTGCCACACAGAGTAACTGCCAGGCACGAAAGACCAGGCCGGAGGGCGCTCCTGACAGAGTTTTTTCAGCAGCGTTTGCTCTCTCGTGATGTTTTATGGAGTAACAATACAGTAAACACACTACGGCTCTACAGGGCTTGCTAAGCCGAGGACTATCAAGGGCCTGGCAAGGGCTGGTTCTTACTCTTTCTAAACATATGGTGGTCAGCACACGAGATGCCGCCTGGGTCCTGCTCTTGCAAAGATCTAGGCACAAATTTAGCACCAAGCACGTGAACAGGTCTACGTAAGCAGTGACGGGACTGTCGGTGCTCTTGAACCTAACAGTGAGTGTCTGCAGCTCTGCAGTCACACAGCCTTAGCAGAGCGGCAGTCCTGGTAGCGCTCAATTCTCTGGAGAACGTCATGGCGAGGTGTTTGCCTCCATCTTACAGCCTTCCTTCCTGCATCTCTTGTAGAGACAACAGAGGCACTGTGCTCTGCACAACGTCCGTGCTGGTCATTACGAGCAGACCACACCACCGGCCCACAAAACAAGAGGGCATTTCTGAAGCCTCCTGGGCAGGAGGGTGAGCCTCTCTTTGTGAGCGCAGCCGGTCTGTGGGGCTTGAGGCGATTATTTTCACCTAGCTCTTTTGTCCCCTGCCTCATACCGCCTTCTGGAACAGGCAGGCTTGGCTGATGTTAACCTCTGGGAACCCACTGTGCTGTGAAGCAGCGAGCTCTACGTTCACCTGCATTACGCTTTGTGACATGAAGTCAGCTTCTCCATTAGTGGTGATGGCACGAGTGAGACACAGCTCTTCTCCCTCAGATGCTGTGTGGAGACTGTGAAGCCACCTCTCAGCAAAGCTGGCATTTGGCTCCTAAACCAAGTCTATTTCCTGCTGAGAGGGAACTTGTTTGACTGAAACTGTGGTGTCTTCCACACTGTCCTTGCAGCAGGAGCCCCCTTAGGGGAATCTTTGTGTACCGAGGAACAGCTCGTCTCACTCACGTCCCCACCCGTGACACCTACCACAGATGAAACACGTCGTCTTTAGTATTTCCTCCTTCTTCTGCTTTTCGCTCCGGAGGTCAGCAAATGTATCGATGATGACTCCGAAGATCAGGTTCAGCACGATAATTATGACAATGAAGTAGAACAGAAGATCATAGACAACTCGTGCAGCAAACAAAGGCTCCTGAAACGACAGGACACGGTAAGACATGATCACTATGCAGCATCTTCACATGAACGGAGGCAAAGCTGTGCATCTCTCCTGTCACGTGCCCACGCTGCCAGATCGCCTTGGCGCACTATGCCCCTTGTCTTGCACACAGAGACGCACACAGCCACCGGCAGAGGAAGAACAGGGCTTCACGGGGTGTTGGTTTCCTCAGTGGAAACGATGATTACGAAACAGGAAACCACACCAAGTCACCTCATCCATACATCAGGTAACGTCATAACCACCGAACTACGTGAGAGAATCCACAGGGATTGAATTAATTAACTGAAATAACTGAATTTGAAACTTCCGCACTATGTGGAACTCTGCTCTGACTCTGATGCGAGCTGAGTGCAGGTGAGCCACAGGACCCATCCCACGGCAGGTGCCGCACTGACATTTCAGCCAGAGAGACGCCGTATGTACCGGAGCAGAGCGTCGCGTCACGTGCTCATCAGTAAATCCCTCCTGAAGGTTTACCTTCAGAGTTCCCAACCAGCAGAAGAGTGGCCCACGCTGGCAAAGCTGCTTCGCAGGGCCTGCCAGGTTGCGGTACGCTCTGGCTTTCCAAAAGGGGTACACTACTACCTCGAGCTCCTTTCTTTAAGTACCATCATTACACCAAGCTTAACTCTTTCCATAGAATATTCCATCTGGGATGCAAAAACTACATGGAGAAATCAACTGTGAGACATTAGAGTGGAGGAGACACAAATACAGTCTGTAACTTTATGAAATCCTGAGGCATGTATGAGCTGCAGAGGCTGCCCAGGAGGTTGTGGAGTCTCCTTCTCTGCAGACGTTCCAATCCCTTCCAATCCCTAGGGATTCCATGAATCTATGAATGAAGCGCTTCCTCCGCCAGAACACTCACATCTTTGGAAGGCTTTCTGAGCACGTCTCCCACACCCCCACCATTTCTCAGGCCTTGGTTTAGTACGGTCACAATGCACATGAGCAGGGTGTCACAGGTCCTTTCTATCCCATCCTCCTCCTCTTCACCTGCAAACAGGAGAGCAGCAGCTTTAGGAACCACAGCATGAAACCACCCCTCATCAACAAACCCACAACGCTGTGTTAGGAAGAGCGAGTGCCCTACACATCTGCCTTTTCTCTTCCCCAGCTAGGATTTCACTGACCATACCCATCCACTCGCACACCGCCGCCGGTGACAGGCGCGTCAGGCAGACAGACGAGAAAACCCCAAGCAGTTATCCCACCAGTAACTCTGCTAATGACCCAGAGCTCCGCTCCTATACATGGAAGGACCTCTCTGCCCTGCAAGCACTCCCACTGGTTTCACGGCCCCACCAAGCGTGCAGCTGACACACACACACGAGAAGAACTCTAAACAGAATTAGAAGCACATGCGTGAAATAACTGCCTTCCTGTGAAGTAAGCGTTTTCCACCTCCACGCGTACGAGCCAAGTCACGTTAGCATTTCACACTGCTCAGGAGGGGCTGGGTCTTATAAATCTGGACACCGGCACACGTGTCCAGGCACAGGTCTGGTGAACATTAAAAGAAAACCTCACCCTGACCTCAGCATGAAAACTGGAACCCTACTCTCATCTCTGCTGCAGAGCTGTTGCATGGTTTTGGCCGAGCCACAGAGGGTACTATTGTGCAGGAGACATTTGAACGTACAGAGGAGCTGGGCTGGAACACCAGTCCCTGCTGGGGACACAGCCACCACAGCCAGAATTCCTCCCAGCCAGGCACTCAGCCCTGTGCTGCAGCTCCCCTTGGAACAGTCCTACTTGAGTTGTTCCCTGTGCCCTGCTGGCCGGCACTGAAGGTTCAAAACTGTGACTGCTGTTTCTCCTGCCTTCTCTGCAAAGGGCTGTTTGCCCAACGGTGAAGGCAGCGACTCTGCCCTGGTTTGCTTTGTGCACCGAGCGCTGCAACAGTTAACTGAACCAGCGTATTCATCAGCCTCAAAGGACCACGTCTGGGGCACTCAGACAGACTTTGATAAACTGAACCGGCTGCGAGAGCTCGCGTTTCGGAGAAGCGATGTGAACGGAAAAGCAGGGGATCCCAAACTGCAGTGTGCGCACGGTGAGCGGCGTCTGCAGAGCGGCACCGGTGTCTGCTGCTTTTGCCTTCACTACTCTTGCTACACCAGCAAATTCAGTGAGCAAGAACTCCTGATTCAGAAAAGCAGACATCGGGACAGACCTCTGCTCAACTGCAGAGTCATCACAGGCGCCACTAACACTCGTCCCTGCAGATCCACCCTTTTAACGCTCAAATACTGAAACAGAAAGCACTCCAATACCGACGCACGTTCATGTCACGTCTGAGCAGGTTTTTCCCTTCCTCTGCCTTTGAGTCTTCCTCCCACACAGGGCTCCACCAACATTTAGGAGCTTGTCCCTGTGCTTGAGGGGACAAATCAGGTTTCTACAAGCCCCAGCTTCTGCTTGGCTTGGGGAATGAGAGAGCACTTTCACCGACAGAGATGGCAGATGGTCAGGCGCTGGCAAATGACGAGGGTAAACCAGAGCTGAAACATCAGAGTTACATCAGGACTGGACGCCCTAGCTCACAACTCACCGTGTCCATCAAGACGCAAATTCAGAGCATGCCCGTGCTTCAGAGACACAGGACACCGTTCCTGATCCAGGCCAGGATGCTGTTGGCCCTCTCAGCCCCCTGGGCACCCTGCTGACATGCGGCTCAGTTTCATAATGCAGATATCCAAGTACCTGGTGAACTACAGCACTTCAGCCCTTCGTGTGCCACAGGCACCAAGCAACACGCTCACCCGTCACAAGAAGGGCCTGAAACTGCCCGCGTTTCCTTGCATGTGCCACGAGCTACGGCCACAGATGTGCACCCGGTGCTCAACTGAGCCACAGCAACTTGTTAAGATCTAGGAGCTTGAGTGCTGCGACTGGGCTCCTAGGAACGCTGGCTACACTCCAGCCTTGGCTCAGACGCGCGCAGGAAGTGTACGTGGAGGGCTGCTGGTGTGCGCTGCACCGCTACAGCCAGCCTACGTGGCCCTAAATGGACCTTAGTGTGTGCAAGCCAGGGTGCTGCAGTCAGGCAGCAGGCTTTTTCTCTCAGCCAAGTCAGTGAAAAGAAGCAACCTGAACGTTCAAGCACAGTGATTCAGCAACCTCGTTTAAGAACGGGGCTGATGTCAGGTGAGGGAAGCACTCACGTTAAAGCTAAGTTGCCACCTAAACTCCAAGCCCTGCAGGAGCTGGGCACTTCTGACCTACAAAAATGATCATCACCTCTAGCACCAGCAAAAGTCTCCACAGTAACACCCGAACCCCTCTGTTCCACCCGATCACCAGTCCGGGGCACCTTCTGTCTTCACCTGGGTTAATGAGTGGGATGCTCGTGGAACAGTTCTCCTTTGCACAGGCTCCCACCACTGCTGTGAGGGTTGTCGTGGGGGCTCCACCAACACCTGTGGGAAGAGCAGGATATCGACAGCACATCGACACTGGGCCTGAGATCATTATCTTCCAGAAGCAGCTGGAAAGCTGAGAAGGAAAGGCAGAACAAACCAATTCCTTCTTCCTCCAACAGGCTGCCTCACCAGCTCAAAGCAATCACAAGGAACAAAACCCAGTTTATAGTCACTGTGTATCGGAGTTATTCCCATTTCATCTCCTGAAACTAATTAATCTACATCAAATGCTGCTGCTCTGGTTGGCACAAGATACATTCAAAGCAAGAAACAACTGTCAGCTGTGAAAATGATGTCACTTTTAAAGCCATTAGATAAATTATTCACAGAGGCTGACAAGAAGGACAGCGAGCTGCTGATCAGTTAACCTGAATGCAGGAGATCTAAGAACTTTCGGGGATTACAGGCGCAGTTTGGTACTCGTTTGTAAACCCGCAGGGGGTTGTGCAGAACACTAATCTAACACATCCAGAGCTGGTAAACATGTGCACGAGCTTGCCTTTCTCTTGTGCATCTTCACACAGCGTTAATGCATTAAAAGACAGTACCTGCAACAGGGCTCCTGACTTTCACCCTGTCAACCTCCATGATAAAGTCATCTTTCAAGAAGAGGAACCCAATGATGGAGAAGAGATAAACCAGGATGAGCGCTAGCACTGCAGTGAGGATAATGGAGCGACCATTCCGGGTGACACTTTTAATCACGTTCAGCAACGTCTCCTCTCTGTACACCAGGTCAAACAGCTGGGGAGCACAGGGGAAAGGAAGGGTTAATGCACACTTGGGTACAATCCACTTCCCTTGCACCTGTATCGTGAGGATTCCATCCGAGCAGCAGTGGGGCACGCTGAGAGCGACGGATGCTCCTGCAGCACCACAGGGACCTCCGTTTCCCAAGTCATGCTTTTAAAAACTCCTTTGCTAGGGCTGCAAGGCACCCTGAGCAAGGGGATCCTTTCTACAGGTGTGACACTCACAACAGAGGGCAACTCCTGTCCCACACAGACTGCGACTGACACCAGTTACAGGAACAACGGGCACAGAGTGTGTGCATGGGGGGAAGCGTGGGAGGAAGGAGTGGGCTGCGTGAAGACTACGTGAAAAGCTCCAGACCAGATAAAGGAAGTCCTTACAGAAACAGGTTCTAACGCAAACAGCAGCTCCTAAGAGGCAGCAACACAACAGCAGGCTAAGAATAGATGATTTGGCTTGGCTGCCAGGAAGAAATCGAAGACAGCTGCACGGGGAGCAGTACTTTCTATTTCTGCAGAGGTCTCCCCTCCGCAGAACCACACACTTACCAGGAAGCTGTAGAAGAACTCGTGCACGCAGAGGCCCAGCATGCAGACCAGGACGTAGGTTACGTGATAGAGAAAAGCCATGTCCATGATGACCGCTCTGTAGCCACGGGTGAAGGTTCCACGGTTCCCCACAAAGCTCACCAGGAACACGATTTTGTTACAAAGCTGTGCGGGGTAGCAGAGGTCAGGGTTATTCCATCGGGACAGATGGAACTGTCACTTGCATCCCTGTACTACACGAAAAGTCTAGCTAGACTGCTCAGGTTAAATACAACCCTACGTAGCGGAGTGAGGCGACAGTAATCCAGCTCCCCAGGGGCACTGGGAATGAGCCCACGAGCGCCAGTGGAAGTAGATGACCCCTCCAACACTGTGCTGTGCCACATGACGTGGTGATTTATTTCTGTGACGTGAGTGAGAGCTAGGGCAGGACTCACGCCACAAGGTGTTAAGAAAACAACCGGGGGGTGAATCCCTAACAATGCTGTGCTGGCACCTGACGCTGCCTAAGAGCAACTGGACAGGCCAGTGCAACGGGAACACAGGGACAGGGGGTGCCAGAGGTCTGTTACTTCCTGCAGATGACAGTTTTCCAATATAGAATGCCTGACACCCACAAGGTCTGGGCTCCTGTTCGACGCGTGCTATCTCAGCACCAGCACCGGGGTTCAGCTGATGTGCTCTGCCTGCAGAAGTGAATGCGGCGTGTCTGCAAACAGGAAGCAATGTCATCTGTCCGGCAGTGCGGAACAAGCAGTGAGGAGGCAACACGTTACGTTCTTCGCAGATCTGACTGCTCACTTTCTCTTGACTGTACATCTGGGCAGTTCTAAGTACATGACATTCTCACAGAACTGGTGGCCAATAGCCCGACGCTTTCGGCTAAGGTGAATTAGAGCTGAGGCAGTCAGGCAGAGACCTAAACAGAGGACTTGTGAGCGTGACTTTCTAAGCCACGAAGCCCAGTGAGCACGCAAACATCCTCACGTCTGAGTTAAGAGATCTGGCAAAGGGCTGACAGAACTTTAAATCTGGAGAACGCTTCCTTCGCAGAATGCGCTGAAGCCCACAGAAGCCTCTCGCCAACAAGATTGCGGAGTGTGCTGCTAGGGGAGATCATTAACACCGGAAACTGAGTTTCATTGCCTCTTCAGCAATCTCTCTCAATTCCACACTGGTGTTACTGTCACAACATCGGCACGTGCACAAAGCCCAGAGAGCTTTCCTCGTGCCTCGCCCCACTGATACTGCTGCCTCAGGGTGGCTGGAGATGGTTCCAGTTTTCGGCTTAACCAGTAAACCAGAAAAGGCTCCTTTGCATCGGTCTTATCAGGGGCTCTCTGCACAGGAGGCCCTTCACACTTCTGCTTTTGCTGAAAGGGAAAGTCTGCTTGCTGTTCAAGTACTTACGTTAGCAGCGCCAAGAAGGATCAGGGTGGGACCGAGTCCTATCGTATAGATAGACCTGAGAATGACTGACACCAGAAACGGCCGAATGCCAACAGGCTTGGAGATGAAAAACAGCATCGCTGTGCAAAACGCCACGGCAATCCAGAGGAGGACTGAAAACAACGGAGAGAGTGTGCCTGTATGGAGGAGAAAGGGAGACTGGGACACGTCCAAACCGTCCACCTCTTTGAGAACACACTAACAAAAACGCGTGACTCCTGCTCACGACTGCTGAGCACAGCCTGCGGTAACGGCAGAGCGCGACTGCTGTCACAGTACCGTTGATTTCTGTGCAGGTCAGGTAAGAGCAGATAACGAGTTTTCCATCGAAATCAAGGGAGTGCTCACAGACGAAGCAGCGTGCCCTTCGCTGGAGCAAGCTGCTAATCAGCTTTCCTTCTGCAGGGATCAGTAGGGCTCCTCCAGCCTAATTCCCTGACTGCTCACTACAGGAATAGTTGGTCCTTGGGGCAGGGTGGCAAGTGGCACCACACCACTGCGGCATGTTTTGACCCCCAGCAGCACCAAAGGAAGTGTGCTGACCTTAGAAAAGCATTCTTCTGAATGGCCACGGCTACTCAGTGGGAGCCTCGGCTGCTGCAGGAGAGCAAGGCACTCGCTGCAGAAGGAGGCAGCCACAGGGACTCTGTCAGGAGCAGGCAGCATCTGCATCGCTGAAAGCAGCGGAACAGCTGTGCCTTGGTGCTGGCATCTGGTCCTGGATCTTGCTGATGTCCTGTGGGCATGTACGCCACTGCCTCCAGAGTCTTTGCTCTGCAAGACACTGGCTTCAGGCTTTCCCCGGGTTTTGAGTGATGCCCCTACCTTCCCATCTCAGGGCTTAAAGCCCTGGAAACACAGCATGTTGCTGTGATATAAAAAGCACATTCACTCTCAGGGCACTGTCACACTTGTACACTGAATTCCATTGTTATCTGATGAACTGAGAGGTCAGTGACAGGGGAGAAGGGAACAGACTCACAACAGGAGTCATGCTATCCCTCTGGCAACGGATGGACAGCTGAGCAGCACCAGCAGGATCAGAGAACTACTGATCAGCAGATCCCTACTGCTGACCAAACAGTTTCAGGTTGCAGGACCATGCTCCTTACACGGGAGGTGCTTCTCGCACACAGGCATCGCGTTTGCTACCTCGGGCCAAATGGGACGGCCCCAGGCAGTTAGCACTGCTGTTAAATGAGGACAGAGCGCTTTTACCTTATGCTTGAGAGCATCTACACCTGAAGAAATAACACAAGTCCACTTGCCTTCATCTCCATCATCTCCAAAGGGGTAGAACAAAGCAACTGCTAAGTTGATTAATACAGCAAGGTTGAAGGAGATGCTCCCCCAGAGAGAGATGTGTCTGGAGAACCAAAACAGAGGCGGATTATCTGGAAAGTGGAGAAGAACAGTAATCAGTGAAATGAAGGAAAGTGGGAACTCAGTGAGCCATGTCCTCAAGGGAATTCAAAACCAAAGGTTAAGGAAGAAAATATGCAGAACTTCAACTGAACTAGACCAGTATTAACCCTTGATTTGCCATAAAACAGTTTCAAGCAGAGCTTTTAATCCAAAGACCCCGGTGCAATTTACTGTATGGGGAAGTTTTGCCTCTGCTAAGATTTTTGGACGGGATCTCTTGGGAAGGAGCCTTTCAACCTGCCTGGGAAACTACAGTGCCAGTGAAAGGAACAGATTCTAGCACTCTGCATGCCAGTCAGCCAGGAGACCCACAACGGGTCATCCCATTTGGACCGGGAAAGAATAATGGAACAGGCCAGGGCAAACTACATCTTGATCTGCTTTGGGGAGCAGATAGAATTTGGTCTGGCTGGGCTCTGGTTCCATGACAGCTGGCCATCTCCTGCATTCCCTCAGGAGTCCACGGCTACCTGCGGACAAACAGCTCTGTGCTCCTGCTGAAAGGTGTGCAAACGAAGCCAGGACTCCACAAGTGAAGCGCTGCATGAATACTCAGAAATGTTCTATGTCCACAGAACCCACAACCCAGTTAGAAAGGGCTACAAAGGGAAACCTGGCCGAACAGCATTAGGATTTTGTGTCCAGAGTCACGTGAGGGGCTCAGCAGAAAGGGGAGGAACAAGATCAACGACTGCACCACAGTCATTTAAAGCACACGAACATACAAGACACAGATCTGCGCAACAGCACGAACAAGTCTTTCCCCAGAGATGCTTATCCACTCAAACCTGACAGCCCTATTAATTAGAAACTGAAACACCAAGAATCACCTGCAGGTACACACAGCTAACTTCTTAAAATCCAGACTCCTTCAGCTGCGAACGACTGCCTCAGGCTTTAGCCTAAACAGCCTTTCACTGTGATCAGGTAACTCTTCCTGCACTGTGAGAATGCGCTGCTGCTGAGTGCTGAGACGGAAGCATTCGGAGCCACTGCCAAGTGCCAGGTGTCAGTTTAAGCAACGACCACTGCATGCTGACAGGCACTTAGCTAAGGGATAAGCCAAGCTGCAGCCTGCATTATCGCTTCAGACGGTAAAACCAAAGCACATGAAGACCTGTGGGCTACTCCACTGATGAAAGGACCTGAGGATTTCTGACCTAGATCAAAATGAACCCACTGTTTTTGCTTAGGGCATTCAGTAATCTAAGTGTAGCGCTGGGCTCTTGGACTTGAGTTTCTTAGGCAGAACAGAGACAGGATTTTGTTACTGTAGAGACAGGCGTTATTCTTGAGTAATTTATTTTTAACCTCAATTCTGGTTAGTTTGTCAGTACAGCCAAGTTCTTACAGGGTAGCCAAGGGAGGCAGAGCCAGGCTGACAGGGTTCACGTTGAAGACTTAGTACTGCCTCTGGAAATTACAGCTTGGGAATTGATGCTTTTAACATCAGCAACCCATGTTCACGCTCCCATCACGCTGAGGGTGCCACGTGAAAGCACACTGCTCTGACTATCCATGTTCCCCGCTTGTAGGGCCGTCGCTCCTATTTTTTACTTCCTTCTTAATCAACGGCTCAGCTGCGAGCAGCTGGCATGTGCACGTGAGCCGCGAACGAAGCGATCGCTCGCGTGGATTTTTATACACACGCACATCTCTAATCTTCTTCCCTATCCCTCGAGGACACTGTAAAGTTTAATGAGTTTGCAGCCTTGACGCTTTGATTCTCTGCTTCAAAAGCAAAAGCAGCTGAGCTGGTAGGAGCTTCCTGCCCTTGTGACAGCAGTGGCAATCCCATTCCTTGGAATGGCCAGCAGCCGTCAACAAACAAAACCTCAGTGTACCTGGCGTGGCTTCACCTCACGTCCTCTTTGGATCCCCGCTTTGACCTCTCCCCCACGATCCTCACTGTGCCTGTTACGTGGTGCAGATATCTCTCCCACTACCACAGGACACACAGTGGGAAATACTGCAGCCCAGCAAAGACCCCTGATGGGAACTGGCAGAGAGGGATGGACTCCATGGGAGCTGGGCTGGTTTAAAGCAGCTGAGGTTCTGGTGAGAAACAAGTTTTCTAATGGCCTTTAGGCATCTGTAAACTGCAAATACACAACCAGAGGCGCTGCTGTTAAACACGATGGGCCTTGGCTCAGCTGGGCACGACTTACTGAGATTAGCAGCACCTCACCCCGTTCCCCCATCCTTCAGTTTTAACCTCTGCAGTGCAAAGCATCATCCTGAACACAGGGCTTATGTTACTGACTGCTTGGTGTTTTGCCACTTTCACGGTGTCATCCCAGCGTCCCGGCTGACCTACACGCTCTCAAGCCCTGAACGGTACTGGAGTGAACAAAGAGCAGTATCTTACTAAAATGAAAGTCCTCCACGGCTCAGAAGCAGGGCTTCAGCACGAGTAAGCTGTTCTTTGAAACCGCAATACTTACTCCGGATTTTCTTTTGCCATTTCATCTCGTTGTACAGATCCTCCGCCTGCTGGAAAAAGTCATTGACTTTGCTCCCCTGTTCATCCCTCTCTGTGGTATTGAACACCCGACTCTTGGATTCCCGCGTGAGGAACTCGCAGATGTTTGGGACAGGAAAGACAATCTGCTCCATTGTTCTGTCGTGGCGAACAATCTATAAAGAAGAGGCACATTCTGCTCGGGACCGGTGACTTCCCGGCCACGCTGCCATTCCTTCTCCTGTTCCCTGCGCCTTACCACACACGTTGCATGAACACGACAGTGAGTAAGGAGTAAGGCAAAGCAAATGCCTTCCTGCCCTCAAAAGCCTGCCTCCCTGAGGAGAAAGGCTTTGGTTCTTGCCCAAGGACCAAGCTTTGCAGCCAGGGCGTTTGAGGAGATTTCAGGACTACACTAAGGAAGGAGCCAGTGGCCAGGTAAAAGCAGACCACAGCACTTGTTTAATGCCCACATTTACAACTTCCACACGTAACTTGGCTCATCACTAGGGACAGATACCTCGGGAGCAGCCGAAGTATTAAAACAAGAGGAGCACTGAGCTGCCCTCTGGACAACCTCAGCCACGGAGCTTCTGTCTGTCCTGTGCTCGGATAAGGTATCAGCAATAAGGATGGTGGGACACAAAGAGCGACCCATCCACGTCTTGTCTTGATGGCAGTCAGTCCAGTGTGAACCTGAGGTGCCTGAGTCAAGACGGCTCCTGACACACACATGCTCGGGTCCCGTGCTGATGGACCTTGGGAGGCTACTGCAGGCAGAACGACTGGCTGAGGTTCAGGCTGGGCCTGAGTGCAGCCACACTGTCCGGTTCTCATACTCAGACAATTTTGGACTGGACACAGCATTTCCAAGAGAGGCAGATACCTCTTCTTCCTGCAGTCTCTTGCGACAGCTGCCTTTCTCCTCCTTGCAAAGTCACGAAGGACTAGAGATACAACAGCTCCTAACTCCTACCTCGATACCTAGTCCCGTGAAATCGGTAAGAGCACAGCAACTGATGTGAGAGTTAAGAACCTAAATACCGCGGTGGGTCTCAGCCTATAAATCCAACCCACAGCAGGGGTGAAGTTTAAAAGAGAGGAGGACCAGCTGAAGCCTTAGCCAAAAGCCGCGCTGGAAGGCTACGTGACTTCAAAACTCCACCAGACTTCCAAGGTCATCAGTTGGCATCACTGGTTTTGAAACTCACGGTTATTTCTTGGAGTGAGCTACCATTCCAGGTAATTCCTGGCTGCATGGCCACTATCCACAGCGATTGTTTCCATAACAAAACGCTTGGTTACTGTGAAGTGGTTAACTGGAGCCACTTCTAATACAGGTCTGCTCCTTTCCCTGCCACAGCCACAACCATACCACTCAGCTTTTCCTTCTCACGAATAGTCTGCGCTACTGGAATAAGCTCTGCTGCTCACAAGCTTAAAAGGAGATAAACCAAGCACAAATACAAACTCGTGTCACACTGGATCTTCTGGTGAGCAATTCTTTACCTCTATCTGTGCAGTATGATTGGCGTAATACCTCAAGGCTTCATCTCCTTCATCTGGATCTGACCCTGGCTTCAGCATCTGTTGCAGCGCTTTGTTGTGACGAGCCAACTAGAAAAGAAAAACCACCTGATTCATGTCCTGCTGGTGACTTCAGCTTTACCATCCCCACGTAGCAGCAGCAACCCTCCCTCCCACCCCACCCCCCTACTTACATGCTCAACCCAGTGGGGCTCTTCCCACAGATAGCGACAAAAATGCAACTGCTGGAGAACAATAGCAAGAATTTACTCTTAAAAACTCAGCAGCAAGTCTTCAGCTGAGATTTATGAAAGGCAGTGCAGCACGGAGCCAGCATGGGTTTGGGAAGGCTTTTGACAACTGCCAGAGAATAAGACAGGATGCCTTCTTTTCGCTTAAGTTTAGACACATTTGCATCTCTCTGACTGTGTAACTGCGTCTACAGCTCCATTTGCTCTGCAGTTTCTCATGGCTGAGCCGCTCTTCACCACGGTGTCAGCTGGTATTGCAGTGGTCCCAACAGGGCTTCAACCTAGATTCAAAGGGGGACGGGGATGCAACTGTGTTTGTCAGAGAACAGCCTGGCTGTAGTGGCTTAGTACGTGTGGGGCAGAGCACAGGCGGCCTTGAGAGCCAGGGGCCTACCACCCCTTGCTGAATTCACTGCTTCAGGCCCCAAAAAGGAGAGAAGTCTGAGAAACAGGAGCTAGAAACAGCAGGCTGAAGACCCCCAAATTCCCAGAGATCACTCCACTCCACAGCATTTTGAGACAGCTAAGTCTGGGGTAACGGTGACTGCAGTAGTATCGCAGGGCTCCAACGGGTAGGGCTCAGTGTCCTGCAGGCAGTCAGGTTTCCCACAGAAGAACGGGCACAGCGTCAGATGTGTTAAACTGGCTGTTCAGAAAGGGCTGATGGTTGTCACTGTAAGCTCCGGTAAGCGTCAAAGGCTTCTGTGCCTTGAAACACTTGGTGTTTACAGCGTTACTGGTATGAAGGGCAACGAACATTTAAAGAAGGGAACTAGTAAGGTGCATTACCCTTGACACCAATTCCCCCGAGTTTCCTCCTCGGCTGTAAGGCAGCAGCAGTGCTTTCATCTGACGGGGGGATAGCCGGCACACAGGCACATCTGACTGAGCAGACACTGGTTTAGACAGCAGTCTGGAGCGTGCTGGGGTGTGGGACTTCCTCAGGGGGAGGTGTGCTCACAAGCTGCTGCACTGCACAGGACCACCTCTGCTTTCACCTCGAGCCTCAGCTGCAGCTCACTAGTGGAACCCTCTGGTTCAGCGTGCCAGGGCACACAGACCACTGCACAGTCCTGCAAGTTCATGAACTACAGACTCTGGCGAGACCTGCTAGCACGGATATGTGCACGCACATGACACAGCTACTGCAAATTATCCTGATGCCTTGCGTGCCAGTAACCAGGCACACTGCAGCGTCGGTTGCCAGCACAATCACCGCGGCCTTTCACTACAGATGAGACAACACTTGCAGCAGCAGCAGCGCAATGACTGCATCTGCTTGGATTAGTTTCACCTGGCTGTAAAGCAGTGACTGCAGCAGGGCTCGTTCACAGCTGCACCCTCTTTCTCTTTCCCCCCCCTGTAGTCCCTTGGCTCTTGGAGCAAGGGAGATGTGGCACCACCACGCCCACAGGGGAAAACGCCAGTCACCTCAATGCTTCATCTTCTACTCAGAGAGCAAGAAAGGACAGAAAGCTGCCCAGGGACTGACAAGAAAAACCCCAGGACTGGAGAAACAAGAGCAAAGACAAAGTCAAGGCAGGTGCAAGCAGGATCGGAGGGAGACAGAAAATGAGATCCTCTTCCCTGGTATGCTGGGGCCTGGCCACACACCAGCTCCCACGGCACATGAGAGCACTCCTACTCCATTGGTAAACAAGGAGAGAAAGAGCAAGGAAAAGGGAAGTGCCCCCTCAGCCACAAGCCAGCAGCCATTCTGATTCCAGCTGGCTGTGCCAGCAACAATAACCCCTCAGCTCCCCGTGTCCCAGTCAAAAGTGAACGGTACTCTCTGCAATGCACAGGGCGACTTCCTCTCCAGAAGTCATCACAGTTGCACAGAGCAGCCCCTCTGCACTGCACCACAAGGCCATCCGTTAACAAACACTAGGAACAGCAGGGATGCAGCAATGGGAGACTCTCCTATCAAGTATTCCTTGATTTCATTCAGATGATTACACTGTACAGAGCAACCCAAAGGCTTTAATCTTCCCCTGACAGCTTGTGGTGCATGAGCAGGGCCCCGAGTGGTCAAGACACCTTGGATTCTGTTGCTGGGTCTTCCATGGCCCTGCACGACCTGTCCCGGACCACCTCTCTGCACTCTCACCGAGGTCTGTGCTATGCCTTCTGGATAATAGCGCTTCACCTCACAAAGAAGGGAGAAAAAACGCCTGGACGTTACCACCTGAGGGGAACGGCCACAGTCAGGCGGCCGCTCCTGTGTCTGCAGCCCCCAAAGTAATTTTATTGCTGTTCTTGCTGAGATTCGGCAGCTCCTTTATCCCTGGTGAAAGCAGCAGAAGACAACATTACTCGCTAATGTTTCACTGAGCTTTACTTCCACTCGTCTTCTTTGCAATTTCTCCCCCAGGCAAAGCTCCCTTGCAAAACCACGGCACCTGTGGGGGAAGGCTCGGGCCACATCAGTTGTGCTGCAAGACAGGAAAATGAATTTGGAGGTTCTGTGTGAACTGCTGCAGACAGCTGCACCTACATGAGCCACACCAGCTCGATGCCCGCATCCGTCACCTCCGTGTTACAACTGCACTTGTAGGTGGCCTCCTTTCACTACTGTAAACAAGGCTGTGGAGAGTACGGGGTGGAAGGAAATAAGATGACAGACGTGTCAGAGATTATTACGAGAACGCAACAAGAAAGTTCAACAGGAAAGGAAGAAAGAGAGAGCAGAGCCACTGCCACTAGTACTCACAGTATAGCAAGCAAGAAGATCCCAGCCACATGTGATTCACCTGCATGAAAGGCAGATGAAACGCTGTGCCCCACGTTCCAGGCATCGCGGGACTGCTCACCACGTACCGACTCCATATGAGAAAGACCAAAACCAGCAACCCATCTCCAAGCACACCAACCCCAAATCCACACCGCGCGACGACTGTTCACCTCTGCAGCCACCAGCGCTTACGTACACACAAATTATACATGCGAATCTATGCCGGAGAGCAGGGAATTGGGAAGCTGCTGGGGCAAATTATTTCGTCTCTGCGAACTGGTACAAATGGTTTGGACCTTCCTGTTTGGAGTTTCCAGCTTCTTCACTTCTTTCTCATCTTTGTCTGGAGAGAGACACATGGCGCTGCGTCTGTGTCAACTGATCAACCCAGGACATCAAACAGCAAGCCAGGCAGGAGCTGAGATAAACCCTCCACCGGGGAACCAGAGTTTTAAGTATGGACGTACTTCCCTCTGTAAGCCCTAAGATTGGAAGATGTTGACTGCCAGTCAACCTCCCATCCTGTGGCACCAAGGGTAGAGCAGAAAATAACATGCACGGTGTCTTTTGCACCTCAAGTTGCACCAGGGAAAGTTTAGGTTGGACAACAGGAAAAACTTCTTCACTGAAAGGGTCTCCAGGCGTCGGAATAGGTTGCCCAGGTAGACAGTTTAATCACCATCACCGAATGTGTTGAAAAGTCCCGTAGATGTGGCCCTTAAGGACGTGGTTTGGCAGTGGGCTGGGTGCAGATAGGCTGATTATTGGACTTAATGATCCTGAAGTCTTTTCCAACCTAAGGGATTCTGTGATTCTCCCTGTGAGGAACAGAGGTACTGTGACATTCTGTTCAAGGCTCTGTATTTTCATTATCCTGTGACTACTTCAATGGCTACGGAACAACCGAGAGACAGAAAGCTGTTTGTCGTTGCACAAGTTGTCCTGCCTGTTTTTAATTAAGGTTTTACAACGTAGGTATCTGAGGCCCATTAGAACCGCTCTGGCAACATTAAGTAAGACCAGACTTCACTTTCATGACATTTCCAAGGCTACCCTCACTTCCCCTCAAAACAAACACACACACTTCCTCCGAGCCCACAGGAAAATGTTCTAATTGTTCTGCAAATAGAATAAGAAGAGCACTTTGGTTCATCTGAAGGCCACCTCTAATGGTGAATCCTGAGGTCTGTCCGCAGAGCATGGCCTCACCTAGAGCAGTCTGTGAATTCACCACTCTGAGTACCTCAGTGTTGTCAATGCGAGGAGTTTGCAGAGAAGCAAGCAGCACCATCACATCCATTTCTGAGCGCACACTGGGTGTGCGCTGCAGCTGAGGGCATCTGAAGAGCAGTCTACCTTGTGGAGTGCCTTTGCAAAGACAGCACTGTGTGGGTCCGCATTTACCGCCTCTCGATGGCTACTGGGCCACGGTCACACCGCTGACACTGAAATTATTGCTACTTCTACCCACTGCTCTCCCACTGAAAAGCTTGAAATCAAGCCCGTGCACAACCGCTCCTAACGAAGAGGGGGTTGGGTGCCACAGGGCACGTTCTTTACTAGTGTCACCCAGTATTGCTCATCTACTTCCAGGGGAGCACTTCCACTAGACCAGCAGAGGCCATGGCTAAAGGAAGACCTGTTCTTAAGGTCGAAAGCTATGCGACTGCCCCGCTGGTGGAACAGAACCAAAGGAGAATGGATCATTCTCCCCAGTCCGTCCTGCTTCAGACAGCAGCGAAAAGGCAGTACGTTCAGTGCTACGACAGACTGCAGACAGAGCCCGAGAGCTGTATGCCACTGTCCCAAAGCCCAGGGTCAGAGCAAACCCCCAGACTAACACCAAGATTTCACAACGCAGATGTCTGACAGAGAAAGGATGTCTCTCTTCTGCTGAGACGTTTGGGCCCCCACACAAACACGACACGTTTCCCAGTGACAAAAACATCTTGTAAGCCACAAAACACAAGGGCACGGGATTACGGAAGCTGAAGACAGAAGAAGAAACCCACAAAGCAGAAATATAAAGGGCACCTGTGCTCTAGTAAAGAGCCACTGCAGCCAAACAGGATACAGCCCCCATTAATACTACCCAGAGTAAAGCACACTCACACAGGCAACAGACACTCGATGTCTAGAGAAGCAAATCCAGAGAAATGGCAGTAAAACCTTTGTGGCCACTACACTGCAAAAAGCTCCAGCCGGAATCCTAGCAACTCTTAGCAGCCTAAGTCAACAGAACTCCAGCACGAAAACACAGGGCCCCATGCAGATCCCTAACAAAGTCATGACAGTGTTCTGAGGTGAATGAAGAGAGAAATGAAGGAGAAAGAGAGAAGAAAGCATTGAAGGACAAGTTGCCAAGGTTTTAACTTGAGACCTAACAGCAGCCACAGACATTTGTTGACTCTTTCAGGTGCTCATTAGTATGGCCAGCAGGACAGGGGAAGTGATCATCCCCCTGAACTCGGCTCCGTAGAGTCATTAGCCCTTGTGGCAGCCTCCTTACTGTATGTTTACACCCTACCTGGCTAAACCTAGCCTTCCAGTCTATCCTAACAAGCTGCAAGGAGGGTGATATGCATCCTTGGCTTCTGTGTCTGTCTTGGCAATCTAGGTGTAAAGGCATTGCAGCATCGTGTGACTCTGCTGACATCTAATTAGCCAGCGTCATTTTGATGCCACGGCCTCTGTCATCAAGGATGGTAACTACCAAACAGCATGTGGAGCACCAAAGTGCTATGAGAAGTCTCCGGTCTGGCAGCCAAGGATACGAGTCCTCTGACAGTCTCAGTTCCTAGGGCTGGTCCCCATCAGTCCTTTGTTTTGGAATGCTATCAGCAAGAGTTTCTCTGTTAAGGAGAGAGGGGGAAGGATCCCCCAAAATCAACCTAAAAGTGCAAATCTCAGCGAAGCCCTGCAAGAATTACATCCCTCACCTTGAAATATTCTACCCCTGCTGCAGAAAGGGAGCGTCCTTGCACAAACTCACCCATCCTGAAGGACAGGTCTATCCTAAAGGACAGATGTGATCCTCTTCTGCTCTCAAAGGGTGACTTGGGTAGGTACAGTCTTACTCTCCATTTGCCAGCAGGTGCTTGGGAAGACAGGCTCCAACTACTCCTGTCAAGTGCTGCTTGCTCACGTCAACGGCAAAACTTGGAGACGGCCACTGCTACACAAGTGACTGCTGTGTACTTCCACTCAGTACACCCCAGTGACGCTGGAACTACGCACTCACCTGCAACAGACAACCTCAGTCACCCCTGCTTCACACACAACAGTCTTGTGTCTTGCTGGGACGGCCCAGCCAGTTCAGGAAGCTAAAGGGCAAGTTACGTGCAGTGGTCCTACCTGCCTCGTCGAGGCACACCTTGACATCGTTACTGCTTGTGCTCCCCTATGTATTAATGCACAGAAACAAGCACATGCTGTTTTAAGCAGTCCTGCCGTGGAATCCCTTGACATGAGTTGTGTTAAGGGCGTCGAGACAAACGGATGTGGCCAAGAATTGGCACGTTTCTAGTATATGCTTGCATGTAATTGGGTTTCCTTTCATGCAAGCACACACAGACACAGGGGAAACGGGGGACCAATTTGAAGTTCATCTGTCTAAACATTAAAATGCAGCTAAGTGGAAGAAAGCCAGCAGCTCTTCCAAGCTCCAGCACCAAAAATAACTAACCAAAGAACAACCGGAGCCGTACAATACCTCCTTCACACGCACTCAGAGCCAGCATGAAAGCTTCTCTCGCCTCAACCATCCACATTATTAGCAGCAAAGGAAAGCGTATTTGAAGAATATATGTTAGCATGATCTCATTACAACTCTCTTGGAGACCTAATGTGCTCAGCAATTACACAATTCCCAACTGTACTACCCCATAAGCGCCTGTTCTCCTCCACGTTAAAGTCGCTGGGATTGAGTGGGTGTAGGAGGAAAGCCAGCATAGCAGTTAAAGCGAAGTCCTAGGGATTGAGCAGGCTGCATTGGTTCCTGCAGCACCTCATGACTCGCTGTCTGTACCTGCCTGTGTCTTGGTGTCTCTACCTGTACCACTGGGTATCATCACCTACTTCAAGAGAGAGGGCAAAAAATCAGCTACAGCTTTTAACCAAGACCGACTATTTTACAAATTCTGAAACCACCCCTACTGTAACTGACCTGTTCTGCTCTACTGTGTAAGAGTCCCACAGCCACGGGCCCTGGGCACAGTACTGATGTGGAGAACAGAGGTGGTCCCAGCTGGACCGACACACAGCAAATGACACAGAATGACATGTGAAACCGAAACCCAAAGCAACAACAGGCTTTGTGCCGCTTACAATCTGACCGACGTGGACAGCTACGCTTTCTAAACCACGCTTTGGTTTCTTTGTGATGAACAACATACTGTACCCAAGTGTGATAACCCAACCGGTCCTGCTTCAGTGTCAACACCAGAGTTATTAAAGCAGGCTGCAGCGCCCCTCTCCTCCCCAGCTATAAACACTTGCCACCTGCTATTATTAACTGCTACTTCAGCGGCCGAGGGAGCAATCGCTCTGCATGCGCACACACTAGTGTGCAACATACCGCACAAGGTAATCGTGGCAGTAAGACATCGGTCTAGCAAAGCCTGCCACATCTGATGTAAGGACGTCCCGACTGCTGTTACTAACCAATACCTAAGGCTGAATTACTCACTCTGCTCAGTTCCTTTTAACTAGCACCAGAGATTAAGGAGCGTGACTGACTCAGGACACTGAGCTGCTACAGTGTGCTTGGCAGTGTCTGCAAAAGCCCCTACAGCTCACGGCCAATCCCTTCCAGCTGAAGAACTTACAAACGGAGGCACTCTTCCAGCTGCGTTACTCTACCAGACAAGAGCCCAGTCCCCGTTTGTGTTTCTGTTTGTGTTGTGCCCCTGCACTGGCACCAGGCAACGTTAATTTCTGGCACGGCGTGGAGGAAATGATTCCTCATTAAGTCTCAGCGCCACGAGGAAACTACTTCAACACAAGTGGGTTTGGTTCTCCATCAGGATTCAAACCAGCTCTTAATTTAATCTCACAGAGAACCCCAACAGCCCCTTTCGTTACCTGCCCGTTACAAAGGCATCGTGCACATCCCAGACCTATGCGCTCTCCAGCAAGCGCACGCTCAGGCTTGAGCAGCTGAATAAATGCTTTGCTAGTCTGAGAGGACAGAATACACAAGGGGTGACATCGCGGCGGGGGTGACATGCTAGGTCAGTACCCCTGTGCTCCAGCAATAGCTTTGGGGAGCCAGTGGAGGAAATCACAAGACACCGTGGGTTTCTGTGTGGGGTGAGGTCTGTATTTGTGTCTGTTCATGTGGAGCGAATTAAATGTCTGGGGTTCTTCCTCAAATGGAGATTGTTTTGGCTTTGCCTCCAAGTGGTTCCCAAACCCTCCTCGTTTAGCTTTTGTTTCACACCGAATTAACTAACTAAGCTAATTTGTTCCTTTGGTCTCAGGTGTTAAACCCTGTGGCAGTGTGGGAGTGTGCACATACACGAGCACACGTGCTCCGGCATGTGCTCTGGGGCTGGGAGGCTGCAGAGGAGGCCAGTACCAGCAATCTCGGACTCGCCTGTGACATATTTATAGCTTTCTATGTACCACGGGTCAAACGTTTACAGGAATGCCGCCTTCTTCTGGTAAAACCAACCACAGGAAGGGCAAGGAAGGATGTAGTGGTGGCAAAATGCAGAACCCCCATCGCCCTGAAGAGCGCAATGACAAAAACTGAAAGTCGGAGCTCCCCAAAATAAACTCTCTGTGTTTGAAGTCTGCACCAGCGAAAAGGGGAAGTCTTGGTCTTGATTCTGCTATTGCACAGGGGCTTCAGAGCTGCACCCAGAGCAAGGGGTGACGAGCAAGTGTCAGAGACACACTTGTTGTAGAGAAGAATGTCAGATGGACTGTGCAACAGTAAGGGCTGACGTGGATCACGTCAGTTAAGCCGAGGGGAAGGCACAGGCACCAAAAAGCCACTTTGATACAGAAAGCGTAAGACAAGTATTGGGAAACTAGAGACAGCAAAGGAGCAAGCAACAACGGCATACTGGGAAGGGACCAGCCCTGTGTCCTGCCCATGCCAGGGCAAGCCGAAGGGCATGCACAGGAAGGGTCTGGGCTCAAAGATCGGCAGTCCTGTGCCAAGAATCACAGCTTCCTGCTCTTCCATTGCTTAGTTGTGATAAGGGGCTCGACAAGGGTGCCAAGCCACCAGAAGCACACACAGGAGCGCTACACAAACACCAGGGAAGCAGCTGTAACAACACCCAGGGAAAAAAGCCCGTTTTGATCAGGCAGGTTTTGTCGCGCTCTTCCGGCAGCACTCACACAGCCAACGGGCCATACCTGATGGGCCAAGATATAGATATTGTGGCCAACATCTTTGGGGGAGATGCCATCGTCTCCATTCTCCTCATGGTCACATTCGAGGCCTTGGTCGTACGCATTCTTCATCACATCCACCTGTAACACAAACCCAGCAGGAAAGCTGGTTAAAGAGCTCTGAGCAAAGGCAGAGCCGATGCCCACGGATGCCCTCAGCACAGAGGATTGCTGATCGCTGCTGTTACACGGTCAAACGGATCAGAAACACTTTCTCCAGATTTCCGACCACCGGAGCGTTTCTGGAGGCCTGCACAAGCACCACGGCTGCTCCACAACGCCAGAACTGCTAGAAACTCTCTGGTAACGAGACAGATACACCACCACATGCGCTGCGTCTATGTCTGCAAACACATCTCCATTAGCGGCGCGTCACAAATGGCAGCAGTTTCACGTGCCAGCCCCAGACACAGTGTACTTGAGGACAGTCCAGCAGGCAGACCGGGGCAAGAGCTCTGAACGGGTAAAAATAAGGAAGCTGCAAAGACTGAGAATCACGGCCGCGCGGTCCTTTCGCAGCGCTTCCAGTGAATTAGCGCTGCTTTGACGTGCCCTGTCCCTGTGCTCTGCCACGCACTGCCAACACTTTGCAGCTGAAACGCAGCTAATTGAAAAAACCTTCTAATGACAGATATTTTTCAGCCAGAAGATTTACGAATATTCATAAGCTGGCTCACCAGTTCCCTTGGCCTCATGTTGAAAAGGATTCTTTCCGCATTCTCGCTGTCGTGCCTGCTTTCCATAATAGCCAGCAGAAGCTTGGAGGCATTGTTCTAGAGACACAAAACCAAGTTAAGAACGTCCTAAGTCTATGGAACAGATCAGTGGCCCTTCCATTCGCTTCCCGTGGGATCCCAAGGACCACTTTTGCAGCAGGTAAGATTTCAAACTGCGTTTATCTTCTCTTTTGCTGACATTTTCCAAGGCGTTTCCCTCCCACCGTAACGTCAGCACGCTGTAAAGCTAACTCCCGTGGAGCATTCCTACCCTTACTGAGGGTGCACCTGATCCCCTCATCCCAACCAGCGATAAGGATGTGAGAGCAGAGGCTCCCGTACAGAGCACTGGGAAACACCGCTTGTGACCGGGCACCAGCTGGATTTAACTCCAATTACTGACGCTCTCTGGCCCTAACCCAGACAGTTTGTTATCCGGCAAAGTTCACTCACGCAAGGCATGAACGCCAAGCTTCTGCAGGTGATGCTGTGGGAAACGCTGCAGAAAGCTTTACTGAAGTCCAGGCAGACGCCATGCCAGCCTTGCCCTCATCCTCTGCGTGTGGATGAGGCACAAAGACGCTGTGCTCACAACTCAAGCAACTTCTGTTGCAGCAGCCTCTCTATCTGCAAGTCCTGACAGTGGAGCAGAAAATCTGCAGCGCTAGAGGCCAAGGTAGCACAAACTGCTCCAACACACAGGCCTTCTACTTCAGTTAGGACTTGAACCCTGCACTGCCGACACATGCCAGAATCCCACAGCCAAACCCCTCAGAGTTTATTCTTGACGGGTACAGAATCACAACAAAATCACGCAAGCTGGATCAGTCCCCCCAGGGTTCAAGCTTTCCTCGGACCCATCACTCAGCAGTCTGACCCCCTGCTCAAAACAGGCAGACCAGGGCTGTGCCAAGTTGAGGCTGCAGCATCTCCAGCTGGAGGACTGTAGGATTAGAAGTCAGCAGCAGAAGGAAGGAGAAGATGACAAGTGTGGGTGAACAGACTGAGGAGTTACACGTAACAGAGCAACCAGCACCCTCTCACACAGGACTGCACACAGCTCCTTTGAACTCGTTTTCAGAGTTCAGTATATACAGAGAATATACTTGGTACGTACAGGGCATGCCTGCTCTGTGTCTGTACAGCCCTGGCAGGTTCTTTGTCCACAACATGCCAGCTGTGTTGTGTGTGTTCGATAGGATACGTTGTCTGGAAAAGCTGAGGGCACGCTTGCACACACAAGAGTGGGTCAAAAGGCACGGGGCAGCCGAACTCGTCTGCAGTGTGTGCTTCCCAAGACTGCTCTGCTGCGTACATTATGCTTTGGTAAGGTTAAGTACACGTCAGGTTGCCCAATCTCTTGCACAGGTATATCTTCTCTTTTCACTCCAGTTTAGATAAACACATTTACGTCACTGTACCTTTAGCTGAAGCACCAAGTCCATGCAGTATCTGCCCAGAGGGTTTATGTCATTCAAGATGAGTGCAATTATAATGTCAATCCCGTTAGATTCATGGGTGGCTATGCAAGTCTACAAAATAAGAGAAGAGAGTTGACACTGGGGGGAACTGGGACAGGACGAGGCAAGAGGGAGAGAGGACAAAGGCAGTGAGAGGAGAACACACACATCAACAGATTTCCAAAACAAGGACACAGTCTGAGAGACTTTTCAACAGCAATGAACCTCCCACCCAACCAACAGCAGCCTGCAACGCACCACACGAGGTGCTGGGGGACGCGTGTGCAGTACCGAACGAACCCGAACACCACCCGTGCTGAAGCACACGACTAGACAGAAGTTGGTGCCAGCTAAAACATGCTTCCCGTGACTCATGCATGGCTCAGCATCAAGTGACACAGGTTACACGCAGCAGCCACAGAAGCACCAACTCAGCCGAACGCACATGCACAGACATGAGACAGCTCGAGTGCGGCACAACCACATTCACACACTCACGCTCTTCACTTGCACTCGGCAACCAGGATTAATGCTGCTGTTACAGAGGGATTATCTTTCGGCAAGCATAAAGCTCTTCTAAATGCAGCTGACACATCCTGCACTGAAGGACACCGCTGGACACGGCACTCAGAACCGTAATTGTGACCAACAGCACTTCTCAAACACAGCTGGAGTCCTGAGCCTTCCAAGCCTGTGAGCAAGGGTCAGTGCCTTTTCCAGTAGCAGGTTTTTAGGACAACAGGAAAGGACAAGTTTTCCAGAAGGGAGGAGATAGGAAGCCCTTGACAATGACAGTGCAGAGCATTTGCCTCTGAAATAAACAGGATCACTTGAAAATGGTGCAAACAAGCAAATCCAAATCCTGAGTCACTTCCCTGCAGGTAAATCCAAGGAACAGTGTAACTAATGACTCTCTCTCATCAGCAGCATTTGTCAAGTGCTCCCCAAGCAAACTCGTTGGAGAACACGCTCCCCTGAGACGTGCTTTGCTTTTCATCTCCAGTCCTGCTAATATTCTTCCCATTTATTACTCATACAACCATGGAATCGTTCAGGCTGGAAAAAGGTCTTCAAGATCTTTGGGGTCCAACCATTAAGCCCACCACTAGCACATGTCCCTAAGCTCCATAGCTACATGACTTGTGAACACCCCCCAGGGGTGGTGACTCAACCATGTTCAGACCACATAAAAGCCAGTCATAGCACTTAGAAGTGAACTACGCAACAGAGAACACGGAAAGCACGCAGACAGCGCACATTCAGGTGGATCTTTCACATCCAGAGGTTACTTCGGTCCTACCTGGTTTTCATGGCACGGACCTTGGCAATATTCGGTCAAGCTTTCCAACGTCTGGTTCACAAGCGCCACGTTCCTCTCATTGATGTACAGCCCCAGTAAGCCCAGCCCACCTGTTGTGCTTCCACAGATACAGTCCAAAAACTGAAGAGTCTCACAAACAAGGTTATAATTTGTTTTATTCTTCTGATGTCTTAAAAAATTCTGAAGGAGGGAGAAAGAGAATTGTAAGAAAAGCAAATGAGAGCCAACTCAAACACAGTCTCTTTTCCTTTAAAATACTGAAGTTACGATCATACGACCAGCACGCTTTCGGTACTGGAGTACCCTACACTGCAGGAAACGTGTTCAGCCTTAGTGCTACAGACGAGAAGACATCCCTAGAGGCAGGAGGGCTTTGGGAAGAGAATTTGCAAGCATCTGCACTGGCCTTAAATGCCGCATCCCCCCCGCACACCCACCCCCTTCCATCTCTGACAAGCCTTCTCTTAGAAGCTCGTGGCCCCACAGTTGGCAGGGACTGCAGAATGGTGGCTGAGCTCGAACAACCCAGAAATCAGCTTTAAGGGAGGCTGCTGAACGTGGTGTCGAGACACACTTGCAGAAAACTTGTTTTGCAAAGGTTGCTATGGGGATCGTACATCATGCCAGAGGAACTGACAGCAAGGACACAGGTAGCACGTTAAAGCTTCAGTCAGAGTATCTGGGTAAAAGAGCAGTACCCAAACTCTGCCCAGAAACTTCCCATGGTCTCCAAATCTGTGGTAAGGGATCCCTCACCCGTGCACAGAAATTGTACTAACGGGGACATTTAGACCACTCTTACGCAGCAACGCGGTGGTCTCCAAGCAATCCTGAGTACATAAACAGCAGCTCAACTAGAGCGTGCGAGCGGTTCTTGAAAACAGTTCATTGCCCTTTGGACTAGAAGAACAACGCCTCAGACACCCCTTGCTTTGCACGGGCAGGTTTGGGTTCCTTTACGAGGCTCCAGCACCCGCACCAGGTCTTTGGGGCTCAGCCCGAAACCACGTTACCTGGAGCTCTCGGTTGTGATTCTCGCAGAGCAGCTGAAGGAATCTCAGTATTGGCTGCATGATTGCAATGGCAGGGCTCATGGCTGCTTCTTCTGTGGACTTCTCTTCTGCGTTCGCAGCGTCGGTTCCTGAGCCCATGAGGTCTATTTCTGGGCCCATTTCTCTTCTATACACAGAGTAAGCCTTGGACGTTGCACAAGATGCTTCTGTTAATTGTCCTTTCATGCCCTCCTTCAGATGCAGGGTGGAATCCTTTACTGAAAAGACGGTAATTTTCCTTTATTTGTGAAACTCGTTCTCCTCGTTTGATTAAGCAACGAGAACACAATAATCCTGAATGTGATTTCTCCTTAATGGTGCCTAACATTTCAAAGCCCTCCAGGCGAGTTACAAAGAATATCAAAGCAACATGCACACAGGGATAGCATGCTCCACAGAAACCACAACCCCAAGTGGAACAGACCATTAAAACAAAAAGCTCTGCTGTTGCTCTCTCACATACAATAAATGATGGGAACAATGGAAGCGCCACAGGGTGGGAAATCAGTTCCTGCGCTCGCTCTTGTGAAACAACCCTATTAGCAGCGGCCTCTATTTCTGCCGCTCTAAAAATACGGTTCTGTGTCTTCTACCGGTGTAGACTGGCACAGCTTCACTGATTTCATCAAAGCTAATTCCTTGTAACCAGCTTAGGACATGGCCTGTAGTTCAGGGGAAAACAGGCTGCAAATCAGCAGTGAATATTAAAGTGTGTGGACCAACACAGCACAGTGCAGCGGTGCAGTACACGCTGTCCAAATGCAACGCTTTTCTCCCCCCTTTTACCTCTTTTTTTGGGAACAGATACAGTTAGGTCGTTGTCATCATCTTTCTTTTTGCTCCCTGAATCGATAGTGTTCACTGTCACTGTAGATCGGATCTCCTGCTGCGCAGCCTTCATGCGGTCATACAGGACTTTGAAGAATTTTTCTGACTTCTTCTGCTCCTTCAGTTGCTGGTAAGCCGAATGCTGGAGAAAGCCCACTCTTCAGATGTCAGTTTGTGAGGAGAAGGCAATACAAACGCACACAGTTCTTTGAACAAATGACAGTTACTTCGATTACACAGAAAAAAGTGCTGGCTGCTGCCTGCCCACAGAGTGTCTTTGGTTGGAAGAATCCTTAAAGATCATCAAGCTCAGTGCTGCCAGGTCCCCCCTAAGCCGTGTCCTTTGTAGATCACCAAGCCATAGATGAGGCAGGGAAGAAAGAATGATTATAACACTTTCAGGCTTGGCTAAAGCGGTGAACGCTGCTACTCGCAACCTACGAAAGGTCGCAGGATCATGCAGGGATTTAAACCCCTTTGCGACAACATTCCACCTACAAATAACAGCGACGGGCAATTGCTATCGCCTGACAACAGGAGGGAGCATCAAACTGCTCATGCGTAAAGCTTCACATAAGATCTTTACGCACGTGTGTGTTTCACACAGAACTGGAATTAGTATTCTGTTAGGAAATACAGACCCTCAGGGTAAGCGACAAGCAAGCTGAGCACCACTTGCAAGAGGTACAAGCTCTATCCTAAAGTGAAAGCCTTTCATAGCCCCCGTGATACATGGCTGAAAGCTGCAACTGAATCTCCCTTCTTTAGCATCCTGTGGGCACCCTCAGAGAGAGTATTTCTTGTCTTTAGTGAATAAAGGAACAGACTGGGATTCCTTTCGGTGAACTGTTATAGCCGTGCAATGAGATCTAAGCTGGTTACTTAAGCTCCCTTCAGAGGCAATGATGAGATACGGGGAAGGGCAGGGCGTGATCGGTACCATCTCTCCTCTCTTAGGGTAGCTCTGCGGGTCAATCATCGCATTTGGCTCAAGAGCGGTATTTAACAGAAGCCAGAACATGCAGTTTGAAGCAGCTGTGTTCTGTGGACAGGGGCACCGCTCTTCTCTAACAGCCAGCTCTTCTCTTTACGATTTTGATAGATGTTCCTCAAACTTTCAGCCAATAACTGAGCTTTACTGCTATTGTCGTCTGAATAACGAAATAAAGGAGACAACGCTCACACGGCAAAGACCACATTGACAGCAGTGCTGCGCTACACACGACACACATGCTCTTCAGCTGAAGAGCCTGCACCATGAGGTCCTGCTTCACACAGCAGCCTGACGCTGGTATTACGGCAGCGCGTGTTGCGAACGCCTCCCCGCACTCACAGCAACAAGGTTGGGTTTGCCTTTCCCCACTTGAAAACCAGTACGGTACCAAGGGCTCAACGCTCGTACCTGCGTCTGCGCGTTTCCACCTTCCAGCAGCGCGATACCCAGCAGAATGCCCTCTGAGAAGATCCTGTCGTTTTTGGTGTTCACGATGACATCGATGACGAGTTCTGATGCCCCCTCTTTATCCAGAAGGCACTGAACATCAAACATGGTTACCCCAGCCTTATCCGAGTCTTGTCCTGAAAATCCACCTGCAAAGCAGACAAGCACACAGCACGCAAGCATGCCTCTCGTCTGTATGTGGAGGGTGATCTATGAGTAATTCTGTTCTGTCTTGTGCATGCAGCAGCAGTGGAGTCAAGGCAAGCCTGGAATGGTTTCAGGCAGATTTCCACTCGGTACAGACAAGGTCTGTGTGTGAAATTGCAGTTCTGAGCTCTAAGAACAAAACATCCCCAGACCACCCTTCCGTTATGACGTTTGGCCAATACACAAGTCAGGAAGGACTGATTTTTATACTGAATCCCTTTTCCAGTTCAGCCACTGCAAACAATGCAGTTTGTGTGGGGACAGTGCTCCGAGGTCGCTTTTAAATCTGCTCCTCCATCTCAGGCCCAGTGTAGACACAGGCTGTGCTCTAGTGAATCTATTCTGGTTACAGGAGGTACCTTGTAGCTACGTGCATTCGGCAGGACACCTCCTCGACCATCAGGGTCACAGCAATCTTGAGTTAATCCAAACTAACAGTGTGGTCTAAAGGAATTCTGTCAAATTGAACCAGCTCATTACGATATCAGCTTTCATTATCATCGATGGTCACCTTCCTGTTCCTTCCACCCAGATGTAACTGCATCCACTTAACTAGGGAAAACACCGTACTGCGTTAACCCGCCGGTGCGGCTTTGGTGACACTGCTTGAAAGGGGTCAGACTTGAACAAACAGACATCTTCTCGAGACATAACTACAGCAATAGGAAATCTTTACTCTTTTTTGTTAGGGTGGAGAAACTTGTGTACAGAATGCTGAGACTGCAAACAATTGCCACGTCTACACAGAAAGGGTCCAGAAGGATTAGCGGGGCAACATCTAGAAATGCCCCCGGTTGTGGGCTTGGCTTGAGCACGCTGGAGAGGCAACAGCAGGTATCCTGACCTACACCTGCCTTCTGCCCCCATGCTGCCTACAAACACTGGCTTGGGTTCTCTTAGAAACCCCTCTACAGTAACTTCTTGGGGCTCCTCTATGCAGACTCACACAAACCAGTGGGTTATAAAGGACCTACAGGGATCATTCCCTCAAAGCTCCAGCTGACAACAGCTAGAGCTGGTTTGTCAGACTCTGCTCCAGTAAAATAAGGAGAACTGACACGCTGCAGCCTCTTGAGGAAACGGGTTCCCCTGCGCAGCCTCTCTCTGCGAGAAGCTTTCCCTTCTATCTCTTCTTCTCATCTATCAACAGGGGGGCTGCAACTCCAAAACCAAACGTAGTTTCCAGATACAGCACCACCTCAGCTCGAACGTCCTGAGTTTTGCTGAACTCCTGGTGTGTACTTAGTGGCAATTAAAATGGTGTCCCCAGCTGTATACATGAGCCCAGGGACTGACTGGGGGGCACGGGGAAAGTCCCTGCTTTGGTACCGCACACCAGTGTTCCGAGACAAGCAGGTACAACTCACACCTAGGGAAAGTCTGAGCACCTCTCTTCCGAGGTTACAGCACGTGCTTGATTTATTTACCGACTGAAACCCTGGTGCACTCCCAGTGTGCCCAACAGGAGAACCGGCACTGCTAATTTTGTTCTCTTCAACTCTGCGTGTTGATTTACCTCCCACTTGAGCAGTTTTGCTGTAGCTGGCAGACAGAGGACCATTCATACCACCTCCATATTCTCCTTTAAAGTAGCGATGGAGGAGTATTTTTCTTAAAGTGTTGCCCTTTAAAAGAAAGGAGAAAACAGAAGGAAGTCGAGTTGTGGCCAGTGTCACTGGTTGGAGAAGCAAGCTGCCTCAGACAGACGCATTGTTTGCGAGGCCTTTCTGTTATAACTGCAAGCGCACAGTGAAAACAGCAGACACATCTAGCGGTCTGATCTAAGACGTCTCACGGGAGGAGTTCTCTCTCGTACAAGGTTGCGCAGACATTCTTGGAAGCATCATTTAACCATGTCGACTACCAGGTCGACCTCAGTGTTTTTTCAACAGCTTGGCAGCAAAATGAGACGTCGTAACTTTTACTTACCTACTGGACTGAATGCAAGACGTTTCTTACAGACACATCACCAGAAGCACTCTCAGCACTTACCAGTTCACCACCACCTGCACGTGAGTGCAGCAGTCAAGCTTTCAATTAGACGGCTGTACGGCCACCACAGAGAGCAAGCAGCGGGGAAGCACGCTGCACACGCACCTCAAGCAGCACCACTCACACTCCCACTTCTCTGACAGCTTAGCGACAGTTACAGAAAGCAACTGCATGGCATCGTAGGGCTTCGCTAGTCCATGGACCTCAAAGACAGCGGGGTTCTGCACCTCAAACAAGTGCCAGGGTGCAGCATTCTGTGTGCACAGCCATTCCTGCCTACATCTCGCTCTTTCATTCCTCACCCGGGACAGCCACAATGTTAAGAGCAACTGGTCCCAGCAGCAGCACAAGTAAGTAGTTTGGAGCAGCTAACAGTGACACTCCTGTTACTGAGAGGCCAAGAACAAGAGCACACGAGGCAGCACAGCGCCATCCTCCCCATCTAAGCTTTGACTTGAATCAGAAGTCCTGACCTTCTCCTCCTGGCTACAACACTGTCTCCTACGCCTCTTGTCAGGGTATGAAAACAGAACGTAAGCTTCATTCATCTGCCTGCAACCCTTCTATGCCGGCTGGAACACTGCACAGCTTTGGGAAAACTACAGTGAAACATAACAGTTGTTGCTGCTCATGAAAACCAGGCTGTCTCTAACAAAAGCTGGGGTAAGAACACAAGACAGCAACAACCACCCATTGTTTCTGCAGTTTTAAACAGCTAGGAATCAACAGAAGTAAGTTTCCAAGAAGGAAAAATTAGTCCAACAGCAACATGGAGACAAAAACAAACCATGTTTTCTCAGCCCGTATTTCACTACAGTCTCTGGGCTTCAAACTGAATTTCAATGCCTTAATGTAGTGGTTTCTTCACTCCTCTTCTCTGAGCCCACAGAAGGCTGGTTCCACTTGCTATGGGGAAGCACTGGCTGACAGAGGTACCAAACTCATCACAGGTACCTGCATCAACACCAGCTCTGAACTGGTGCCAACACTGCTAAAAAGTATGTGTCCTGCCTTACCTAACTCAGCAGGAATAGCACACAACGTCCTCGTGTGAGACCTTAGAGATCACCGAGTTCCAACCCCCCTGCATGGGCAGGGACACTCCCACTAGATCAGGTTGCCCAGAGCCCCATCCAACCTGGCCTTGAATGCTTCCAGGGATGGAACTTCCACAGCTTCTCACAGAACTGAAAATATGAGCCCTCCTGCTCTGACAAAGGCTGTGCTGCCACACGGAAGAGTTGAGCCCTGGGGCACCCCAAGCAGTGAGATCCTCAGGAGTACCGCTGTCTCCACTAACACCTCTGATAAAGGCTGTGCAGCATCTTAACATTAGGGCTCAACAACTTCATGACAACCAGGATGGACGTTACAGTTCCAACAGTGGAACCTGCCCTGTACATGCAAGAGAGACAGTCAGTCCTCTGAGGGAATGAAACACAAACCCTAATGACAACCGCAGACACTACACCACTCACAGCGCACGCTGCTGTGATTACTAGTGACAAACTTCGCTCTGAATACAGCACTGGTGCTGCACTGGGTCAGCCCATCTCCATAAAAACCTCGTTAAAATGTTGAGCTGGTGAGAAATAATAGCGAAGCAGCTAGTGTGCTAAGTTAGAGCAACAGCACTGCTTCACCCAAACTACGGTGCTTACTGCAGGTTCCCACGTCCTAGAGGCGAAGGGAAGTGCTGGGAGCACACAAAGAGAAAAGACAGAGGAAAAGCTGGTGTGGATGTGGGGCAGATGAGAATTCCTGTTTCCCCTCCCTCCCAAGAGGAGGCCTTCAGTGGGATCTGAAGATGGACAATGTAAAAAGTATAAAGAGATGTTTGTTAACCCACACATAATTAGATGTCAGAACTCAGTGCCATGGCAAATCAGCAAGACTCGAAGAGGATTTGGGCTTTTCTGTAAGGAAGGGAAAGCAGCTACAATGGCAAACGTCACAAAACCCCCAACGAACTATGGGAAAGAAGACAAAATACCACGCTTCGGGGGCCGGAGAGTCACAACCCTACATGCAAGGATTATCCCAAGACGTCAGGAAGAATAGAAACTGCCTGCAGTGGGGATTCTGAGCATTGTAACTCCTAAAGCATTTGGTGATGACCACACAGAGAGACAGCATTCTGCATCCTCTGGTCTGATTCTCCTCGGCAATCCACGTACGTTTGAAAGAGAAAACGCAATGTACTGACTCTTTGTGCTTGTGCAGAGCAATGGTGATTCTAGAGGAAAACTGTCTCTGCTGAATTTCTGATGCGGAGACACCCAGCATGGAGCACTGCAGTGACAGCTGGGACCCTACCTCCACCAGACAGAGAGCAGGATTGCTGTACCAAGAGAGTACGTTACCAGAACCCTAACACGAGAAAGGTGTGCACTCCATCGATCTGTCGTGATATTTGCTTAGCAGAATGCTACTGCTTTACAGAAAAATTACAGCAGGCAGAAATTCTTCAGCTTTGCAACCAAAGGCAGCTACTCAGGCGCTGTAGGTGCCTGCCCTCAGCAAGACATCCTGCTGGTGTTGACCTGGGTACCCAGCACACTGCTAAGCCAGATAACTAACCTTGTTTTTCTGCCTCCCATGTGTGACTCCTCTATGCTCAGGCTAACAAAGTCCAAAACATTTCATCCTCCTCTACGAAACCACAGAATGCCTTTGCATGGCAGATGCAGCCACATGAACACCATTGTCAGTTCTGATGACAGCCCATGAACACCAGATGACTCACGTAGCCCCAGATAACACTGTCCAGAATGGCACCACGATTTAGCTCCTTCGATTAGCGACAGCACTGTAATGGTTTCCTATACATAATCAATGCCTGCCTGTCTCCCTGTGAATCCATGTGATGATGAAATGGATGTCTGACCGCTAGGAACAGAGTGTCATGCAGACGCCTCTGACTACACACCCACTGTCTTACGCTAGCCTAACATTCTCTGCAGCTAGAGATAAGTATCAGCATGCTAGCTGTGGCATCCAGAGCTGCCAAGATGTGGCCAAAAGCTGGACAGATTAATAAACTCCTAAAGGCATGAGGTAGAAGACCAGGAGAGGAGCTGGGATTTGTCTCTGCTGCTTTGCTGTCTTTCATACTTTTTCTTCCTTCTAGTTGCCTCTGATTTCTCCCTTTTCCTCCCTGTCCTCTGGTGGTACCAGTGACATGACGATGGCCTGAGACGCTCGGCTTGCTCAGTAACTCTGCAAATCTTGACTGCTGGTTTGATGAAGCAGTGCTGGAGTGGAGTGGAAAAGGGCAAACAAGCATCTGGGAAAGACCCATCTGGTTAGGAGTTGTGTCTGTGCCTCCTCCCCACCACTCAAATCACTGATGTGGATGCTCAGCAGCAACACACCTGATGATCCCTGTACCACAAGCACTGGAACTGACACACAAGCCAAGAGGAAGCAAAATGATGTCAAAACAAACAATGGGAAAAGCTCAGAGCTGAAGCAGTCTGGCGGGTGGCAGAGGTTCCAGGCACAGCACTCGGTTTGGCTGTGTGAACCTCCTCAGGCGCTGGCGCATGCAGGTATGTACTGCAGCAGCAAAATCCTCACAGATCAGAGCAGGAGAAGTTTTCACTGAACGGGCATCGGGCAAACCAAGCAGATGCAGAAGGAAGGGGGATCATCTCTGAAGTCTAATCCTGAAGCACCCTCAACTACAAGAGAAGTCAAAGGAAGCTGAGTACGTACCTGACCGAGCACCTAGAGGGAACTGTACTACTGCAGATATCCTTCAGCGGCAAAACAGAAACCTGAGTGTGGAATTTCAATCTTGCAAAGCCCTTAATGTTTTCAGCACAAGACTTGGCATGAATTTGAACAGATCTGGGCAACAGATGCACGTATGGCGGCAAAGGCAGAGGTTTAAGTGTCTGATTTAATCAATTCTGTTTGTATTTGTAAAAGAAGTCTGAGCTAGTATCTTTCTGAAAATACCTGATGTTTAAGGCAGACTAAATTGAGTTGGTATCTGGGAATGTGCGTGCTCTGACCTGTGTGAGGAGGCAGCCGAGGGTACTGTGCACAGGCAGGACCGTTGCCATGGCTACGTCACTGCTTTAGCTGTAGAACTTAACATCACAAACAACTTTGGAGCGTGAGGTGGCTGGCCTCGCAGAAACAGGGCACAACAACCATGAGTTCTGGTAGACCTGTTACGATCTGTTTCTCAACATGCAAATACAACTCTTGTACTATAATGCTACAGCCAGAAGCAAGGCTCAGAGGAAATGGCCAGCTCTTGCAGGCTTTAACTCACAGTCCACTCCTGAAAGCTCTTGTGGGCCCTCAGCCTTGCACCACTGGTAACGAAACCTGCAGGCAAGCAGCTTGTCTCAGAATGCTGCCTTCCTGCCCAAAGCCTCAGCTAGATGAGGACTCCAACCTTACACCAACCCAGGTCAGGCGGGAGATGCAGCCAGTTACAATGGCTCAGTTATTGACAGCTGAGAGAGCAGAGTGCGCTTAGACTCCCACGCAGTCAGAGGCACCAAAGTTACCCTTCACTTCCACCCAAGCTCTCCTCATCAGCATCTGTACTACAGTCACCTTAGCTTTCTAACACTGAGGAGCAGGCTTGGTGATTAAGAAGCTTCTAAACCAGAAAAAACCTGTTTGTTTGTGGCAGGGCAGGGGTGGAAAACTCCCAACTTGTTAGGAGTGATCCTGCCCAGGTAACACACAGGAGGGCACTCCAGACAGCAGCCACAGCGAACACTGAGCAGGCATCAGCAGCAGCAGGTGAACATGGAAAGAGTGGCTGGAGTGACCTCGTCATGGCTCGAACACTATTTGAGCCGTGGCTCGCTGGCTTTAGTGGGCTTTGGATTGAGGGCAAAGGCAGCCACCTTCCATTTCCCTGATCCGCTGCCCCTATCAGCAAACCAAGCAGATCCCAAGTCCTCTTTGCATGTTTGAACTCCACGAAGGGCACGACCCCCCAAACCCACACACCAGCACACACAACCACGGTAGGCACAAGCCAGTTAAATTCTTCATATATTCATGAAAGAAATTCGTAGAGCTGGCGGATAAAGGAAGTAAAAACTTAAACAGACCATTTCTACTTCGTTACCCCCCCCAACAATGTTTGTGGGTATTTTAAGTAAAAAACCACCCAAAAGAAGCCTGTAAGTGGCTAGAGCTATAATGCCAACGACACTGATCTTAGTAACCAAGGCAAACGAGGTGCTGAAAATGCACAGCGAAGCCTCAAAGGTAACACAAGCTGTGCTGAACATCCAAAGCCATGGCTAACGTCGTGTGGGTTAGAAGCAGCACCATCTGATCTTCCCGGATTCTGGGTCCTCTCTTCAAAGTCAGTATTTTAAAAGGATTTCATTGTTCGAAGCGTTGGCTAAGGGCTGCAGTTATTCCTTAGCCTTCCATCAGGGAGGGTAGGCAGACATACAGCAATGTAAGCTCCTTGGGTTTTTCCTAGAGAAAGGATCCCACTCCACGTTCCTAAGTTACTGGCCTCACTGTAGGTGGTAGTTATGCTGAGGGGGAATTGCTGTGGGTTCTGTCTGGCAAAGCACAGCGCTGGCACACACAGTCCTCAGGATGTGCAAACAGCCTGACATCAACCCACCCAAACTAGGAGCTTACACAACCAGCTGCAGCCCTGTGAAATCTGTCAGCCACAGGGAATTGCTCTGCGCACGGCTGCCTCTCAGACACGACGTTTACCACACGGTATCAGACTCCTGCAAAAACTACATGTGGAAGCATCGGCGTTCAATCCAACGGAGAATCTTACGAACAAACTGACATCTACCCAGTAAACAGCGAATCTGAACTCGGCTCCTGAGAGGGGGCATCCATGCAGCACAACAGAGAGAAGCCTCAGAAAACACAAAACAAGACAGCAGCAGAAGGGGAAGCTGCACAATGCTGCTAGTGAAATCAGCTAGTAAAGGTGGAGCTAGCCCAGGGATCCACAATGCAGGGCAGCACTGGATGCTGTAAGCAGCCCCATCCCATTATTAAATCTAAGAGCTAAGGATCAGGTTCTTAATTAAATGCATTTTTGCTGGAGTCCCAGCATCAAAACTAAGCATCACTGAGAAATCTCAAACCAAGCACAGCATTCAGCTTCAGGTCTCCAGCTGTCAGGCAGCAAGGCCATGCTGCACGAGTTCCCCTGAAACCAGAGGGACCTCAGATGAAGCGGGGAACTGCTCAGCCTGAGAACAGCTGTACCTGCCTCAGGGCTACAGCCGTGTGCTAGGAAGCAATCGCCTGAGCTGCGGAATCACTGCATCTTCTACAGGATTTAGAACCAAACATGCACGTTAACAAGAATGCTGTAACTGAGTCCTCAGTAGTTCTGAACCAAAGCATTATTCCCCTTTCCCCCCCTTCCCCACTTTCCCGCTTCCCCCCCCGAATTAGTAAATTACTTTCTGCCACAAACCCTCAAACCATGTTCTTCCCAAACAACGAGGGGAACGATACCCAAGAGAGCAAGGCAGCACAGACCAGTGAGATCCTGCAGACAGCCTGCCCCAGCCACACGCAGATGGGCACAGGCGGCCAGAAAGCCTATGGCTCAAACAGTACAATACCAGCAGGACCACTGTACCCCAACACCATCACTGGAAAACACTCTTCTAGAGCTGGGCAGCTGAATCATCCTGTGACCACAGCCAAAGGGTGATGCACAACAAAACACAGCACATCCAATTCGACGAGCAAGCACAGACACAGACACCTGTGGTTTTCTGATGACAGGGTCAAGATCTGGCACAGTTTCTTACGATCGAGGTCCAAACTCTGGGGGAAGCCAGCAGATGCCACTTCCAGGCCAAAATATTACAACCTGCACCCGTGTTCTGGGGGAACAAAGCCTGCAGCTCTGCTCCGCGTTCGCACCTCGGTGCTTTAGTAGTCACAGGAGGTAGCGTGTGCCTGTGAACGCAGCGGGAACACAGCCGAGACGATGGGAATCTCACAGTATGCTTCGTGAGGTGCCATGCTACAGAGCCCAAACAAAAGGCTTTTTGAAAAGTCACTGCACACAGCCAAGGAATAAGGAGCTAGTTCCAGCAGCATCCACACCATGAAACGATTGCACAGCTCAAGTCAGGACTATGAAAGGACAGACTAAGCAGCAGGTGGGATGGAGGGAAACCTCAGGGGACTGCACAGCTAAGCACCTCTCTCCCCAGTGTCTCTGTTCATCAGTCATGTCACACAGGCTGTAGCCCTGCAAGCAACATCCAGAGGAACAGAGAAGGTAGAGATGTGGGTTCTAAGCAGGAGAAGCAGCTGGCAGCACCCGTAACTGAATTCCAGGGGTACACGGTCTGCATTTAAAACTCTGCAGGCTGCATTTTGGGAAGGGGGGGGGGTGTGAGTTTTTTTTAGTAGGTCACTATTTCCAAAACCCAGCGCAGGTCTCGGTTTCATAACACACATCCCTGAGTTTCAGCACTGCGCAAAGATCTTGCCATAGCAGTAAAGAATGAGCTATGAACCTGATCCCAGACTGCTCCAGGGAGGGAGACAATGAATCCGTTTCATCTTTAATTGCAGGCAGTAGGGATAATGAGTTCTTGCTGCAAATTGCAAGCACACAACCTTTCCTGCAGTGATACCCTACACCGGAGGGAAGCACTGGCTGTCTACCAATTGTAAGAGACAACAAACCTCACGGTTATTCCTGATGTTCTGAGCTTCTGCAGTATCTGCCAACCCCAGCTCTGAGCACTCGTGGATCTCGAAGGAAGAAAGCCCCAGCAAAACCATCAAAGCATGAAGACCTTCCCGATGGTCTTTTCCTCAGTGGCACTGGACAAAATGTTTGGTCTGACAAGATACCACTGCTCAGAAGTCCAACTTTCAAGACATCTGATTTGCCTGCTTGTCTGGGCACTACCTCTGCTCATAAAAGGCAAGGCCTGGGACCTCTTCCTTGGACGGATTAGTGATAGATTGTAAAAGGACCCCAAATCCAGCTCGGAGAAAGTCTGCTAGGGCTGCAGAGGGAAAGTTCCGTCTGAGCCATGCTGATTTATTTCCTGAGTTGCTGCAGCAAGTTAAATTCTCTGATGATAATGAGCAGCCACCAACTGTATCACCAGCTCATTAAATCAACTCAGCATCCACTCATTAGCAAACACATTCGCACACTCTGGATTTGGGGCGTGCTGGCCGGCACAAAGGCAGCGTATGCTATTTGTTGGGAGTAAGCTGTATTGTTTCTCTTCTGATTTGTGTAAAACGATGTGTGTCTAGCTGCAGCGTGCCTCCCTCTGTCTTTCCGTAGCGCTAAATCACACACTGAGTCTGTTACTTTAAAAAAGCAGGCGATAAAGCCAGGGATAATTTTTCAGCGCTTGGCGAGACAGGGTTATGTAACCACACGGCACGCTGCACATGTAAACACCAGCGTGTCGACTGCGTCAGCAGAGGTGCAGTGAAAGAGCAAAGGAAGGTACATGGGAGAGAAAAACCTTTAAACAGCAGAACCCCCCACATTTTGCTATACTTACAAACAAAAGAGACTGCAGCAGTAACCTTCTCTCAGAAATCCAGTACATTTCAGGCCAGAACGTGGATCAGAGTGAAACGTTTCACCAAGCGCTCCCCAAAAGCACAGCCCGTACAGCACACCTCCAACAACGCTGCGCTCTGCTGCAAGCACAGCTTCGCAAACAGCTATTTTCTGGCTGCAGTGGTGGCAGGGGAAACGTTTCAGGAACTGTTTTGACTGCCTCTGTGCCTGATGACTGCCTGTACGCAGGGCACTGGGGCTCTTAAAAAGCACAGATACAATTCCAGGGTCTTGGGGTTCCTCACAGCTTCTGGGCAGTAGTAGTAGTGGAGGGCAAGGCAGGGAGCATCAGCTTCCATCAGAGAAGCAGCGGTGGTGCCATTTCAACAGGTACCTTGGAGGAAGGAGCAGGCTGCAGGGCAGGGATGGGGAGTTTCTTCCTCAGCTGCTTTTTCATAAATCATTACCTGAACTTTGAGCAGCCCCGGTTCCCCCACATTCAGGGTTGTTGGGTTTTCCCCTCGCAGTCACAGAGACCTGCGTGAAACGCACGATGTTTACAGCAGGGACGCCCGCAGCTTCCCGCGGACACCGGTGCGTGACGGCAGCGGGGGTGTCGCGTACAGGCCCTCACGCAGCTCTCCCGTCAGGCCGGCTCTAGGGCTGCAAACCCCCAGCCTCCCGACCTGGCGAGAGCGCTGGGAGCCCCACGCAACGTTCGACAGGGCTCTAACAGGCAGCGGGCACCCTGGCGGGGGCACAGCCGCGACCAAACGGAGCTCTGCGGGCAGCGGAGAGGAGCGGGGGCGGCCGCCGCCTGCTGCTGCCGCCCAGCCGGGTTACATAACGCTCCCGCCGGCGCTGCGCCCCGCACGCCCTGCCGGCACCGCGGCAGCCGTTTGTCACTCCGCGTGCGGCCGCTCAGCCCTCCGCTC